>JANHMN010000001.1:127719212-127766647 GCA_030674055.1 Rhabdomys pumilio | reverse complement strand
AAAAACCAAAAACCAAAAACCAAAAACCAAAAACCAAAAACCAAAAAAAAAAAAAAAAAGACTCATACATGCAAGCATCAACAACAGAATACAAGAGATAGAAGAGAGAATCTCAGGGGCAGAAGATACCACAGAGATGTTGAGACAACTGTCAAAGAAAATGCAAAATACAGAAAGCTCCTAACTCAAAATATCTGGGAAATCCAGGACACAATGAGAAAAACCAAACATAAGGATAATAAGTACAAAAGAAAGCAAAGATTCACAACTTAAAGGGCCAGAAAATATCTTCAACAAAATTATAGAAAAAAAGGTCACTAACCAAAAGAAAGAGATATCCATGAACATGTAAAAAGCCTACAAAACTCCAAATAGACTCGACCTAAAAAGAAATTCCTCCCATTATATAATAAACAAAACATCAAATGTACAAAACAAAGAATGAATATCAAAAGCAGTAACAAAAAAAGGCCTGGTAACATATAAAGGCAGACCTGTCAGAATTACACCAGACTTCTGAACAGAGACTTAAAAAGTCAGAAGATCCTGAGAAAGTGTCATACAGACCCTGAGAAAACACAAAATAGTCCAGGCTACTATAACCATCAAAGCTCTCAATTACCATAGATGGAGAAATCAAGATATTCCATGACAAAACCAAATTTACACAATATCTTTCCACAAATCCAGCACTACAAAGAATAATAGAGGGGAAACTCCAACACAAGGAGGGAAATTACACCCTAGAAAAAGCAAGAGACTAATATTTTATCAACAAACTCAAAAGAAGATAGCCACAAAAACATAATTCTACCTCTAACAACAAAAATTACAGTAAGAAACAATCATTTTTCTTTAATATCTCTTAACATTAATGAACTCAATTCTAAAAAAAAAAAAAGAGAGAGACATAGAATAGCAGACTGGATATGTAAATAAGACCCAAAATCCAGCTGCATTCAGAAAACACATTTAAGTGATAAAGACAGACACTACTCGGAAAATCAATATTCAACCAAAAGTTATCAAAAAAAGATAAGGAAGAATACTTCACGCTCATCAAAGGAAAAATCTACTAAGATGAACTCTCAATTATGAACATCTATGTTCCAAAAGCAAAGGCATTCATGAAATTCATAAAATTAACAAAATTCATAAAAGAAACTTTACTAAAGCTCAAAGAGCACATTGAACCTCACACAATAATAGTGGGGGACTTGAGCTCATGGTACCTTGTGCAAAACTGACCATATACTTGGTCACAAAACAGGCCTCAATAGATACAAGAAAATTAAAATAATTCTATGCATCCTATCAGATCACCATGGACTAAGTATAACAACAAAAACAACAAAAAGCTCACATACAAATGGAAGCTGAACAATGCTCTACTCAATGATAACTTGGTTAAAGAAAAAATAAGAAAAAAATTAAAGATTTTTTAGAAATCAATGAAAATGAAGGCACAACATACCCAAACTTAATGGGACACAATGACAGCAATGCTAAGAGCAAAACTCATAGCTCTGAGTGCCTCCAAAAAGAAACTGGAGAGAGCATACATTAGCAGCTTGACAACACACTCAAACAAATCAGTAACCTTCCTCTACTCAAAAGACAAACAAGTGGAGAATGACATTAGGGAAATGACACCCTTCATAATACTTACAAATAATATAAAATACCTTGGTGTGACTGTAACCAAACAAGTGACAGACCTGAATGACAAGAACTTCAAATCTCTGAAGAAAAATGGAAGATTTCCAAAGATGGAAAGATCTCCCATGCTCATGGATTGGCAGGATTAATATACTAAAAATGACCATCTTGCCAAGAGCAATCTACAGATTCACTGAAATCCCCACCAAAATTCCAAATCAATTCTTCATAAAGTTAGGAAGAGCAATTCTCAAATTCATTTGAAACAACAAAAACCCAGGATAGGGAAAACTATTTTCAACAATAAAAGAACTTCTGGGGGAATCACAATCCCTGACCTCAAGCGCAATTACAAAACAATAATGATACAAACTGCATGATATTGGTACAGAAACAAGCAGGTAGATCAATGGAATAGAATTGAAAACTAAGAAATAAACTCACACACCTATGATCACTTGATCTTTGACAAAGGAGCTAAAACTATCCAGTGGAAAAAAAGCATTTTCAACAAATGGTGCTGGTTCAACTGGAGGTCAGCATGTAGAAGAATGCAAATTGATCCATTCTCATCTCCTTCTACAAAGCTCAAGTCCAAGTGGATAAACGACCTTCACATAAAACCAGATACACTAAAACTAATAGAAAAAAAAAGTGGGGAAGAGCCTCAAACACATGGGCACAGGGGAAAAGTTCCTGAACAGAACACTAATGGCTTACGCTCTAAGATCAAAAATTGACAAATAGGACCTCATAAGATTGCAAAGCTTCTGTAAGTCAAAGAACACTGTCAATAGGACAAAATGGCAACCAACAAAATGGAAAAAGATCTTTACCAATCCTACATCTGATAGAGGGCTAATATCTAATATATACAAAGAACTCAAGAAGGTAGACTCTAGAGAACCAAATAACCCTATTAAAAATGGGATACAGAGCTAAACGAAGAATTTTCAACTGAGGAATTTTGGATAGCTGAAAATCATCTAAAGAAATGTTCAACATCCTTAGTCATTAGGGAAATGCCAATCAAAACAACTCTGAGATTCCACCTCACACCACTCAGAATGGCTAAAATAAAAAACTTAGGTGACAGCAGATGCTGGTGAGGATGTGGAGAAATAGGAACACTCCTCCATTGTTGATAAGATTGCAAGCTGGTACAACCACTCTGGTAATCAGTCTGGTGGTTTCTCAGAAAATTGGACATAGCACTACCTGAGAACCAGCTGTACTGCTTCTGGGCATGTACCCAAAAGGTGCTCCAACATATAACAAGGACACATGCTCCACTAGCTTCATAGCAGCCTTATTTATATTAGCCAGAAGCCTGAAAGAACTCAGATGTCCTTCAACAGAAAAATGGTTAATAAAAATGTGGTACATTTACACAATGGAGTACTACTCAGCTATTAAAAACAATGAGTTCATAAATTTTTAGGCAAATGGATGGAACTACAAAATATCCTGAGTGAGGTAACCCAGTCACAAAAGAATACACATGGTATGCACTCACAGATAAGTAGATAGTAGCCCAAAAGCTCAGAATACTCAAGATACAGTTCATAGACCCTATGAAGCTCAAGAAGTAGCAAGACCAAAGTATAGATGCTTCAGTGCTTCTTAGAGGAGGAAACAAAATACTCACAGGAGGAAATATGGAGACAGAGTGTGGAGCAAAGACTAAAGGAAAGGACATCGAAAGACTGCCCCACCTGAAAATCCATCCCATATACAGTTGCCAAACCAGATGCTATTGGGAATGCAAAGAAGTGCTTGCTGACAGGAGCCTGATATAGCTATTTCCTGAGAGGCTCTGCCAGAGACTGACAAATACAGAGGTGGATGCTTGCAGCCAACCATTGGACAAAACAAGTGGTCCCCAGTGGAGAACTTAGAAAAAGGACTGAAGAAGCTGAAGGGGTTTGCAACCCCATAGGAAGAACAACAATATCAACCAACCAGACCCCGACCCCCAGGCTCCCAGAGACTAAACCACCAATCAAAGTGTACACATGGAGGGACCCATGACTTCAACCATATACAAAGCAGAGAATGGCTTCTCTGGCCTCAATGGGAGGAGTGACCCTTTGTCCAGTGAAGGCTTGATGTTCCAGTGTAGGGGAATGCCAGGGTGAGGAGGTGGGAGATGGTGGGTGACAGCTCTGGCACTGCCCGAGGTACTGAGCTCTAGCGTAGGCTTGGGGGATTAAAGAAAGACTCAGACTCAGGTCATCTGTTATGAGAGAATGCCAATGCCTTTACTGGGCAGGTTCAATATATACACCAAGCCAGGGAAGGAAAAACACAAACTCAGGAAAAAACAGGAACTCAACTGGGTGGGGGGGCAATAAGATGTCGAGTGTAAATTCCCTTCCTGGGGCACCATGCATTAATCAGGATGTTTTTGATCTTAGAGGAACTGCAGAATGTTACTTAGTAGACAGCAGCACACAGAAAGTCTCAGCCAGGGCATAGCAGCCCTTCAGAGTCCTAAGGGTGGGTGGGTGGGGCAGCACCCTCATAGAAGCAGGGTGAGGGTGGATGGGATATGATTTTCCAGAGGGGAAACTAGGAAAGAGGATAACACTTGAAATGTAACTAAATCAAAGAGCCAATTTGAAAAGATGGAATCTCAGGGTCATTTTGAATTGTATTTCCACCTAGATGATTTACATTCTTTACTTTCCTTTTCTGTACAGCCAGTTCCCGAAACTGGCCTGGCTCATTTCAGAGCCAATTTTCCATGTTTTTAAAAGAAGAACCTAAAGGAAAGCCTGTATATATCTTATTGACTATTTTTTTCTTTTTTTTTTTATTGGATATTTTATATACATTTCAGATGCCAATCCCTTTCCCCATTTCCCTTCCCCAGAAAACCCCTATCCTGTGCCCCCCTTTTCCATTTGGCTATTATACAATTTTTTAAAATGTTAATCAAGGGCTTTGCAAGTATGGTAATGCTCAATCAGACGTGTAACCTAATACCCAACCTAGCTATGTAAACTTTCTTTGACTAGTGGAGACACGTGAACGTGAACTTCTGCCTCCATGCCCGCTCTCTCTTTCTCTCTCTCTTTTCTCTCTCATTACGGAGCTTCTCATCTACTTCATCTTCTCCTCTCCTTACTCCATCTTTTCCTCTCGGTGCTCCTTTCCCCTTAGCTTCTCCTACATATTACCCTTCCTGTTAAAATAAAGCTTTTCTCTCAGAATACAACTAGAGCATAATTATTCCTATTTGTACCAGTGAGGTACAAGATAGTCTTAATACCCAGTCCATCCTTTTGTTGACTAGCCAGAACCTCTGCCATCTCTCTTGACTAGAACACTTAGTTTTGAACCCGGCTTTTTCTTGGCTTTAGAATGAACGTCAGCTGAGAACCCTCCGCTCAGATCTTTTCTCTCAAGGTAAATAGCCTGGATTGGCTATGAGTCTATAGGTCTTCAATGCCGTCAGAAATCCAGAATGACTAAATTAACTGAATTTATGGGAAGCAATAAGCACAGCTTCTAAAACTTAGCCAATTTATAGAGACCACTGAACACCTGGACAACCCCTATACTACCGAACGTTGGAGCATCAGATCTTGAGCCTTCTGGCCCAAATTCATCTGACAGACTTTAGTGCTGCAGAATTATTGAGGGCTGGTTACTCTGTCTAGGCAGATATAATCAGTCGACTATTCTGCAAGTGTGTCCTTTTCTGTAGATGGAGAGAGGCAATTCTTGCCTGGTGGCTGTCTCACCACAACAGGAGTAACTCCAATGATGCTCAATTTCTTCTTAGAATCCAAGACAGGAAGCTGTCAGGAGCAGACAGGTCTCTAATCAAAATGAACATTAATATAGAAATATTTGTGACGTCAATTCTATGGATTTCTGACATTTTGAAATCCAACTATCCATGTAAGGTAACCTGGACTGCTGTCTGTTATCTCTTCTCGGCTATTTCTAAATGAAATATAGAAAACACCCTAACAATAAACTCAAAGTCATGAATTTGGTATAGTCCCTTAACTCACAGACTAGTCATCCCAAGTCAATTAAAAAAGTTAAAGAAGGACTGGGTCTAAGTCTTGTATTTCTAAATGTGTTATACAGGCACAATGCCCATGAGAGTATCTATATTCACTTCACTTTCATATCCATGAGAAGCTATTACCAATGAAAACCTTAAATTTGAAATCCAAGTGAATTTTGTACCATTTAAGAAATTATAACTTCATCTTGATACTAAATTATACAGATTTCTACCAATAGGTTATGTCTATGCTATAAATCCTAGCTAATCCTCCCTGTTCCAACAAAATCACTGCTGTTCCCCAGAGAGACAGCCCCATATTAAGCACCTTAGTCCCCAAGCCCGGGGAATAGGGGCACTGACTCTTCTTTAACTTTTTCAAGCTGATTACGGGCGTCGAGACATCAGAAGAGGGGTGGGGGGAAGAGCAAATTGATAAGCCTCCGATGCTGTGTCCTCACTGCAACCAGATGGAACTCCCAGACACCGGAGGTTTGAATAGGTCCGCTCGTTTTCCTTGATGAGTAGATACACCAAGGCTGTGCATTCTGCAATATACAATTCTCTGGACAAGTTTTAGTATCAAGAAAAAAAATTTTTTTTTCCTAGAGGGCTGACATTTTTTTTTTTAAAGATGTTGGTTCTAACAACTTTTTCCCCCCTTTTATGTAGTTGGTTATAATATTTACATTTCAATTTTTATCCTCTTATCCCATTTCCCCCACCACCCAGGAACCCCTTATCACATATCCCCTCCTTATATCCCTTCTATGAGGCTGTGCCCGTACCCACCCCCAACCCCCACTACTCCCTCCTCACCCTCAAACTCCCCCCACTTCTGTGTTGGTTTTTCATGGGACCAAGAATCTCCTCTCCCACCCATGCCCAACAAGGCCGTCCTCCCCTACATATACCACTAGAGTTGTAGGTCCCTCTCTATGTGCTCCCAGGCTGGTGGTTCAGACCCTGGGGGCTCTGGATTGTTTGGTATTGTTGCTTTCCTCTTGGGGTCACAAACCCTTTCTGCTCCCTCAGTCTTCTAAGTTCTCCCTTGGGAAACCCTTGATCATATCAGTGGTTAGCTGTGAGCATCATCCTCTGAATGTGTCAGTCTCTGGCAGACCTCTAAGGAGACAGCTATAATATGTTCTTGACAGCATGCATTTCCAATCTTCTACATCAATGTCTAGCTTAGGTGACAGTACATGGGATGGATGTCCAGGTGGAATGGTCTCCTGATGGCTCCTCCTTCAGTTTCTGTCCCATGTTTTGTTTCCATAATTGCTCCCTTGAGTATTTTTGTTACTGGTTCTAAGTATAACTGAGGCATCCCCTCTTGGTCTTTCTTTTTCATGAGCTTCACGTGGTCTGTATGTTGAGTCTTCGCTATTCTAAGTTTTTGGGCTAACATCTGCTTAACAGTGAGTAAATACCATGTGTGTTCTTTTGTGATTGGGTTAACTCACTCAGGATGGTAATTTCTAGATCCATCCATTTGACTATAAATTTCTCAAATTCATTATTTTTATTAGCTGAGTAAAACTCCATTGTGTAGTTGTACCACATTTTTTGTATCCATTCTTCCGTTGAGGGACATCTTGGTTCTTTCCAGCTTCTGGCTATTATAAATAAGGTTGCTATGAACATAGTGGAGCATATGTCCTTGTTATATGTTGAAGCGTCTTTTGGTTATATGCCCAGGAGTGGTATAGCTGGATCCTCAGGTACTGCTATGTCCAGTTTTCTGAGGAACCGCCGGACTGATTTCCAGAGTGGTTGTACCAGCTTGCAATCCCACCAACAGTGGAGGAGTGTTCCTCTTTCTCTGCATCCTCCCCAGCATCTACTATCACCTGAGTTTTTGAACTTAGCCATTCTGACTGGTGTGAGGTGGTATCTCAGGGTTGTTTTGATTTGCATTTCCCTGATGACTAAGGATGTTGAGCATTTCTTAAGGTGCTTCTCAGCCATTCGAGTTTCCTCTGTTGAGAATTCTTTATTTAGCTCTGTTCCCCATTTTTTGATAGGGTTATATGGTTTTCTGAAGTATAATTTCTTGAGTTCTTTGTAAATCTTGGATATTAGCCCTCTATCGGATGTAGGATTGGTTAAGATCTTTTCCCAATCTGTTGGTTGCTGTTTTGTCTTATTGACAATGTCCTTTGCCTTACAGAAGCTTTGCAATTTTATGAGGTCCCATTTGTCAATTCTTGATCTTAGAGCATAAGCCATTGGTGTTCTTTTCAGAAACTTTTCCCCTGTGCCTAGGTATTCGAGGGTCTTCCCCACCTTCTCTTCTATCAGTTTCAGTGTATCTGGTTTTAAGTGAAGGTCTTTTATCCACTTGGATTTGAGCTTTGTACAAGGAGATAAGCATGGATCGATTTGCATTTTTCTACATGTTGACCTCCAGTTGAACCAGCACCATTTGCTAAAAATGCTGTCCTTTTTCCACTGGATGGTTTTAGCTCCTTTGTCAAAGATCAAGTGACCATAGGTATGTGGGCTCATTTCTGGGTCTTCAATTCTATTCCATTGATCTTCCTGCCTGTCTCTGTACCAATACCATGCAGTTTTTTTATCACTACTGCTCTGTAGTACAGTTTGAGGTCAGGGATGGCGATTCCCCCAGAAGTTCTTTTATTGTTGAGAATAGTTCTCGCTATCCTGGGTTTTTTGTTATTCCAAATGAATTTGCAAATTGCTCTTTCTATCTCCATGAAGAACTGATTTGGAATTTTGATGGGGATTTCATTGAACCTGTAGATTGCTTTTGGCAAGATGGCCATTTTTACTAAATTAATCCTGCCAATCCAGGAGCATGGGAGATCTTTCCATCTTCTGAGATCTTCTTTGATTTCTTTCTTCAGAGACTTGAAGTTCTTGTCATACAGATGTTTCACTTGCTTGGTTAGATTCACTCCAAGATATTTTATACTGTTTGTGACTATTGTGAAGGGTGTTATTTCCCTAATTTCTTTCTGTTTATCCTTTGAGTAGAGGAAGGCTACTGATTTATTTGAGTTGATTTTATATCCAGCCACTTTGCTAAAGTTGTTTATCAGGTTTAGGAGTTCTCTGGTCGAAGTTTTATGGTCACTTAAGTATACTATCATATCATCTGCAAATAGTGAAATTTTGATTTCTTCCTTTCCTATTTGTATCCCTTTGACTTCCTTTTGTTGTCTAATTGCTCTGGCTAGGACTTCCAGTACTATATTGAATAGATAGGGTGACAGTGGGCAGCCTTGTCTAGTCCCTGATCTTAGTGGGATTGCTTCAAGTTTCTCTCCATTTAGTTTGATGTTGGCTACTGGCTTGCTGTATATTGCTTTTACTATGTTTAGGTATGGACCTTGAATCCCTGCTCTTTCCAGGACTTTTAACATGAAGGGATGTTGAATTTTGTCAAATGCTTTCTCAGCATCTAGTGAGATAATCATGTGATTTTTTTCTTTGAGTTTATTTATGTAGTTGATTACATTGATGGATTTTCAAATATTGAACCAACCCTGCATTCCTGAGATAAAGCCTACTTGATCATGATGGATGATTGCTTTGATGTGTTCTTGGATTCGGTTTTCAAGAATTTTATTGAGTATTTTTGCATCAATATTCATAAGAGAGATTGGTCTGTAGTTCTCTTTCTTTGTTGAGTCTTTGTGAGGCTTTGGTATGAGCATAATTATAGCTTCGTAGAATGAATTGGGTATTGTTCCTTCTGTTTCTATTCTGTGGAATAGTTTGAAGAGAATTGGTATTAGGTCTTCCTGAAAGGTCTGGTAGAATTCTACACTAAAACCATCTGGCCCCAGACTTTTTTGTTGGGGAGATTTTTGATGACTGCTTCTATTTCTTTAGGGGTTATAGGGCTGTTTAGATGGTTTATCTGCTTGTTTAACTTTGGTACCTGGTATCTGTCTAGAAAGCTGTCCATTTCATCCAGATTTTCCAATTTTGTTGAGTATAGGCCTTTGTAGTAGGATCTAACAATTTTTTTAATTTCCTCTGTTTCTGTTGTTATGTCTCCCTTTTCAGTTCTAATTTTATTGATTTGAGTGCTGTCTCTGCGCCCTTTGGTTATTCTGGCTAAGGGTTTGTCTATCTTGTTGATTTTCTCAAAGAACCAGCTCCTGGTTTTGTTGATCTTTTGTATAGTTCTTTTTGTTTCAACTTGGTTGATTTTGGCCCTGAGTTTGATTATTTCCTGCTGTCTACTCCTCTTGGGTATATTAGCTTCTTTTTGTTCTAACCCTTTCAGGTGTGCTGTCAAGTTGTTAATATATGCTCTTTCCATTTTCTTTTTGTGGGCACTTAGAGCTATGATTTTTCCTGTCAGTACTGCTTTCATGGAGTCTCATAAATTTTGATATGAAGTGTCCTCATTTTCATTTAAGTCTAAAAAGTCTTTAATTTCTTTCTTTATTTCTTTCTTGACCAAGTTATCATTGAGTAGAGCATTGTTCAGTTTCCATGTGTATGTGGGCTTTCCATTGTTTTTGTCCATGTCAAAGACGAGTCTTAGTCCATGGTGGTCTGATAGAGTACAAGGGATTATTTCAATCTTTTTGTATCTGTTGAGGCCTGTTTTGTGACCAATTAAATGGTCTGTGTTGGAGAAGGCACCATGAGGTGTTGAGAAAAAGGTATATTCTTTTGTTTTAGGATGAAACGTTCTATAGATGTCAGTTAAGTCCAATTGGTTCATAACTTCTGTTAATTTCATTTTGTCTCGATTTAGTTTCTGTTTCCATGATCTGTCCATAGCTGAAAGTGGGGTGTTGAAATCTCCCACTATTATTGTGTGGGGTGTAATGTATACTTTAAGTTTTAGTAAAGTTTCTTTTATGTATCTGGGTGCCCTTGCGTTTGGAGCATAGATGTTCAGAATTGCAAGCTCCTCTTGGTACACTTTTCCTTTGATGAATATGAAGTGTCCTTCTTTATCTTTTTTGATTACTATTGGTTGAAAATTGATTTTATTTGATATTAGAATGGCTACTCCATCTTGTTTCTTGGGACCATTTGCTTGTAAGATTGTATTCCATCCTTTTACGCTGAGGTAGTGTTTGTCTTTTTCACAGAGGTGCGTTTCCTGTATGCAGCAAAATTCTGGGTTGTGTTTATGTATCCAGTCTGATAGTCTATGTCTTTTTATTGGAGAGTTGAGTCCATTGATATTAAGAGATATTAAGGAGTAATAAATGTTGTTTCCTGTTATTTTTGTTATTATTGGTGTTGGAGTTTTGTTTGTGTAGGGGTCTTCTTTTAGGGTTGTTGGAAGATTACTTTCTTGCTTTTTCTAGGTTGTAGTTTCCCTCCTTGTGTTGGAGTTTTCCCCCAATTATCCTTTGAAGTGCTGGATTTGTGTTAAGATATTGTGCAAATTTGATTTTATCATGGAATATTTTGGTTTCTCCATCAATATTGATTGAAAGTTTTGCTGGGTATAGTAATTTGGACTGGCATTTGTGTTCTCTTAGGGTCTGTATGATATTTGTCCAGGATCTTCTGGCTTTTACAGTCTCTGGTGAGAAGTCTGGTGTAATTCTTATAGGTCGTCCTTTATATGTTACTTTACCTTTTTCCCTTACTGCTTTTAGTATTTTTTCTTTGTTTTGTACATTTGATGTTTTGATTATTATGTGATGGGAGGTATTTCTCTTCTTGTCTAAAATATTTGGAGTTCTATAGGCTTCTTGTATATTTATGGACATCTCTTTCTGTAGGTTAGGAAAGTTTTCCTCTATAATTTTGTTGAAGATATTTACTGGCCCTTTAAGTTGGGAGTCTTCCCCCTCATCTATACCTATTATCCTTAGGTTTGGTCTTCTCATTGTGTCCTGGATCTCCTGTATGTTTTGGGTTAGTAGCTTTTTTCATTTTGCATTTTCTTTTACAGTTGTGTCAATGGTTTCCATGGTATCTTCTGCACATGAGATTCTCTCTTCTATCTCTTGTATTCTGTTGGTGATACTTGTGTCTATGACTCCTGATCCTTTTTTTAGGTTTTCTATCTCCAGGGTAGTCTCCCTTTGTAATTTCTTTATTGTTTCTACTTCCGTTTTTAAATCTTGGGAGGTTTTGTTTGATTCCTTCTGCTGTTTGGTTATTTTTTCTTCCAATTCCCTAAGGGATTTTTGTGTTTCCTCTTTAAGGGCTTCTATCTGTCTGTCTGTGTTCTCCTTAATTTCTTTGAGAGTGTTATTTATGTCCTTCTTAAAGTCCTCTAGCATCATCATGAGAAGAGATTTTAATTCTGGGTCCTGCTTTTCTGGTGTGATGGGTGTTCAGGGCTTGCTATAATGGGGGAACTGGGTTCTGATGTTTCCATGTAACTTTGGATTCTGTTGCTTATGTTCTTGCGCCTGCCTTTTGCCATTTGGTTAATGCTATTGCTCCCTGTACTTTCTGTCTCTGATTGAGGCCTCCATTTCCAGTTATCTTGCTTGTTTCTGGTCTCCTTGGGGTCCCAATGTCTCTGTGATCTTCTCTAGCTGCTCTGAGTATGATGATAGCTCTAGGATAACTCAGAATATGGTGTCTCTTGGGTAGCAGTCCAGCTAGGTGTCTACTGTTCTGGGTGTAATGTCTCTTCTAGGATGTCTCTCTCAGGCTAATGTGTCCACTGCTCTGAGTGTCGTGGCTCCTCTATTATGTCTTCTGGTATGTTGTATGCTGCTCTGAGTTACTTTGGTCCTCTGCAACTCTGGGTTCAATGGATCCTCTACTGCTCTGGGTTCCTTGCACCCTCTAGGGTGGGTCAGGAGGAATCCGGTGCCCCCAGAAGCAGACCAGGCAGGTGTCTGCTTCGGGCCTCAGATCCGGGAGAGAGGAGGAAGGGGTGTGCTATTCCGCAGGGGAGGGGTTTGGGGTACTGCTGGAATCTGAGCGCTCCCTGCACTCAGCTCTGGGCCTAGGGCAGTGAGCGGGTCTTCTTACCTACTGCTCTGAGTTCCTTGCACCCTCAAGGGTGGGCCAGGAGGGATCCAGTGCCCCCAGATGCAGACCAGGTGGGTGTCTGCTTCAAGCCTCAGATCCGGGAGAGAGGCTATTTTTTTTAATACTTTTTCATTCTTCAGTTTCTATATCCTTTCAATAAAATTAAAATCAAACTAACTTCATTGTGAATTAAGCCATATGTTAGTAATGCCAATTAAAAAATCTCTATAAGAAAGCGTATTCTAATATGTACTGATTTAATATCAGAAACACAAATATTTCTAAAATGGTTACTATCTATGCACAATTATAAGGTATCAGTTTTAGGTTATGTCTACACCATATTGTAATGTTTATTCATTTATTCTGTTTTAGTAATATAGAACCAACTTCTTATGTAATTTGAATATTATATAGACTGGATATGCTTCATTTACCACCTTATTTTTTGGGGGTGTGGGTGGGTTTGGAGACAGGGTTTCTCTGTGTAGTCTTGGCTGTCCTGGAACTCACTCTTTAGACCAGACTGGCCTTGAACTCAGAAATCTGCCTGCCTCTGCCTCCCAAGTGCTGGGATTAAAGGTGTGCACCACCACTGCCTGGCCTTACCACCTTATTTTAATAAATTTTGTATAAATATATTTTTGTATATTTATTGTATAATATATTGCATAATAAATTTTCTATGAATAAATGTTGTATAGTAAGAATTTACTGCACTTTTCATTACTCTAATAAAATGGTGATGCTACTACAACTGTGAAGAACACTAAAATACATCTACAAATATGTAGATCCCATCACTTGTTTAATCCATAAGGTCCATATCCTTAGCAGAGATCTCTGATACTATAATGGATGAAATCATTATATTGTGTTCTCTGTGGTCATTTCTGAATTCTAGAAAAGTAGGCTGTATAAGGTACTAACTAAATCTAGTTGAATCTAGTTGAATCATTCATATGCTATGCACTGAAAAAATGACCCATCCACAACCCAAATATAGCCCCCTGACCTGTGTCAAGATGAATGCTACACACTAGAAAACAAAGAATGTACTTTCAGCATGTTTCCAGTTCAGTGTCCAGCCAATCTACTGGCTTTTGCATTCAGTAAACAATTGCACATCTTGACATTTCTACTTCCATGACAAGTATACAACCACATGTGATCACAGATGTTCTGTATAAATCCCTTCACTTACATCTCCCATGGTTGTTCCAGGAGACTGTAATGCTGTAACTGTCCACTTCTGGATGGTAGCTGCATATTTTGTAGAACTCTCAGTAAACCAGGTCTTAATCTTATCTTCTTCAGCCATATGACCATAGGACATACCCCATAATTTCATCAGTGAGTGCTTGGCACCAGCAGATATTGTAATAGAAGTAGAGCCATGGCCATTCTTTATTACTTTCTGTGCTCTTAGAACCTGCCAATGCCTTATAACATAAACACTACTTCCAGTTATGATGGATGGCAACTATGCACTTCCAACTGTAGGTAATTATGGCTGGAATCGCAGAGAGTTCCTCATGCCATGCTGTGGATAGTTGGCTGGGAACATGGGTGAAGTTAGGCACAGTTGCTGTGGCCCCAAACACGAGAAAGTCTTTGGGTTTCCAAAACAGGTTTTTTGGCATGATGGATGGTGGATGATCTGGATGCACTCCCCCAAAACCCAGGGCAGACCTGAGTTAAATAGGGAGGGAAAGAGGGGAGAGGGGCTGGAGAGGAATGCTTAATTGGCTCCACCCTCTGGCTTTCAGGTACCTCATTAGTATGTAAATCTCTCTAGGGCCTGAGGCCTGTTAATCACACCCTCTACCTGTGCCCTATGTGACTGAAGGGTGCAGGTTGAATGGAGATTAGACCTAGTGTTAGAAGCCTGGGTTCTGGGGGCGTCGCTGAACATCCACAACCCAAGAACCAGGACACCTTTCCACAGCCCGATACCCAACTTCATAACTTAGTTCATCATATAACACCAAGTTTATGTGGTCAGATAGAATCACATGGTAATCTGTTGGCCCACTGTCAATTGATTGATTTCTTCTAAGATTCAATAACAGGCCAAGAGCTGTCTCTCAAAGGGAGACTATCTTCCTGCAAAAGATAGTAGGATCTTGATCCCAAATCTTAAGGGCTTCCACGGTGATTCATATATAGGGCCTGCTAAAGCTCCAAATAAGTTACTGGAACCCCAGGTAAATTGGGTTTGTTAGATCTTTGGCCCAAGTGGCCAAGCAGCCTGCATCATAGTGTGGACCTGTTGAAGAGTCTTATCTTATAAAAGCATTATTCAAAGCTAGAAGTTTTCCAAGTGTCTTTGTATACAGATTAGAGTAAAGCATGTCAGTAAGAAATGTACTATCCCCAGAATCTACATAGGTCAATAAGCATTCTTTTTTTTTTCTTGGAAGTGGGAGGGACCAGGTGCAGGAACTTACCTTCCACATAAATATTTCTATGTATGTCACACCATTGGACTCCTAGAAACTTCAAGGAGGTAGAAAATTCTTGAATTTTAATTGAAATTATTTTTCCATCTTCTAATGTGCATGTGTTTAATCAATGAGTCTCAAACTGTTGCTACTTTCTGTTTACTTGATTCAAACAGCATAATGTCATCAATACAGTGGACTAGCATGATATCTTGAGGAAGAGGCAGACAATCACAATTCCTTTGAGCTAAGTTATGAAATAGAGCTGGAGAATTAATATACTTTATGGTGGAAATGTAATAATTTATACCTGGCATTGCCAATTGAAAAACACATTGCTTTTATTGGGCGTTATAAACAACTATTTTTACAAAGCATTTGTGAGATCACTATTTTCTTACAGGTATCAGGAGATACAGTCATATGCTCAAGAAAATAATTCACACCTTTATAATGAGTGCAATTGGAGAAACTTCTTCATCGAGTTCATCATAATTAATAGTCATTTTCCAAGTATGAATGTTCCACCATGAAATTCTCCATCTTTTTTTCCATGTAGGCCAAATATTAGATAGTGAGATGTTGTGGGAACCATTGCCTCTGCATCTTTTTTATTCTTGATGGTGGTGTTGGTTTCTTTAATTCCTCTCTGAATATGATATTGGTTCTGGTTCACTATTTTCCCTGGTCAAAGCATCCCATATCCTTCATTTGTTCTTTCCAACCATAATAGCCCTCATACTACAAATGAGGGAACAAATGTGGAGACTATGCTGTGAATTCCTGAAAAGAGGCTGTGTCTAGCTATGAACTAAAAACTCCTGGAAGGAGTCTGTGTTTACAGAGACTCCTGGTCAGATTGGAATTTCAATGCTGTAGAAATTTTGGACTTGTGTAGGATCAGAAGCTCATGACATTATCTGGGGCCAAGTTTAGCTTCTTGAACAACCAACCATTCATTGGCCTTCTCTGCATCTGAACTAACACCTCATGCTATTAGATAGAAACAATATTTTAGAAGATATTAATTTAAATTAAATTTTCTTAATAATACATAAAACTTATTTAAATCCATTAATTTAGCAGAACACTAACTCCTACCAATCCAAGAGCTATGAATGTCATCAGATAACATCTTGAAACTATAAACAGGCTTCCCTTTTCTCAGTGTACCAACCAATCTCATATATTTACAAATGCATTTTAAATTTGCCTTGATTTATACTTTTCTTTATTCTATAAAACGATGAAAAATTATAAAACTGTTCCCATATTAGAACAACAAATTTTGAGGTAACCTCAATCTGTGTTCTGGGGGTCACATGCACTTTTGAGGTGAGAGCCATTTCTTTTGTCCACACTGCCAACATCAAGAATATAAATCTCCATCACATATCCTGGGATTGTGGAAATAAACACAGCTTGAGTTTTGGGGACCACAATTCCATCAATCACCTGACAAATGTCAGTTCTTAGTTTAATTGTAGAGCCTGAAAATTTTGAGGTCTCTTGGAACCATTGTCAAATCAGAACCAATATCAACTAGGCCTGGAAAATCCAATAATCAGTATTACAAAGTGTATAGTTACCCAAGTAAAAGCTTGGAGGTTTCTCTTGAAAATAATATAAAAATGGCTATTACAAAAATCCTTCAAGCTGCCAGTATGTGTGCTAGGAACTGAACTTGTGTCCTGTACAAGAGAACAAGGTCTCTTAACAACTGAGCCAGATTTGTAGTACCAGTACAACAAGATTTTAAACAGTGCGTCCCCTCAAATATTTCAAATACCCTGAGCCTTAAAAGCTTTTCATCAACAGTAAACAAAGGAATCTCAGTCATCCACATATCCTTCTCAGTATGCCATTTCATTTCATAAATTCTTCAGCAAAAATCTTGCTATCTTGCTTTTACTTTGGATGCCACGTTGAATATATAAATCTTGTAGCTACCCTGACTCAGCCAAGAGCACTCTTGTCTTAGACATATTGTCAGGTACCTACCTATTCATCTCCGGACCTCTTTGTCAAACCTTAAGGAAGTATCTGATAGAGAAATACTAGCTTACCGAACTGATCCAAAAAAAAAAAAAAAAAAAAAAAAGAAAGAAAGAGAAAAAGAAAGAAAAGAAAACAAAAGCAGTGCCAGAAGCTCTCCATGACTTTTTAATACCCTCAAATCTAGGACTATCTGGGTGACTGTTATACTACCAAGTTTGGCTGTCAGCCCAACTTACAATCTTAGTTGTATCTGTAACACAGCTTCTGTGAGATGATATAAGGAAATACTTCCAAGACTTTATTTCAATGATGCTGGTCTCTTCCTAATCTCCACTAGTCTTTCAGCTCCTATGGATAAGAATTCAGTACTCAAGCAAAGCAGAAATTTCACTTTAATGAATCTGGCAACTTGTTATTCACAGAGGTGGATTCTTCAGCTGCAGCTAACCAGAACTACAGAATGTTAATTTAATAACAAATGGCATCATAGAGTCTTTGAACATGGCACTAAAAATTCACAAGACAGGCCTCCATAGTCTGCACTGATCTCAAAATCTTAGCTTCCAAGCTCTTGCAGAATAGCCCAGAGAGATCTCAACACTCAATGGTTTTTCTAATCAAAGTGTCCAAATTGCATCTGAAATCCTTTTAAAATTACATGATCAGATCTCTCAAAGAAATACCCCATTATTCTGATGACTTAGGAATAATATTGCTTTGATAAACATCATCAACAAAAGCAAGTTAGGGAGGTAAGGCTTTATTTCGCTTATACTTCCATACTTTTCTTCATTATTGGAAACAGTCAGGAGAAATTCATACAGGGTAGGAACCTGGAGGCAAGAGCCAATGCAGTGTCCATGGAAAGGTGCTGCTTACTGGCATGCTTCATGCAGCTTGCTTAGCCTGCTTTCATTTAGAACCCAGGGCCACTAGTCAGGGATGGCACCACAATGAGTTGGACCCTCCTCATCAATGACTAATAATGAAATATGCTACAATCTTTCTTTTCTTTTTCTTTTTCTTTTTTTTTTTTTTTTTTGGTTTTTCGAGACAGGGTTTCTTTGTGTAGTCCTGGCTGTCCTGGAACTCACTCTGTAGACCTCGAACTCAGAAATCTGCCTGCCTCTGCCTCCAAAGTGCTGGGATCAAAGGCGTGCGCCACCACCACCTGGCCAATATTCTATAGTCTTGACTACAGCTAGATCTTTGGGAGATATTCTCTTAGTTGAAGTATCCTCTTTTCACATGACTAACTTGTGTCATATTGACATTAAACTATCCAGCACATAGACCTAGTTTCATTCTTTGAGTAGATACATACTTCGATGTTAATTTTGGGTGTCGGGGCTAATTAGGCCATGTCCACCTATAGTTTCTTCTTTCATGTTTACTGTAAAAGTAATGGCAAGTCCACTACTGTAAAGAAAATGGCAAATTCCCTACTCAGAAGTGTTACTTGGAGGCAGCAGATAAATGGAAATTATTTCTTCATCCATCTAGTCAGTCTTGGATTTTGAATGGAGAGTTGACCCCATTCAAAATCCAATTTTTATTTAATAACATATTAAAATTTAATAACATGTTAAAGTGTTATTAAAATGTGTGTGTTAGTTCTTGTCATCATGCTGTTGATTTGGTGTTGTGTTCTCAGTGGCACTTTGTGTTATACTGATTATGACTTCATATTTTTACAAAGTCTCTCTGCTATGCTCATTCCTCTTTTCAGCCCAAAATAAGGCTTCCTGCATTACCTTGGGTCTGGATTGTTAATATAAAATTTCTTTAGGCTGTCTTTGTTCTGGAAAATTGTTCCTCTTCCTTCAGTCATGGCTGCAGTTTTACTGCATGTATTATTTGAGATTGGTTGTCACTTAGCACTTGGAATGTTATAGTAATATACAATTAAATACTTGAATTGACCCCAGTGGCAGGGGCACATTCCATGCTACCTGCCTCAATTTTCTAGGTTCCCAGACGAAAGACATGCACACAGTCTTTATATTTTAATATGCCTAAAACAGCTTGTTTGGGCCACTTCCTAACCTCCACGTTGCTAATCTACCTCCCTCCAATATTCCTGAGTTAGTACTTACTAAATGCTATATTTATCTTTGCTGCCCTGGACTAGTCAGGCAGCACTCTTGAGGCAACACTCCCCTGACTCTTACATGGCAGCTATGCTCTCTATCCCACACCTTCTCAGGTGTGGCGTTTCTCCTCTCCTTCTTCTTCTCCCAGCATGGCAGATCTCCTTCTTCTCTTCCTCTGTCCCTCACCTAGGAATCCTAAAAGACATGCTTCTGTCTGTGCTGCTCAGCCATTGGCTGATGGCAACTTTATTTACCAATCAGAATAAACAGGGGGCAGGATTCTTCAGTATGCAGATTCTCCTGCAAACAATTTAGGGGACACAAATTAACATATTACAAGAAGCCACGGGACATATTGCCTTGGACTCTTTAAGCTTTGAAAGTTTACCTTGAGAAATTAGTTGTTCTTACTCTGACATTTCCCTCTAATTCATTTTTCTGTTTATTTTCTGAATTTTCTTTATTTGGAACTTACAGTTTTTCTCTGAAATCTGTCAATCCACTTTTAGTTCTGTGTATACAGTGTTTTAACTATATGATTGGAATTTTTTTTTATTATGCTCTTGTCTTTTTTTATGTTCTGTGTGCTTCTTGTGTTATATGGGTGTCTTTGGACTAGTTTCTTTTATGATTATATTGAAGGTCTTCTGTTTACCATTAACTTGAGACTATTTCCCTCACTTATGCCCACAACTTGAAGATTTGACTCATTTTTGAGGTGCCGCACATATACAATACTTTCTAAGCATGCTGTCTTTAAACTGTGCTAAGTCCCAGCACAATTTTCTCTGACAATACATTGCCTCACTCCCGTGTACTCAGTAAGAAAGATTACTTTTTCTAAGTGTATGTGGAGGAGGTGACATTTTCTTAGTGTTATCCAAAGAGCAGTTAATTTTTGGGTGAGACCCCTGAAGGAACTGTCAAGTAAGTATGAAGAGGACCATGAATATTTAGGAATCAGGAAAGATACCATGGGGAATACAAAATTATTTTCTACTTCTTTTAAGGAGGATAATGTTGTTAGTTTAGTTTTGTTCACAATGACTGAGATCAGTTAATCCACAAAGACATTGCCTGGAGAGAATAGCTCATACATAGAAAACCCAGAGCTCATCTGTTCCTAATCTTCTGTTTTCCTGGAATTAGAGAAGTTCACTTTTCCATTTGATGGCACTAGTTCCTAACAACCTCAAGATCAAAAGTGCCTTCTCCAGATGACATGATAACTATGGGTCTAGAGGGAGATGAGCTGATGACATTTCTTCCTTATAACTACTTCTGCGGGCCTCATTCTACAAGGATGTTTGTCAAAGGCTCAGCTGGGTGAGTGTTTCATTTTCTCTTCATTATAGTGAGAGCTGTAAGTAAGTGGTAGAAGGAAGCAGGATTTTCTATAATGAATGATTAGAGAAATCTCTGCTTAGAATATTACTTTTGAGCCACTCTGTATAACAAGCATTCAACAGATGCTTGTACACATAAAGGTATCAGTCTACTGATTAATAGAAGAACATAGTTTTCTCTTAGTATGATCTCTGGTTATATAAGTGACACTACAGTGAGACTATTCAGAAGAAGAGCAGGGTCCAGCATTTTGAGGTGCCTCACATGCACAATACTTTCTGTGGGCTTTCTGGTGCTTTTGTTGTTATTAAAGACAAGCCTTACTTAGTCTGTGGTGATCTGACAGGATGCATGGGATTATTTCAACCTACTTGTATCAGTTGATGAAGGTTTTGTGACTGATAATATGGTCAGTTTTGGAGAAGGTACCATGAGGTGCTGAGAAGAAGGTGTATTGTTTTGTTTTAGGATGAAATGTTCTATAAATATCTGTTAAATCCATTTGATTCATTGTTTTTTTCTAGGGTGTAGTTTGCCTTGTGTTGGAGTTTTTTAAATCTATTATCCTTTGTATTGCTCCATTTGTGGAAAAATATTGTTTAAATTTGCTTTGTCATGGAATATTTTGGTTTCTCTATCTACAGTGACTGAGAGTTTTGCTGGTATAATAGCCTGGGCTGGCATTTGTGTTCTCTTAGGGTCTGTATGACATCTGCCCAGGATCACCTAGCTTTCATTGTCTCTAGTGAGAATCTGGTATAATTCTAATAGGTCTGCCTTTATATGTTACTTGACCTTTTTCTCTTACTGCTTTTAATGTTCTTTCTTTGTTTTGTGCATTTGGTGTTTTGATTATTATGTGAAAGGAGAAATTTATTTTCTGGTCCAGTCTATTTGGAGTTCTGTAGGCTTCTTGCTTGTTTATGGGAATCTCTTTCTTTAGGTTATGGAAGTGTTCCTCTATAATTTTGTTGAAGATATTTACTGGCCCCTTAAGTTGGAAATCTTTACTCTCTTTTATACCTACTACCCTTAGGTTTAGTCTTCTCATTGTGTCCTGGATTTCCTGTATGTTTTGGGTTAGGAGCTTTTTGCATTTGACATTTTCTTTGACTGTTATACCAATGTTTTCTATGGTATTTTCTGCACCTGAGATTCTCTCTTCTATTTCTTGTATTCTGTTGGTGATCTATGACTCCTGGTCTCCTTCCTAAGTTTTCTATCTCCAGGTTTGTCTCCCTTTGTGAATTCTTTATTGTTGCTGTTTCCAATTTTAGATTCTGGATGGCTTTGTTCAATTCCTTTGTCTGTTTGGTTGAGTTTTCCTGTAATTCTTTATGGAATTTTAAGCCTCTCTAATGGCTTCTACCTGTTTACCTGTGTTCTTCTTTATTTGTTTAATGGTGTTATTTATGTCTTTCTTAAGTACTCTATCATCATCATGAGATGTGACTTTAAATCAAAGTTGGTTTTCTGGTGTGTTGGGGTATCCAGGGATCACTGTGGTGGGAGAATTGGGTTCTGATGATGCCAAGTAGCCTTGATTTCTGTTGCTTCTGTTCTTACCTTTGCCTCTCTCCATCTGGATATCTCTGGTGTTAGCTGGTCTTGCTGTCTCTGACTGTGACTTGCCCCTCCTGCAAGCCTGTGTGTAAGTAATCCTGGGAGACCAGTCCTTTCTGGGATGTAAAGAGCTGTGGCACAAGGTCAGCTGCAGGGTGCAAATGCAAACTTGAAGGATCCTGTCCTCAACTGTTTCTTTATTTCCCTGTGTTCTGATGAATCTGGGACCAGGAATTTGAGCAGAAGTGGTGGTGTTACCTGTGCTCACAAGGGTGCCAGCACTCCTGAGAGATCAGCTCTCTCCTGGCAGTATTTGGGTATGGAGCTCTATAGCACAGAATCAGGTCTGGGCCCACGTGGAAACCAGAAGCTATTTTCAACTTCTTTATCACCAAGTTGATTTTACAGTACTGAATTATATCAATCCAATAATTAGTTGGTCCTGGTAACCAGGCCAAGTAACTTACATAATTAGCAAAGGTAAGACTGTTGAGTAAAACTGTAAAGAGTATCTAGGTGCTGGTGATATATGATAACACTAGGATCTTGTTTTCCTCTTCAGGAGAAGGGATCTTTTTTAAACAGAAATTCCAAACATCACTATATGGTCCTCTTCAGAAAATTCATACTTGTCTTAATGTATGGAAAATCGGGTTTGCTTTAGGATCCCATACTCTCTCTTATTGAAGGCTCCCAGCCTTCATCTTCAGATGAGAATATATAGTCTGTAGAAACTACAGAAATCAGGAAAGCAAAATGGGACCTTTGCCAGGATAAGGGTGAGAGTGAGAGTGATGGAGAGCAGAATAGCAGACTACAAGTATCTGATCAGAAAATGAGAGACAGGGCTCCACAGGGGTGAAGAGGTAGGTAAATACAGAAGAAGCGGGGAGGAAGGTGAAGGGGAATAGCAGCAGGACACAACTGATCAAATCAAAGAGGGAAATAGAAAAATGGTGGGTTCTTAAGTAAGGGGGTAAGATAAATACAGAAAGAGGAGGGAGTTAGGGAAAATAACAACATGGGTGGCTGAAAAGGCCATAAGGAAACATCTTGTTAATGATTTACCCACCCATCCTCCCAATGAAATGTTACAAAAAAAATGTGCTTTCTTGATACCTCAGAATTAGTTTTTTAATCATGAATTGGAGTTCACAAAGGATTTAAATTAAATGGGAACTAAAATGGAAGCCATTTAGGCCCATTTAGAACCATACTGCTTATGCAATTGACAGAGTTTGGAAGGTACACTAATGGTCTTCCACTGTATCTGTGTCTTAATTCTAGATTCTGAGGATGTAAGATTTCATGGGAAAAGAAACATAAAAAAGATGAATTGATATAGACCTTTTGCTGATTAAAACTGTCATATTATGAATTATGACTGGAATTCCATTAGAATTGTGAGTCAAAATGTGAATAACTGCAAAATAGATCATAGAAAAATTATATAATTATCATCTGATTTTTTGATATCTTCTATGATATTCTCCAAGCTCGCCATAGTTTTTCTTCATTTCTGCAAAAGTGATTCAGCTTCTATGCTCATTACTAGTGTTTTAGTTGTTAAGTATAAAATGAGCCAATTTAAATCTATAGGATTGGATTTCTAAGGTATGAGACTCATGTGTACTACAAAAACAAAAATTGTGCATTCTGTGTAAATATGACTATAAATGCATTTATTATCCATAATGTTCTCTCTGTATAGGATATACTTGGATGATATATAGAAATGTAGGGTATAGCCAATATGAAGCATGAAAAGTGAGACAGGTTACTCAAGAATTAGTATGGAAAATAGAAGGATTATATATCCATACTGTGAAGTGAATTATGTTTGATATATAATCTATTTTTTCCAGATATATGAAATAGACTTCTACTCTGCTTTTAAGATAAATACACTTTTCATTTATGTCTTCAATCAAGAATGTCCTTTATTTCCAAGCTGGATTAGGAGTTCTAGCCAATATGTTTCTGCTAAGTTTCTATATTTTCATAATCCCAAGTCACAGACATAAACCTGTGGACCTGACATCCTGTCAACTGACCTTTGTTCACATAATTATGGTCCTCACTGGGTGGGATATTTGGCTTACAGATATGTTTGAGTTACTGAACATTGAGAATGACATCAAATGTAAGGCAACTTTTTACATAAACAGAGTGATGAGAGGCCTCTCCATCTGCATCACCTGCCTCCTGAGTGTGTTCCAGGCTGTCACAATCAGTCCCAGTACCTCACTGTTGGCAAAATTTAAACATAAACTGAAAAAATACATCATCTACGCTTTCTTCTATATTTGGTCTTTCAATTTGTCCTTCAGCAGTAATCAGTTCTTCTCTGTTGGTGCTTATATCAATGTGAGTGAGACCAACCAAATGAAGGTCACTAAATACTGCTCACACTTTCCCATGAACAACATCATCAGGGGATTGATTTTAACAGTGACAACTTTAAGAGATATGTTTCTTGTAGGAGTCATGCTGACCACAAGTACATATATGATGATTATCTTGTTCAGACATCAGAGACAATGCAAACATCTTCATAGCATCAGTTACCTGAGAGCTTCCCCTGAGAAAAGGGCCACCCAGACCATCTTGCTGCTAGTGGTTTTCTTTGTGGTCATGTACTGGGTGGACTTCTTCATCTCATCTACCTCAGTCCTGTTGTGGAGGTATGACCCTGTCATCTTGACTGTTCAGAAGTTTGTGATGAATGCCTATCCCACAATTACTCCTTTGGTACAAATCAGTTCTGATAACAGAATAATCAATGTGCTGAAAAACTTGTGGCCAAAATGCTACCAGGCTTTTTAAAGGGGAGTAATTTTTCACTATTTTTTTTAAAAGCAGCCCCCTGACACATATACAGCAGAGGACTGCTTGGTCTGGCATTAGTAAGAGAAGAGACACCTAACCCTCGAGAGACTTGAAGCCCCAGGAAGTGGGAGGTCTGGTGCAGTGGGGACATCCTCTTGGAAACCAAGAAGGAGGTATTGGAGGAGGAACAATCACTGCACACCAGGAGGAGGATAACAATTGATAACAATTGAACTGTAAACACAGATTAAAGAATAATATTTTTAAAAGAGATGTATTTTATTTTGTTTTATTTTATTCTATTTTATTTATTAGTGTTGTTTCAGGATGTGTGCTTGTGTGCATTCCTGTTGGGAGCCGACTTTTAGCAGAAAACAGCTATCATCTTTATAGCCATCTCGAGCCATATACCCTGACAAGAGACTTGATTTTCAACAGCCTACAACAGCTGAGCACACTGATAAATATCTTGTTTACCCCACATACCTTGTTTTGCTGTTTAATGCCCCCAGCTGTGAGGCACATGTGGTATCCATGCTATACAAGCCTGTAAGGCACACGTGATATCCACACCTAAAAGGCACGTGGCAAAAGCAAATAAATACCCCAGACTTCCCTTCAATGGGAGAGACAAACAAAACAAGACTTGATCAGAACCTCTGTCTTGTCTCCATTCTTTGCGTCTCTTCCCCTTTATTCCCACTCTTTCTCTTGCTAGACCCTGACCCGCAGACTGGAGCAGCAGAACAGTCTGGGACATTTTAGTGCTTAATGAGAGGCAGCGAGAACAAGAGACCCAGTGAGGGATGTTACTGGAAGAAGGGTCTGCCGAACAAAGGTGATTGCTGCAGGAATCTGCCGCCTTGACAGAGGTATAATGAAAATGGGGCAAGAAATAAGTCAGTCTGAACTGAACTCTGTTTTTGTTTTGTTGTTTGCTGCTCACATGTGTTAATTGTCTGTTTGTGTTTCGTTGTTTGAATGCTGTCTTTCATGTTCAAAATAAAAAGAAACATATATATCTGAAATTAGAATCCAAAAACAACCAAAGGTTGATGAAAGTTTGTCAGAGCCAGATTGTGCCAACCTAGAGGAAGAGGAAGTCAAATATTATAACCCTGAATGTCCCTCTTCCCAAAGGCCCCCTCCCTATGGGCCTCCGCCTCCAAATGCTCCTGCAATGGAGATGGTGGTTGTAGATCCCAGAAAGGAGTTACAAGAAAAAATATCTTTTCTTAAACAACAAATAGTTAGAAAAAGAGTATCAGGACTTAATTAATCAGCTACAAAATTAAAGACAGGGAAGAAGTCTCAAGAGGGCAAGTAAAATCCCCCAGGTTCTTGCGTTCCTCAACCCGGAGTTCAAAGATGGTCCCTGTCCTTTTGCTCTAGTTTAGCCACAGATCAGCCAGAGCAGGGAGAAGCTGAGGGTTTCCCTGTATCCAAGACCAGAGACACTCAAGGGGTTGCTTGGAGACATCTCTCAGGTTTTAATTTTCAAATTATTAAAGAATTTAAAAATGCAATATCACAATACAGTGCCACTGCTCCCTTTACTCTTGCGATTTTAGAGTCTGCCACAAAGAAATGGCTGATTCCTAGTGATTGGAATATGTTAGTGAGAGCAGTTCTTAGCAGTGGAGACTATCTTATTTGGAAATCAGAGTATCATGAGAATTGTAAAGAAACAGCTAGGAGAAACATGCAGGCAGGCAATGGTTGGTCCTTTGGTGCCTTAGTAGGAGAAGGGCAATTTGCTTCTAGTGATAACCAGATGCAATATGACCCAGGCTTATTCGCTCAAATTCAAAATGCAGCCATGAAGGCTTGGCATAAACTTCCAGCAAAGGGAGACCCTGGTACACCCTTAACAGCAGTCAGACAAGGGTCTGATGAACAATTTTCTGACTTTGTTCATTGATTAATGACAATAGCAGGGAGGACTTTTGGTAATGCAGAGACAGGAATAGACTATGTGAAATAACTTGTATATGAAAATGCCAATCCTGCCTGCCAAGCGGCCATTAGACCCTATAGGAAAAAGATAGACCTTACGGGGTATATCAGACTCTGTTCTGACATAGGTCCCTCCTACCAACAGGGATTAGCTATGGAAGCTGCCATGCAAGGACAATCAGTAAGAGATTTTTTGGCAAGTAGAGACAAAAAGGTCTGTTTTAAATGTGACACGCCTAGACACTTTGCAAGAGATTGCAAGGCAGAAAATGAGTCAACCCAGAGACAGCCCATCAAACAGCCTGAGCTCTGCCCATGTTGCAAGCATGGAAGGCATTGGGCTAGTGAATGTAGATTCAAAAGAGACGCACAAGGAAGCACCCTTTCCCATAATCAGGGAAACGGGAACAGGGGCCAGCTCCAGGCCCCAAACCAACGCAAGCCAAAACAGGCTTATGGAGCAGTCAGTTTCATACCAGCAAACAACAATTCCTTTCTGAACTTAGTTGGGCAACACCAGGAAGTGCAGGACTGGACCTCAGTTCTTCCACCCACATAGTATTAACCCCAGAAATGGGACCTCAGGCATTACCCACTGGAGTGTTTGGACCGCTCTATCCAAATGTGTTTGGCCTGATCGTGGGAAGAAGCAGTACTACTATGCAGGGACAACATTTTTTTTTCTGGAGTTATAAACAATGATTATCAGGGTGAGATTAAGGTAATGGCCCAGGCAATTCAGAATATAGTCACCATTCCTACAGGAAGGAGGGTAGCTCAACTATTGTTACTTCCATTGTTCCCTACTAATCACAAATATAAGAATCCTAAAAGAGGGGATCAAGGCTTTGGTTCCTCTGATGCATACTAGATACAACCAATAGTTAAACAAAAACCTATGATGACAATGTGGCTGGATGGAAAGGCATTCCAAGGTTTGGTTGATACAGGGGTGATGTGACTATCCTAAAACAAAGTGATTGGCCTTCCACCTGGCCTCTGATCCCAATCTTAACCAATTTAAGGGGTATTGGCCAAAGTCAAAATCCACAACAAAGCTCTAAGGTACTGACGTGGAAAGACAAAGAAGGAAATACAGGAAATATACAACCCTATATCATCTCAGGCCTTCCCATTAATCTCTGGGGCCGAGATCTGTTATCCTAGTTGGGATTGATTATGTTCAGCCCTAATGAAGTAGTCACGGCTCAAAATGATAAACTATAGATTTTCCCCAGGGAAAGGATTAGAAAAAAATGAAGATGGTATTACTCAACCTATTGAGGTTCATGGTAACACTGGAAGAAGAGGCTTGGGGTATTTTTGATGGGGGCTACTGATTCAGCTGCACCCCTAAGGTGTTGTGTGGATCCCATCACCTGGAAGGGGGACTCACACATCTGGGTAGATCAGTGGTCCCTAACCACCGAAAAATTATAAGCTGCCCAGTTGCTAGTGTAGGAGCAATTACAGGCAGGACATTTATAAGAGAGTAACTCTCCCTGGAATACCCCAATATTTGTCATTAGGAAAAAGCCAGGAAAGTGGAGATTGTTGCAAGACTTGACGGCTGTTAACGCGACCATGATTAGGATGGGAGCCTTACAACCTGGGCTGCCCACACTGGTGGCCATAACTTTAGGTTATTATAAAATAGTTATAGATTTAAAAGACTGATTTTTTTTCGAGACAGGGTTTCTCTGTATATCCCTGGCTGTCCTGGAACTCACTCGGTAGACCAGGCTGGCCTCGAACTCAGAAATCCACCTGCCTCTGCCTCCCAAGAGCTGGGATTAAAGGTGTGCACCACCACTGCCCGGCAAAAGACTGGTTTTTTACTATCCTCTTGCATCCTAATGATAGAAAGCACTTTGCTTTTAGTGTTCCCGCTATAAACTTTAGAAACCTATAAAAAGATATCAATGGAAAATCTTGCCTCAGGGTATGGCTAACAGTCCTACCTTGTGCCAAAAGTTTGTGGCTTCTGCCATAGAGGGTGTTTGAACTATATGGAAGCAAATCTATATGATTCATTTCATGGATGATATTTTGATAGCAGAAAAAGATGGAAAATAGGTACTCCAGTGCTTTGATGATCTTAGAACAGCTTTACAGACTGTAGGGTTACAAATAGCACCAGAAAAGGTAAAATTACAAGATCCATATACTTATTTAGGAGTTCAGATTAATGGTCCATGTATTAATAGTAAGGCTACACTGAGGACCAATTCCCTTAAGGCACTTAATGATTTTCAAAAACTATTGGGAGACATTAATTGGCTACGACCATATTTGAAACTCATGACTGGAAAATTGAAGCTTCTATTTGATATTCTCAAGGGAGATCCTGACCCTAAGTCTGACAGGGCTCTAACAGAGGAAGGTAGAAAAGCCTTGCAGAAGGTGGAGAGTGCTATTTTATCCTAATTTGTAACTCATATTAATTATTCTAAGCCTTTATATTTTCTTATTTTTATCACTAAACTAACTCTTACTGCAGTTTTTTGGCAAACTGCACCCATATTATGGGTTCATCTTCCCTCATCCCCCAAGAAGGTTCTTAATCCATACTATGCAACTGTAGCAGATATGATTATGTTAGGCAGAGATAACAGTCAAAAATATTTTGGAAAAGATCCTAATGTCATAGTACAACCCTGTACAAGGCATCAGGTTGATTGGCTTATGCAGAATTCTGAAGTCTGGCCTATTGCACGTGCCTCATTTGATAATTAGCTAGATAATCATTATCCACAAGATAAGTTGGTTCAGTTTTATAATCGCCATGCATTCGTTTTTCCAACTCGTACTGCACATGCACCTATCAAGGAAGCATTGCTAGTTTTCACTGATGGTTCCTCATCAGGAACAGCTGCTTATGCCTTTAAAGATCAAGTAATCTCCTTTGCCACATCATCTGTGTCAGCTCAATTGGTTGAATTTCATGCTGTTATTGCTGTGTTTCAATCATTTCCAGATCAAACCATTAATATTTACACAGATAGCTCATATATAGCTCAGTCTATCCCTGTGTTAGAAACTGCTGCACAAATAAAGCATTCCTCAGAAGCAGCCGATTTGTTTTTACAGTACCAACAATTAATTTTGAGGAGAAAGTGTAAATTCTTTATAGGACACCTGAGAGCCCACACCAGGCCACCAGGTCCTCTCTCTGAGGGAAACATCAAGGCAGATCTAGCTACTCGTGTAGCTTCAGTGACTTTATCAGATCCACCATTTAACTTGGATCAGGCCATAAAGGCTCATGAGTTACATCACCTTAATTCTAAAACTTTAAAAGTCATGTTCAAAATTACCAGAGAACAAGCTAGGCAAATTGTCAAACAATGTCAATTGTTACACTTTTACCAGTTTCTCATTTGGGCATAAATCCAAAGGGACAGATACCAAACAGTCTCTGGCAAATGGATGTTACTCATTATAATGAATTTGGAAAAAATAATATATACATGTATGTGTAGATATATACAATGATTTCATTTATGCGACATTACAAACTGGAGAAGCAAGCAAACATGTGATCACTCATATGTTTGCTACAATCATTATATTGAGTGTGCCTAAACAGATAAAGACTGACAATGGCCTAGATTACACAAGCTCCAGTTTCCACCAATTCTGTAAAAAATTGGGAATACATAAAATGAATATTCCATATAATCCACAGGGCCAAGGTATGGTAGAAAGGGCACACCAAACCATTAAATGTCAATTTGAAAAAATTAAGAATGGGGAATGGTACCCTACCAAGGGATCCCCCAGAAATATCCTTCATCACACACTCTTATTTTAAATTTTTTAACTTTGGATTTTGAAGTAAAATCTGCTGCAGATAGATTCTGACATCCTGATACAAAAAATTCTTTTGCAACAATCCTCTGGAAAGACCCATTAACTGGAACCTGGAATGGGCTAGATCCAGTGCTTATCTGGGGAAGAGGTTCTGTCTGCATGTATTCTCAAATGGCAGATGCCACACGCTGGTTGCCAGATAGACTGATTAAACAAATAGACAACAATAACAAATCCAGGGAGGAGAAACCCCCTGAGAAGCGTATTTTTTTTCTTTGCAGAAAACATGAAAGCCTTCAAACTGGAACAGATCAACAAGCAAACCTGACTTGGGAAGTTCTCAATGCTCAAGGAGACATCACCACCAACATCTCCAGGATGGCTCTATTAGACTCTTGGTTCCCCAACTTATGATTAGTTGTTTAGACCCAGGAGAAAACCCACTACCACAGTTATTATAATTGTTTTTTGGGTTTGAGATTGACTGAGCAGGACGGGGATCTCATTACTTGTTTTGTTAAGATCAAAAGTATGATCACTTCTGTATTTCTATAGATTTAGATTCTGCTATAACGCATTTGTAAAATTCATTATCCTCTGTAGATACTTTTTACTCCTCTGACAGAGGGAGTTGTTTGTTGCCCTTAAAAAAGAGTGTTGCTTTTGTACCAACCATTTAGGCTTTGTTAAATCTCTTGTCTCTTGGGTTCATGCTGTTCAACAGACTGATGGCTTTTATATGTCAACTGATAGATGCTATTCAAATGAAACCCATACAGGTCCATTATTACAGGCTGGAAGTAGGGGACTCTAAAACTTCTGTCATCAAGACTGATGAGGATTAACCCCTAATTTAGGTCAATGACGGATAAGAGAACACTTCAAGACCCTTGCCCCTAACTGGGAGGCCTCACCATCCTAAGAAAGGAGCTCAACTAATGGCTGTTGAGTATCCAAAGACAGGGAAAGGGAGGCTGGGGTCATTTGTTCCAACATAAGACAGGCATGGTTTCCATAAGTTTCCCGAGCCTTCCCTTTTGAAAAAAATTTAAAAAGGGGGACCTGTTGGGAGTGGACTCATAGCAGAAAATGGCTATCAGCTGTAAGGACAAAATTTGAAATGTGCAGCTTGAAGCAAAAACAGAAATTCATGGTCAGCAAAGACCACCAACAACTTGTTACAATTAGCCATAATAATAACCTAACCAGTTCCTTCAGGGGCAGAGTGACCAAAGAAGAAGGGACCAACAAGGACGTACCCTGACATGTTTAGACAAGCCCAAGTGAGTGATGGGCCACCTGGTGTCTACTTCCCCCTCCCTGTTCGGGAGGTCCAAGTTTTCATGGTCAAAAATAATTAGTCATCCTGTGTAAGGAGCATTTGTCCAGATGGACCTAGCATAGGCAGTAGATAAAAGAGTGAAACCAGATGTGCTGTGACGTAGTGATAAAGTGTGCTGTGAAAGATAGGAAACGCCCCAACCTAAGTTGAGTATAAAAACCCCAGAAAAAATCCACTCGCGGGTCCAACATGACTAGCTTCACGAATCCACGCTAGTCCGGACTCCGACAAGATTATCCAATACCCACCACCGCCTGAGTATTGTCGGTGGAGCAGGACTCTGGAAACCACCTGACCTCACTGCACCACTGGAGCAGAATTCACTGAGACCGCCACTAGAGGCCGATAGAGGTGACCGAGAGAACCTGAGCAGAGAACAAGTCATATACATGGCTGTCTGAGATATGTGGGCTGTAGCTGCAATTGCATTAGTGTGTATTGCTCTTATTTGGTTTTGCAAATGTTCAATAACCATAATATATGATTCTGAATTAGAAATTAAAGCAATTGAAAGACCAGACAACGACTCTTACCTGTGTATAATAATCCCTGGTCACCTCCTGCCAGAATCAACTGGCAGTCTGGGAAGTGCTCGAGACATCCTGCCAGGTCACACGTAGCCACTTCTGCAAGTTGCTGATGTTTGAAATGTCCAATCATATGTAACTGTGCCAAATCTCCCCCCCCCTTTCCCAGCCCCTACCCATAAATATCCTAACCTTTCTGGGGTCTTGGTCGAAGCCTCTATCCCCTGTGTGGAATATGTTTCCACCTGAGGGCCCTTGCCATTAAACTGCCTTTTGCAATTGCATCAAGAAGGTCTCTCGTGTGTCGTTGGGTGTGTGCTGGTCCAGACTTGAGTGGGGGTCCCTCTGGGGGTCTTTCACAGCTTTGCAGCCATCTCCAGCCATATACCCTGACAAGAGACTTGATTTTCAACAGCCTACAACAGCTGAGCACATTCTGATAAATATCTTGTTTACCCCACATAGCTTGTTTTGTTGTTTAGTGCCCTCAGCTGTGAGGTGCACTGGTATCCATGCCGTACATGCCTGTAAGGTGCATGTGATATCCACACCTGCAAGGCATGTGGTATCCATTCCTACAAGGCACATGGCAAACGCAAATAAATACCGCAGATTTCCCTTCAATGAGAGAGACAATAAACGAAATGAGACTTGATCAGAACCTCTGTCTTGTCTCCATTCTTCCCATTTATTCCCACTCTCTCTCTTGCTAGACCCTGACCTGCAAGACTGGAGCAACAGAGCAGTCCGGGACACATTCCTGGTGCTCATAGAGTTCATACGAGATCATTGAATCCTTCCAAGCAGGACTTAACAATGATCGTAAGAAGTTATTTTGGTCTAGCCTCAATTATTTCTTTTCTTTAAAAAACTGATTCCTTTTAAACTATTTAATAGTTCAAGTAGCAAAGCAAGATTTTTTCATTTGATTTAAGTAAAATTTGTGGTATCATACATTCTTTTATCATTTCTGCTGCCAAGATGTATGGAGTTTTTTCAGTTCATTGTACACCACACATAAGTTGCTATTTACACATGAATTCTCTTTCTCCTTTTTAATTCATGTCATAAATGTTCCCCTGATGTTGAGTTTATTCAAAAGAAGATTCTTACTTATAGTGACTTTTTAAGCATTTCTCTTGAAAATATGTTACTTTATTCTAAAACCTTATGAATAGTGTTATAATACTATTGTAGATTTAATTGTTTCCTAATTATCATTGTTTTTTTCTCACACAGTACTTCCTAACCAGTTTCCCATCCCTCCACTCCTTCCAATTCTTCCCCACCATCTTCTCTCTCCCAAATCCATTCCTTTTCCCCATAGAAGAAAAGAGAAGACCTCCCAAAAATAACAGCTGAACATGACATAGCAATTTGTAAGTTACAGTAAGGCTAGATACAAATCCTCTTAAGACTAGATAAGGTAACCCAGTAGAAGAAATATAAAGCTCCAAGCATAGGAAAAAAGGGTCAGAGACACTCCTACTGCCACTGTTAAGGATCCCGTAAGAACACCCACACTGCACAACTATCATGTGTATGCAGAGGGCATTGTATGGACCCATAGGGTCCATGCTTATTGCTTCAATCTCTGTGATTTTCTGCATGTTTGATTCTGTGACCCTGTTCTCCTGGGAGCCTCAAGCCCTCTGCCTCCTATAATCCTTTCTTCCTCTTCTCAGCTGTGGGTTTTCCCTGGCTCTGCCTAATCTTTGTCTATGGATCTCTGCATCTGGTCCCATCAGTTGCTGGCAGTCGGGATGGATGGGCACTAATCTCGGAGTATAGCAAAATATCATTAGGGGTCATTTCATTGATACTTTTCCAGCTGTGTTCTGGGTCTGTGAGTTGTCCTGCTTCTGGTTCCTGGTGATGCAGGCAGCATGGGCTCCCTCCAGGGTTCTGGGTATAACTTTGTAGCAGATATTGTGAACTCACACAAGTTCAAAGTCAGCAACATCTCAGCAACATCTCAGTACATCTTGCAGGCAGGACAGATTGTAGGTAGACAGTTTTATGGCTGGGTGATGTCCCAGTCCCTCTGCTATGAGCCTTGCCTATTTGAAGAAGATTACCAGTTCAGGCTCCGAATCCCACATTACTAGGAAGCTTCACTGAGGCCACTCTCACATATCTCAGGGAGTTTCTACTTAATTAGGTTTCTACATCGCCCCTCCCAACTGCCCCCAATTCCAGTCATATTTCTCAATGCTCTCCCTCCATCCCTCCCATGTTCTGTTTGATTTATCCTGTTCCCATCCCCACATTTCCCCCTGTCTACCTGCAAATTTTGCTCTTTTTGCCCTTCCCTGGGAAATCCATGCATCTCCCTTTGAGCCTTGCTTGTTACTTCACCCCTGTGGATTGTAGCATGATCACCTACTACTTTATTGTTAGTGTCCACTTATAAGAAGGTACACACCATATTTGTCTTTTTGACTCTGGGTTAGCATACTCTGGAGAATTCTTTACAGTTCTGTCTGTCTGCCTACAAATTTCATAGTGTCTTTATTTTTAACAGCTGACTAATATTCTATTGTGTATATTTACCAAATTCACTTTTATTCAGTCATAGGTTGATAGTCATCTGTGTTGTTCACAGTTTCTGCGTGTTATGAATAAAGCTGCTGTGAACATAGTTGAGCAAGTTTCCTTCTGGAATAATTGAATATCCTTTGGGCATATACACAGGAGTATTATAACTGGGTTTGAGGTAGATTGATTCCCAACTGTCTGAGGAAATGCCATCTTGATTTCCAAAGTAGCTGTACAAAGTTTGCACTCCCCCCAGCAATTGAAGAGTGTTCCCTTTACCTCACACTCATGCCAGAGTGAGCCTTCATTTGTGTTATTGATCTTAGCCACTCTGAAGGGTGTAAATCTCAAAGCAGTTCTGATTTGCTTTCCCTGAGTTGAATATTTCTTTACATGTTTCTCAGCCCTTAGAGATTCCTCTTTTGAGAGTGCTTTGTTTAGATATGTACCCCACTTTTAATTAAATTGTTTGGTTTCTTAATGTTTAGTTTCTCTGGTTCTTTATTATTTTGCATTTTAGCTTTCTGTCAGATGAGGAATTGTCAAAAATCTTTTCTTCTTCTGTAGACTGCGTGTTTTGTCCTATTGATGATGTCTTTTGCCTTTCAGAAGATTTTAGTTTCCTGAGGTCCCATTTGTTGATTATTCTATTTAGTGCCTGAGTTACACATATTCTGCTCAGGTAGTTGTCTCTTGTGGCAATATCTTCAAGGCTAGTCCCAACTTTCTCTTCTAAGTGGTTCAATGCATTTCATTTATGTTGAGGTCTTTAATAATCCACTTGGATGTGAGTTTTATGCAGGGTGTCAGATATAGATCTAATTGCATTCTTCTACATGCCAACATAGAGATAAACCAGTACCATTTGTTGAAAATGCCTTTTTTTCCATTGTGGATTTCTTACTTCTTTATCAAAAAACAGTGTGCATAGGTGTGTGGGTTTATGTCAGGGACTTCTATTCTATTCCATGTGTGGGCTTCTCTGTTTTGTATGCCGATATCCATAGTGGAGCTTCAACTCAGGAACAGTAATACCTGAAGATATTTTTTTTTATTGTACACAATTACTTTTTTATCTTTCCACATGAAGCTGAGTATTGTTCTTTCAAGTTTGGTAAAGAACTGTGTTTAAATTTTGATGGTTATTGTGTTGAGTGTGTCGAAAAAATGGTGAAATCACCAATTTTACAATGTTAATCCTATCAATCCATCAGCATAAGAGTTCTTTCCATCTTCTGAGATCTTCAATTTTTTTCTTCAAAGATTTGAAGCTTATATCATAGAAGTCTTCAGTTCTTTAGTTAGAGTTACTTCAAAATGTTTTATGTTGTTTGTTGTTATTGTGGAGGGTCTTGTTTCTCTGATTTCTTTCTCAGCCTGTTTGTCATTTGTGTTTACACAGGGTACTAATTTTTGTTAGTTATTCTTGTATCCAGTCACTTCACTGAAGGTGTTTATCAGAAGTAAAAGTTCCCTGGTGAAATGTTTGGGCTCACTTATATGTACTATCATATCATCTGCAAATATAGATACTTGAACTTCCTCCTTTCCAATTTGAAAATTTGTTTCTCCTTTATCTCCTTCAGCTGTGTCATTTCTCTTCAAGTACTACATTGAATAGATATGGAGTGAGTGGACAACTTGTTTTGTTCCTGAATTTAGTGGAATTACGTTCAGTTTCTCTTCATTTAGTTTGATAATGGCTATAGGCTTGCTGTAATATGCCTTCCTTATATTTAGGCATGTCCCTTGTATATGTAATCTCTCCAGGATTTTGTCATGAAGAAGTGTTTGATATTGTCAACAGTTTTTTTCAGTACCCAATGAGATATTTATGTATTTTGTGACTTTTTTCTTCCATTTTGTTTATATAGTAGATTTATTTACTGATTTTTGTAGGTTAAACTATCCTTGCATCTCCGGAGTGAAAACAGGTGTATCACAGGGGAAGATATTTTATGTATTTTTATATTGTGAGAGTATTTTTGAGTATTTTTGTGTCCATGTTCATGCAAGAAACTGGTATGAAATTTTCATTGTTGAAACATTGTATGACTTAGGTATCAGGGAGACTTTGGCTTAATAAAGAAAACTTAATAATGATCCTTCTGTTTGTATTTTATGGAATGATTTGAGGAGGATTGGTGTTAATTAACCTTTGAAATTCTGGTTGAATTTAAACCATCACTTGTTTGATTGAGAGTCTTTCAATGACTGGTTCAAATTTTTAGGGGTTGTAGGTCTATGTAAATTGTTTAATGCATCTTGATTTAACTTTGCTAAATAGTATTTATTGAGAAAATCGACCATTTCTTTTAGAATTTCCAATTTTGTAGACTGTAGGATTTTAAAGTATGACCTTAATGAATGGTTCATTGGATTTCCTCAGTTTCTGTTGTTATGTTCTGTTTTCATTTCTGATTTAGTTAATTTGGATATTTTCTATGAGTCATTAGTTAGTTTGAATAAGAACCAACTCTTAGTTGGTTCATCAGTTCTTTGTATTGTTCTCTTTGTTTCTATTTGCATGTTTTTAGATCTTGGATTGTTTTCTGTTCTCTTTCCTCTTTGATGGACTTCCTTTTTTGATTTAGAGCTTTCAAATGTGCTATTGAGTTTGCTGGAGATCGCTCCAATTATCTTTTTCTTTATCTTTTGTGTATATATTTATTCACTTCTTATCCTGATAGTGACTCCCATGCCTCCTTTCTTCCCAATCAAACCCTAATAAAGGGGGATAGTGACACCCCCTACCCCATTGTCTCTTCCTTTTCTCCTCAGATAAAGGGATGAGTACTCCTTGAGTACTACCCAGCCTGTGGTTGCCAGTTGCAGTAGGCCTAAGCCTACTGAGTCCCAACCAGGCAGTGCAGTTTAGAGAAGGGATTCAATGGCAGGCAACAGTGTCAGAAACAGGTTCTATTCCAATTGTCAGGGGGCCCACATGAAGACCAAGCTGCACATCTATTATGAAAGGGTAGAAGACCTAGTTCCAGCCCATGTATACTCCCTGGTTGGTCGTTCAGTTTAGGTAAGACTCATGGGCTCTTCTAGTTGACTCAGTGGCTCTCATTGTGGTGTACTTCTTCCCTCCAACTAGCTGAACTCTATCTCATACTATTACACAAAACTTGCCAATCACTTCCTGATGTTTAGCTCATGTATCTGCATCTGCTTCCATCCAGTGCTGGATGTAACCTGTCAGGAAACAGTTATGCTAGGCTCCTATCTACAAGGATAGCAGAGTACCATTAACATTCTCAGTGACTGACTATAAAATACAGGATATGTATCAAGAAGGGGCCAATCATCAGCTGACTACTCCAATCTTTGCTCCACCTTTGCACCTGCCAGTCCTGTATGCAGAACTAATTTGAAATTGAAGGTTTTGTGAGTGGATGTTCTCTTCTTTTTAATAGAATTCCTTCATGGTTTCAGAAGATGGCCAGTTTAGTCTCCATAACTGCTTCTGTTATGAGTCTCAGCTAAAGGCACTGTCATAAACAACCTGGGACTCTCCCTTGTCCAAGGTATCCAGTTACTCCGAAATTTTCCCCATTGTTTACCACACTCACTCCCAGTCCTCTCCAACACCCTTCTTCCTGTATCTAATCCCCACCCCTGTCCCCATCCTCATTGTATCCCCCACACAGTTCCCTCCTTCTATCCACCTCCAATAACTATTTTGTTTCATTATCTGAGTGAGATTCACTCATTCTCCATTGGGCCATCCCTACTACTAAGTATCTTTTGGTCTGTGGATTGTAGCATGGTTATCTGTCGCATCTCTATCCGACCAGCAGACAGGAACAACACAACTCGGAGTTCTTCTCAACACAGTTTATTCAGGATCCTTTACAATCTTCTTCCTGGAAGCCCCCCCCCAATCCCCTTAACGGCCGTCCTTTTATCCCCCTGCCTGTCCCATTCAGAACCTGCCACGTGGACATGCCTCATTGGTGCACGTCAAATGGCCCAATTCTGAGTGGCAGTGAGTCTGCACAGTAGTTCTGCCGTCATGGCTCTGTCAGGAAAAGGAGGACAGTGCGCAAACCGCCAAGAAGTGGCGCTCAAAACTCTGCAGGTGCCATTTTAGCTGTCTACACCGTCACACCTGCTTCTCACAGTTATCCAGTACTTTATAACTAATGCCCACTTAAAAGTAAGTGCATATCATGCATGTCTTTTGGGGTTTGGGTTATCTCACTCATAGTGATACATTCTAGTTGCACACATTTGTGTGCAAATTTTATGATATCCTTGTTTAATAATAGCTAAATAGTATTCTACTGTGTAAATGATCTATGTTTTCTTTATTCATTTTTAATTTAAGGACATCTAGGTTGTTTCTACTGATTAGCTATTATGAATAAAGCTGCTATAAATATTGCTAAGCAAGTGTCTTTTTATAGAGTAGAACATCTTTTTGGTTTATGCCCAGAAGTAGTATAGTTGGGTCTTGGGGTAGAACTATTCTCGATTTTCTATGAAACTACTAAATTGATCTCCAAAGTGGTTGTGCCAGTTTGCAATCCATTCAATAATGGAGGAGTGTTTCCCTTGATCCACAGCCCCACCAGCAGTCTCTTGCGATTTTGACCTTAGTCATTCTGAAGGGTGTAAGATGGAATCTCAGAGATGTTTTCATTTGCATTTCACTGATCAGTATGGATGTTGAACATTTCTTTAAGTGTTTCTCAGCCTTTAGAGATTCCTCTGTTGAGAATTACCTGAATAACTCTCTACCCAACTTTTTATTTGGGTTATTTGGCTTATTGTTGCCTAAATTCTTAAGTTCTTTATGTATTTTAGATATTAGTCCTTTGTCAGATGTACTGTTTATGAAGAGCTTTTCCCATTCTTTAGGCTATTCTTTTGTCTTACTGATAGTGTACTTAGCCTTGCAAAAGCTTTTCAGAACCATAAGGTTCTTTTTATTATTTGCTGCTCTAACTGCCTGAGTTATTGGTACTCTGTTCAGGAATTTGTCTCCACTGTCAATATGTTCAAGGCAGTTGTTCACTTACTCTTCTATTAGATTTAGTGTGTTTAGATTTTACAGTAAGGTCTTTGATCCACTTGTACTTGCATTTTGTTCAGGGTGATAAATATGGATCTATTGGTATTCTTTTTCATGTAGACCTCCATTTATACCAATTCCAATTTTTGAAGATCTATTCCTTTCTACACTGTATTGTATGTGCTTCTTTGTCAAAAATCAAGTGTCCATAAGGATGTGAGTTTATTTCTGGGGCTTCAATTCTATACCATTGATGAATCTGTCTGTTTGATTTAAATTTTTTTATTATTGCTCTGTAGCATAGCTTGAAATCAGGGATGGTATTACAACCAGAAGGTCTTCTGTGCTTTTATTGTACTTTAGTTATACTTTTACTGATTGTTTTTAGCTATCCTGGGTTTTTTGTTTTTCCATATGAAATTTAAAATTGCTCTTTGAAGATATATTATAAAATGTGTTGAAATCTTCATGGGAATTGCACTGACTCTGTAGATTATTTTTGGTAAGATGGCCATTTTCACTATGTTAATCCTACCAATCTATTAGCAAGGGAGATCAGTCCATCTTCTGATATCTTCCTCTGTTGGGAGACAACTTTTAACAGAAAGCGGCTAGAAAGCAGCTATCCATGCCTGTAAGGTGCACATGGTATCCATGCCTGCAAGGCTTAGGTCATATCCACGCCCCTACAAGGAGCATGGCAAAAGTGTATAAATACCCCAGATTTCCCTTCAATAAAAGAGACTGGATCAGAACCTCTGTTTTGTCTCCATTCCTAGCGTCTCTTCCCCTTATCCCCATTTCTCTCTCCCTCTAGACCCTGACCCGAAGACCGGAGCAAGCAGCAACATTTTTTGTTAAGTCTTTTGTCTCATTTTGTCTCAAGCCAGGTAGAGCAGAGCCGGTTGCAACATTCCTCCATTTCTTTCTTCAGAGACTTGAATTTCTTACTGTATAGGCCTTTCACTTGCTTGGTTAGAGTTACACCAAGATATTTCATATTATTTGTGGCTATCGTGAAGGGTGTTGTTTCCCTAATTTTTCTCAGCCCATTCATTGTATAAGGAGGGATACTTATTTTTTGTAAGTTGATTTTGAACCCAGTCACTTTACTGAAGGATTTATCAGCTGTAGGAGTTTTGCAGTAGAATTTTTGGAGTAAATTATGTGTACTATCATATCATCTGCCAATAGAGATACTCTTTGGCTTCTACCTTTCCAATTTGTGCCCCCGTGATCTCCTTTAGTTGTTTTATTGCTGTGACTGGAACTTTTAAGTATTATGTTTAATAGAAACAGAGAGGGTGGGGAGACTTGTCTTGATCCTGATTTTAGGAGAATTGCTTTAAGGTTCTCTACATTTAATATCACCCTGGCTATTGATTTGCTTTATATTGCTTTTATTATGTTTAGGTATGAATCTTGTATCCCTGATCTTTCCAAGACTTCTCATTTGTGCCTGTACCTTGAAAGTTTGATTTATTTCATGGTGGCTATGACACAATACTTTCTAAGCATGCAGTATATGAGATAAACTATATTCCAGCCCCAACAGCACAGCTTATCCTGATAATACATTATCAAAATCCTGTGCACAAAAAGAACCATTACTTCACCTAAATGTATTTGGAGGAGGCGACATATTTTAATTTTATCTATTGAGTTGGTAATTTTTAAGTGAAACACAGAAGATACTGTCAACTAAGTCTGGAGAGGACCATGAATGTTTTGGAAGCAGGAAGAACACCATGGGGAATACAAAATTATTTTCTACTTTTTTAAGTGGGATATTATTGTTGAAACTTTTGTTTTGTTCACAATGACTGGGATCAGTTAATCCACACAGAAAGACATAGAATGGAGAGAATAGTTCACACATGGGAAACCCAGAGCTCAGCTGTTCCTACTCTACTGTTTTCCTAGAATTAGAGAAGTTCACTTTTCCATTTGATAGTGTCACTTCTTAACAACCTCAAGATCAGAACTGCCTTCTCCAGATGACATGATAACTATGGGTCTAGAGGGAGATGAGCTTGTGATATTTTCCTTATAACTACTTCTGCAGGACTCATTCTACAAGGATATTTGTCAAAGACCCAGCTGGGTGAGTGTTTCATTTTCTCTTTATTATAGTGAGAGCTGTAAGTAAGTGGTAGAAGGAAGCAGGATTTTCTGTAACAAATGATTAGAGAAATCTCTGTTTGGAATATTACTTTTGAGCCACTTTGTATAACTAGCATTCAACAGATGCTTGTACACATAAAGGTATCAGTCTACTGATTAATAGAAGAACATAGATTTCTCTTAACATGATCTCCGGTTGTGTAAGTGATACTAGAATGGACTATTCAGAAAAGAAGCAAGGCCTAGCAGGAAGATAGAAAGAGAGAAAGAAAGTATGAAAGTGTAAAGGTGATCAGTTGGTATTCTATATTTAGTGAATGTATAATGCAGTCAATCACTTTTTTAAATGAATGTATTTCATATACATGTAAAAAGTTGCTCCAGATTCAACATTTAGGGGGCACATCTGACATAGGATTCTCCTGAGTGTGTACTCTAATAATTCTAACAATATGGTTCCACACAGGTATTGCCAACTGTGTTAGGTTTCCAACCTGTAACAAGACACTGAAACACCTTAGAGGGTGGTAAACAAACAAATACACCTTTTGGTGAGCAGGATTACTTTCATAGTACTCATTTACCTTATACTGCATTTTGTATTTTCTTATTTTACTTCTTTTCTCAAGTTAACTGGCTGTATGTGTTTAATAATATGAAACTTAAGCTAGAAATATAAAACAAATATTAACTAATTTAGTATTTATCAGTAATTTTCTTATTTGTTAAGTTTGCATATCTTTAGGAATTCTCAGGAAAGTTTTAACTCATAGCCTAGGAATACATAAGACACTGTTAACATTATATAGTAAGGGTTGTTTTTTTTTTTTTAACTTTAGAGATATTTGTTTATTCTATTACAATAATTTCTTTTTTGGTTGTTTTCATAATTACTTCTCAAAATACTTCATTCTGTTATATGGAAAATGATTCAAGCTGACTAAGAAATTTCTCAGGTCTTGGACCTATGAAATTACTCAGGGAAGCGTTAGAATTAGTTATATAATCATATAGCTTCTGGGTACATCCATATCTTATAAAATTTTTACATGTCACAAACAGGTGTTTAAAACAGTGGTGCAATTTTCTTTATGGCATTCTCACGAGAAATGTTAGGAACAGATATATCTATCTAGTTATCAAGTTCAATTTTTGATCACTAGGCTCTTTGGATAACTCCAGCTTCAGTCAACATTTAGTATTGAACTACAGAAATGATCACTGAATACAGTTTTAGCATTTAATGAAACCATAAAATAATACCAGGGTTTTTTGAAGTACATTTACAATTTTATAGAAATCACTCTTAATTTTCCATTATTATACTCCATATAAATGTATTACCACCCAGGTATTACTTGCCAGGACACGTAGCTTCAGCACCAATTTTTTTTTCAAATGAAACCAAACACTTTCCTCAGTGCATGTTTATGTTAAGAGCTCTGTATCCATGGTAGCTATGGTCTTTTCTTGTCCACTCTCAAATTTAGTGAACACCAAAGAAAGATGCCACTTGATCAAGATGTGTCATTTTCTGTACGGGATAAACATTTACAAAGCAATGGTTATGAAATGGAAATATTGATACATATATTCTTGCGGAAAACACTTAAATTACTGTCCTTTGCCATATGTTATCATTTTTATATTACTTGTATTACATGTTATAGTTTAATACATTATAGATGTATAAGTAATAAAACATTTTATACATATATGGTTTGGGCATTTGCAATTTTAAAATTCAAAATTGTTCTTTCAATATGGAGAACAAGTCTTATATTAAGTATTATCCAGGAGCTTTCATTTATTTAAAATTTAGTTATTAGATTTTACATATATGAGTGTTTTGCTTGCATATGTCTGTGTACCACTAAAATGCCATATCATACACGGCAATGGATACTCCAGAACTAGAGTTACAGATAGTCATGACCCAACATGTCTTTGCTGGGAATCTGACCCAGGCACTTCACAAGAGTTAAAAGTGCTATTAACAATGAATAGTGGAGCATTAAAAAAAACAGAATGTCACTGTACAGCTGCTGTAAATGTAGGTTGATGACAGAAGTAGATGTGTGGGTCTGATAATTGGGATGAATCCATTAATTCACTAGATTAAGATTTTTTTAAGATCAATAAAAATTATTTTCTCCAGCATACTAACACAAACCACAATAACATTTTATAATTCAAAGTATTTCTGAGAACAAGAAAATAGATTGTCAGGAACTAAGTCAGCAGAACCAGGGGTACACTGTGTGTTAATTTTGTTTGTTTGTTTGTTTGTTTGTTTTATCAAATCATAATTTTTACTTTTTAACACAGGGGTTATAAACACAAAATGCAGAATGTGGGAAAGGGGATGACACAGGAACATAGATGTTCTGGGGGAGTACAGATATCTTTCAGAACAGGGTATCATCTGGGTGAAGGTTCAGGGGTCAGGTCACTATGACTCTTCCTATGATTCCCTTGTCATAATCTAATTTGGTACTATCTGCCAAAGGCTGCCTATTTACAAGGTTTATGACTACTCAGGCTGGAAGATTTCAACAAAAGCTGCCTGTTTACAATAGTTTATAGCCTTCTGTTTCAGTGTTTTTCCATAGAGACCCAAGTCTTTGTATTAGCAGGCATATATGTCAGGCCTATTGCTGATTTTAGGCTTATGGCTGATTTTAGGCCTTCAGTGTATAAGCGGGGCTGCCCCTGACATCTCCTCCCTTCTCCAAGTATAGAAGGGCTGTGGCAATTCTAATCTTGCCAAGGCGGGTATAGAGGCCTGACCTCCAGTAATTAAAGGGGACATTGTAATGGCTCCAGTCCTCCTGTCATTGTCCAGTGAGGCATAAGGGCCATACCTGTCCCGATGTCTTTTTCCTGGAGAGGGGATACTTTTGACATCTACCCCTATGCAGTCAGGCTTGTCCCTCAGGGAACCCAGAAACATATTTTTAACTTTTATTTATATTCCCTTGCATGCTTAGCCTCGCAACCTCAGCAAGAATTCAGATCACCAGACAGAGGGGGTTCTGGGTAGCCCCTCTCTGCTTGGTCTAGGGGTGGAAGCCCCCTCTTTTAGGATGGGTGGAGATGGGACTTCGGAACACCCTGGATAGAGAAGCAACCTCATCTAGAGTCTCATGGTCCTCCAAAGCTAACATATGATAATGTATCTGAATAGATTTTGCTATCAGATTATCTGTCTGTTGTTTCACAAAGTTAGTCAGCCTATTTAAGGCTCAGGGACCAAAGGAAATAAGCAAAAATAACCCAATTAATAATCCCAAGATGGAAGGAAGTAGGGTTAACAATCATGGAGAGGTTGAAGACCAATTCTTAAACAAGCTCACCTTTTTCTCTTTCTCTCTCTATCTTTTCTCAAGACCATCTCTGGCCTTTTTCATGCTCTCTTTAACCATCCCTGTTTTGTCTATGTAAAAGCAGCACTCTTCTTTAAGGGCTGTACATAGTCTAGAGATATTTACAGTCTTTTCTATTGTAAAAGAGAAAATCAGGTCCAATAAAGTCCTTTGGAATTTTTGAGGATTGCATCAAACAGCAAAACAAGGGATTTCTTCAGATTAATGATGTCAATCTACAGCTGTTTGATGTCCTTGTCAAAGGCCCATTGGAGGTCTGAGTAGTATAAGTCCAGAGGCCAGCATCAGGATTAGAACTCCTAATAGCAGACATCACAGGTGATTAATTATTACCTGGAAGAGAAAACAAGAAAGGAATTCTCAGGGAAACTTCTCTTCCCTGGATGACAATTGTTATTCATCTTATTTATAATTGGGCCTAATTTTGGGGAGGTATATATTTAATTGATTAATCTTTTTGGTGGCCATTTAGTTGTACCTTCTGTGGTATTAAACAGTCATATCAATCCTCAGCCCCATATAGGAACTGGGTCCTGGCCATTCCATTCAAGGGTAAAAAGGTCCTTCCACATAGTTGTGGCATAGTTTTTATTGGTCTCAGCGATGCCAGAGGCAATCAGCGGCAGATTTGCTGTGAGCTTTCAGTTTTAGAAAGTTAAGAGTAAACAAGGCATGCTCCTTCCACCCTCAAAGAGTCATAAAGACACTATTTAAAGAAATATAATTCATTATTAATAATCTTTTATCAAAGCACTATTATAAAACAGCCAACAATTAATCAATCTATATAATATATCAATTAGTGAGAGCTTCTTCTACTTTTTGTAAAATTACTCCTCTTTTGTCAATTAATTGTTGAAGGAAATTAAGATTTGCATCTCTCTTAAGAATATTAAACAGAGACATGAATTCTTTTGTGAAGAGCTTAAAATAAGGTCTTAACCAATAAGCATCTCCTGGAAACTTGAAAATCGTTTGAAATAAGTAAAGTATCTTTCTTTTTTTCCCAGACCAATTATCTGTTATTTCTTTTTTATTGGATATTTTATGTAGTTACCTTTCACTATTATCTCCTCTTCCTTTCTCCCCCAAAACCCTTTCTCATACCTCCTCTTCCAATTTTTATGAGGATATGCTCCCATCATTCTCCCAATCCCACCTCCCTGCTCTCACATTCCCCAACACTAGGGATTCAAACTTTCAGGGACCATGGCCCTTCACTTCTACTCTTGCCTAACGAGGCTACCCTCTGTTACCTATACAAGTGGAGCCATGAGTTCCTCCCTTTATGTTCTTAGGTTGGAGTTTTAGCCCCTGTGAGCTCTGGTTGAGTATTTTGTTACTCCTTCTAAAATAAAACCAAAGCACTCACATGTGTCTACGCATTGTGTCTTAGGTATTGTGAGCTTTTGGGCTAATATCCACTTATCAGTGAGTGCATGCCATGTATGTTCTTTTGTGATTGGGTTATCTCACTCAGGATGATATTCTCAAATATCCATTTGCCTAAGAATTTCATGAACTCAGTGTTTTTAATACCTGAGTAGTACTCCATTGTGTAAATATACCACATTTTCTGTATCCATCCCTCTGTTGAAGGACATCTGGGTTCTTTCCAACTTCTGGCTATTATAAATAAGGCTGCTATGAACATAGTGGAACATGTGTCCCTGTTTTATGTTGAGACATCTTTTGGGTATATGCCCAGGAGTGGTATAGCTGGATCCTCAGGTAATACTATGTTCAATTTTCTGAGGTACTGCCAGACTGATTTCCATAGTGGTTGTACCAGCTTACAATCCCACCAACAATGGAGGAGTGTTCCTCTTT
>JANHMN010000001.1:127696431-127709207 GCA_030674055.1 Rhabdomys pumilio | reverse complement strand
TGTGTGTGTGTGTGTGTGTGTGTGTGTGTGTGTGTGTGTGTGTGTGTGTTATTGATCTTAGCCATTCTGAAGAGTCTCAAAGTAGTTTTGATTTGCATTTTCCTGAGAGGTAAGAATGTTGAACATGTCTTTAAGAATTACTCAACAATTAGAGATTACTCTTCTGAGAATATTTTGTTTAGATGTGTACCCCATTTTAATTGGATTGTTTGGTCTCTTGATGTCCAGTTTTTCTGGTTCTTTATTACTTTGCATTTTAGTTCTCTGACAGATGTGTAGTTGGTAAAAATCTTTTCCCATTCTGTAGGCTGCCATTTTATCCTATCAATGATATCCTTGTTTTTCAGAAGATTGTTGGTTTCATGAGGTCCCATTTATTGATTGTTGTATTTATGGCCTGAGCTACAGGTATTCTGCTCAGGAGGTTGTCTCTTGTGGCAATATGTTCAAGGATTTCCATAACTTTCTCTATGAGGTTCAGTGCATTTCATTTATGTTGAGGTCTTTGATCCACTTGGATGTGAGCTTTATGTAGGGTGTCATATATGAATCTATTTGCATTCTTCTACATGCCAACATCCAAATGGACCAGTAACATTTGTTGAAAATGCCTTCTTTTTTTTTTCATTGTACATTTCTTACTTTATCAAAAACCAGTATGCATAGGTGCACGGGATTATTTAGAGTCTTCTATTCCATTCCATTTGTGGACTTCTCTGTTTTGTATGCTAATACCTGCAGTAGAGCCTAAAATCAGGAATGCAGATACTTGCAGATGTTCTTTTATTGTAAGGAATTTCTTTTATCTTTTTCCACATAAAACTGAGTATTTGTGGGGAGCCGACAGAACACGGCTATCACCCTTGCAGCCATCTTGAGCCATCTACCCTGACAAAAGACTTGATTACATAGCGTACAACAGCTGAGCACACTCTGATAACATCTTGCTTTAAATACCCAGGATCTTCCCTTGGGTGTGTGAGACTTAAAGGTGTGACTTAGAGCCCAGACTTAAGGGCGTGACTTAGAGATTAAGTTTAGAGACAAGACCCAAGGGCATGATTTAAGGGCGTGACTTAAAGGCGTGGCTTAAAAGTGAGACTTATAAAAGGCAAGAGGCAGACAGAAGAGTACAGTACAACCAGACAACAGATTACTTGACAGCAGTACAACTTCGAGTAGGAATTAGGCATTAGAGAAACAGTACAACTTGGAACTAGGAATTAGCAGAGTACAACTTGGAACAGAGGATTAGGCACTTGGAGGAAGAACTTGGAATTAGACAGTACAACTTGGAGTTAGTTATTAGGCATTAGGTAGAAGACACTTGGACTAGAGAACTCAGAAGAAACAATTAGGCATTAGACATTAGGCACTTAGCACTTGGAGAAAGAACTTGGAACTGGGAAAGAGACTAGCAACTGGAACTAGGATTAGGTGCTAGGAACTAGGGACTTGGAATTAGAGACTTGGAGAGAAGAAGAGAGACTGAAGAATAAATGGGATTGAATCATACTCTGTCTAGTCTCCATTCTTCGCATCTGTCCTCACTCTCTCTCTTGCTGAATCCTGACCCGCGGGACCGGAGCAGCTTGGGGAAGTAAGGGCTCTAACAAGTTAGTCCCCAAGGCTTTTGGCAGTGTGGGTTCAAACACTGATAGAGCGGCTCACAACATTTTTGGCACCCAACGTGGGGCAGCTCGGGCCGCAACAAGTATTGTTCTTTCAAGTTATGTAAAGAATTGTGTTCAAATTTTGATGATGATTGTGCTGAGTATGTAAATTACCTTTTATAAAATCAATTTACTTTTGTTCCCTATCAATTCATGAGCAAAGGATATCTTTCTATCTTCTTATATCTTCTCCAATTTCTTTCTTTAAAGATTCAAACTTTTTAGCATAGAAGTCTTTCAGTCCTTTAGTTACTCCAAAATGTTTTATGTTATTAATGGCTATTGTGGAGGATCTTATTCCCCTGAATTCTTTCTCAGCCTGTTTGCCATTGGTGTTTGGAAAGAGTACTGATGTTTGTTCGTTGCTCTTGTATCCAGTCAGTTCACTGGAGGTGTTTATTGGATGTAGGAGTTCCCTGGTAAAATGTTTGGGCTCACTTATTTTTAGTATCACTTTATCTGTAAATATATATTCTTGAACTTCCTCCTTTCCAGTGTGACAATTTGTTTCCTTTCAATATCCTCCAGTTGTCTCATCACTCTAGCACACAGTTCCCTCCCTCCCTCCAACTCCAATAACTATTTTGTTTCCTCATCTGAGTGAGATTCACTCACCCTCCCTTGAGCCTTCCCTATTATGTACTATCTTTTGGTCTATGGATTGTAACGTGGTTATCCAGTACTTTATGACTAATGTCCACTCAAAAGTAAGTGCATACTATGCATGTCTTTTAGGTTTGAGTGATCTCACTCATAATCATATATTCTAATTGTATAGATTTGCATGAAAATTTCATGATGTCCTTGCTTTTAATTACTAAATTGTATTCTACTGTGTAAATGAACTATATTTTTTTTATCCAATCTTTAATTGAAGGACATCTAGGATGTTTCTAATTACTGGCTATTATGAATAAAGCTGCTATGAACATAGCTGAACAAGTGTTCTTGTATAGAGTGGGACATCTTTTGGGTTTATGACCAGAAGTAGTATAGTTGAGTCTTGGAGTAGGACTATTCTCAATTGTTTCTAAGAAACAACCAAATTGATCTCCAAACTGATTGTACCAGCTTGCACTCTCATCATCAATGGAGAAGTGTTCCACTTGATCCACAGCCTCACCAGCAGATGCTGTCTCTTGCGATTTTGATCTTAGTGATTCTGAAAGGTAAAAGATGAAATCTCAGAGATGTTTTGATTTGCATTTCCCTGATCAGTAAGAATGTTGAACATATCTTTAAGTGTTTTTTCAGCCATTAGAGATTTCTCTGTTGAAAATTACCTGGATAATTCTCTATCCCAATTTTTAGTTGAGTTATTTGGCTTGTTGGTGTCTAAATTCTTGAGTTCTTTATGTATTTTGGATATTAGTCCTTTGTCAGATGCATTGTTTGTGACGATATTTTTCCATTATATGGGATAACATTTTTCTCTTATTGAAGGTTTACTTAGCTTTGCAAAAACTCTTCAGTACCATGAGGTGCTATTTCTTATTTGATTTTAATGCCTGAGATGTTGTTATTCTATTCAGGAATTTGTCTCCTCTGTAAATACATTAAAGACAGTTGTTCATTTTCTCTTCTATTAGATTTAATGTATCTGATTGTAAATTGAGGTCTTTTATCCACTTGAACTTGTGGTTTGTTCAGAGTGATAAATATAAATCTATTTGCTGGGCAGTAGTGGTGCATGCCTTTAATCCCAGCACTTGGGAGGCAGAGGCAGGCGAATTTCTGAGTCCGAGGCCTGCCTGGTCTACAGAGTGAGTTCCAGGACAGCCAGGACTACACAGAGAAACCCTGTCTCAATAAAACCAAAAATAAAAAATCTATTAGCATTCTTCAGATATACAGATATCCAGTTATATCAGAACCAAGTTCAAGATGTTTTCTTATTTACACTATATTGTTTGGTATTCTTTGTCAAAAATCAAGTGTCCGGAGGTATGTTGGTTTATTTCTGGGACTTCAGTTCTATTCCATTGATAAGCCTTTCTTTCTATTCCATTGATGAACCTGTCTGAATTCAGGCCGATACTATGAGATTTTTTTAGTATTGCTTTGTAGTATAGCTTGAAATCAGAGGTGATGACACCTTGAGAATTTCTTTTACTTTATCTTTAATGTACTTTAATAGTACATTTACTGATTGTTTTGGCTATCCTGGGATTTTTGTTTTTCTATATGAAATTGAGAATTGTTCTTTGGAGATCTGTTACCAAGGGTGTTGGAATTTTGACAGGAATTGCAATGAATTGTAGATTATTTTTGGTAGATAGCCATTTTCACTATGTTAATCCTACCAATTCATGAGCATGGGAGACCAGTCCATCTTCTGATATTTTCCTCCATTTCTTTCTTCAGAGACTTGAAGTTCTTCTCACATAGGCCTTCCACCTGCTTGGTTAGAGTTACACCAAGATGTTTTACATTATTTATGGCTATTGTGAAGGCTATTGTTTTCTTAATTTCTTGTTCAACCCATTTATTGATTGTAGAAGAAGGGTTACAGTTTATTTTTAGTTGATTTTTAATCCATCAACTTGACTGAAGGTGTTAATCAGCTGTTTGGGTTTTCTGGTAGAATTTGGGTGGGTACTTATGTGTACTATCATAACATCTGCCAATAGTGACAGCAAGACTTCTACCTTTCAAATTTGAGTCCTCTTAATCTCCTTTAGTTGTCTTATTGCTGTGGCTTGAACTTTAAGTACTATATTTAAGAGAAACAGAGAGGGTAGGCAGCCTTGTCTTGTCCCTGATTTTAAGGGAATTGATTTAAGGTTCTCTACATTTAGTTTGATGCTGACTCTTGGTTTACTCTATATTGCTTTTATTTTGTTTAGGTTAGCATCTTGTATCCATTATCTTTCTAAAACTTTCTTCATTTGTGCTTATAACTTGAAGGTTTGACTTATTTCATGGTGCCTACATACAAAATACCTTCTAGGTATGCTACCTATCAACTGAGCTACATCCCAGCACCAATAAAACAGTTTCTCCTGATAATACATTGTCTCACTCTTGTGTACTCTGTAAGAATGGTTACTTTTCCTAAAAGAATATGGAGGAGGTGACATATTTTAATTTTATCTATTGAGTTAGTAAATTTTAGGTGAGACATAGAAGATGTTGTCAAATAAGTATGGAGGAGACCAGGAATGTTTTAGAATCAGGAAAGATACCATGGAGAATACAAAATTATTTTCTACTTCTTTTAAGGAAGATAATGTTGTTAGTTTGTTTTGTTCACAATGACTGAGATCAGTTAATCCACAAAGACATTGCCTGGAGAGAATAGTTCATACATAGAAAACCCAGAGCTCATCTGTTCCTATTCTTCTGTTTTCCTGGAATTAGAGAAGTTCACTTTTCCATTTGATGGCACTAGTTCCTAACAACCTCAAAATCAAAACTGCCTTCTCCAGATGACATTATAACTATGGGTCTAGAGGGAGATGAGCTGATGACATTTCTTCCTTATAACTACTTCTGCGGGCCTCATTCTACAAGGATGTTTGTCAAAGGCTCAGCTGGGTGAGTGTTTCATTTTCTCTTCATTATAGTGAGAGCTGTAAGTAAGTGGTAGAAGGAAGCAGGATTTTCTATAATGAATGATTAAAGAAATTTCTGCTTAGAATGTTATTTTTGAGCCACTCTGTGTAACAAGCATTCAACAGATGCTTGCTACTGATTGATAGAAGAACATAAATTTCTCTTAGTATGACCTCTGGTTATATATGTTACACTAGATAGGGACTATTCAGTAGAAGAACAGGGCCTAGGAGAAATAGCTGAAATATTGATAGAGAGAAAGAAGAGGCTAACATGGTGAAGGTGATCAATGGCTATTATAGATTCAGTGAAAATGTAATGCAATTCATCCCTTTTACAATGAATGTATGTTCAGATACATGTAAAAAAATTGCTCCAGATGCAACTTTTAAGGGGCACATCTGACACAGGATTCTCCTGAGTGTGTACTCTGATAATTACAACAGTATGGTTCTACATGAGTATTGCCAAATATGTTAGATTTCATCCTGTAAGAAGACAGTGAAACACCTTAGAGGGCAATAAACAAAAAACAAACAAACAAACAAACAAACAAACAAAACACTGTTTGGTGAGCAGGATTACCTTCATAGTACTAACTTACCTTAAATTGTATTTTGTATTTTCTTATTTTACTTCTTTTCTCAAGTTAAGTGGCTTTATGAGTTTAATAATATGAAACTTAAGCTAGGAATATATAACAAATATTAACTAATTTAGTGTTTATCAGTAATTTTCTTATTTGCTAAGTTTGCATATCTTTAGGAATTCTCAGGAAAGTTTCAACTCATAGCCAAGGACTATATAAGTCACTGTTAACATTATGTAATAAAGATATTTTTAACTTTAGAGAGTTTTTTTTATTCAATAACAATGATTTCTTTTTGAGGTATTATTTTCATAATTACTTTTGTTTACACTTTATTCTGTTATGTGAAAAATGATACAAGCTGACTAAGAAATTTCTCAAGTATTATTTCTAATGCTTACAGGTAAGCTTTAGAATTAGTTATATAATCATATAGCTTCTGAGTACATCCCATGTCTTATATGTATAACTTTTGTACTTATCAGAAGAAAATGTTTAAGACAGTGGTGCAATTTTCTTTATGGCATTTGAACAAGAAGTGTTAGGAACAGATATATCTATCTAGTTACCAAATACAATTTTTGATCACTAGACTCTGGATAATTCCAGCTTCAGTCAACATTAAGTATTGAACTACAGAAATGATCACTGAAAGTACAGTTTTAGTATTTAATGAAAACAGAAATATTACAAGGAATTTTTGGCAAATATATTTATTGTAGGAAGACTAGCAACTCAATATCTCAGTTTCTATTTCAAGTGACTTTACACACATTGCTCATCACCTCTTTGGAATCTTTTCTTCTTTTACAAAATAAACCTGTGAAATGTTATTATTTTCTTCTAGAAAATCATCCTTATTTCACCAACTTTTCTCACATTTCTACCCAAATAAAACTAATTAAATTTGTTTTACTATATTTAAAAATGTTAACAAATTTCTAGTGAACTTTTTCTTCTCATTCCAAAACTCACACCACACTACTTGTGATGAAGCTCTAGGGATGATTGCTTCCCCACAGTCTCTGAAGTGACAATTCTGCTGCTGCTGCTGCTTCATCTCAGAGGAACTGGTTTATATGAGACTGTAATATTCTTGTCAGAGCCACCTGTCCTAATTCAATTTTCACAGAACAATTCATACATTTAATTTATTTAGAAAGGTCAGGTAATATCTATAAATTAATATCTTCTTAATGAGTGATAAGTATTTATTACTGCTATTCTTCTCTATTTTGAAAGATAGCATGAAACTAACTTGAGTTTAAGATCTTCATCTCCTGAGATTACTGAAGACTTACTCTTGTTGCTGACAATGGACAGACAGTACACCAACCAACATGATGTATACTGTCACCTGAAAGTCACATACTCACTTTATGTTCTCCCTGAGTAGACATACAGATTTTAGGTCATTACTCATTAAATATGTTAAAACTTAAAGTGAAACTGATACTGATTCTACTTTATTAGTATGTCCCTTAGATTACTAAATCTCTGCATTGCAGAAAGAGAAGATCATCATGAATTCATAAAACAAGACTATTCTAAAATCAAGTTCTGGGATAATGAAAAGGTAATTTTTTATGGAAGAATACAGAGAAAACAGCTCTTGGTCACTTTGGTTGCAGGTCTCTTCAGACAACTGTTTGCATATTGCTTAGCTTTTTGATTCTGAGCCCATTGCATAGTAATGGCATTCCACTATTATGAATGTTAATGGACAAACTTTCAATTTTAATACTTAAACAAATAATATTACAACTTAAGCTAATTGTAAATACCCAAGCACTGCATTTTTTCAAATAGAAGACTTTTCTCAGTGCATGCCTATGTTAACAGATCTTTATCCATGGTAGCTGTAATCTTTCTGGTCCGCTCTCACATTCAGTGAACCCCAAAGAAATATGCCAGTTGATCAATTAGAAGATGTGTCATTTTCTATATGTGATAAATATTTACAGAGCAACAGATATGAAAAAAGAAAGTTTGAAAAACATACCATTAGAGAAAATCACTTAAAACACTACTTTTTGCCATATTTTGTTATTTTTATATTACTTGTATTACATGTTGTATTTTAATAAATTATAGATGTATAACAAATAAAACATTTTATACATATATGTTTTGGGCATTTGCAATTTTAAAATTCAAAAGACACAATTGTTCTTTCAATTTGGAGAACAAGTCTTATATTAAGTATTATCCAGGAGCTTTCATTTATTTAAAATTTAGGTATTCGATTTTACATATATGAGTGTTTTGCTTGCATATATGTCTGTGTACCACTAAAATGCCATATCATACACGGTAATGGATACTCCAGAACTAGAGTTACAGATAGTCATGACCCAACATGTCTTTGCTGGGAATCTGACCCAGGCACTTCACAGGAGTTAAAAGTGCTATTAACAACTAATAATGGAGCATTAAAAAAACAGAATGTCACTGTACAGATACTGTAAATGTAGGTTGATGACAGAAGTAGATGTGTGGGTCTGATAATTGGGATGAATCCATTAATTCACTAGATTAAGATTTTTTTTAAGAACAAAAATCATGTAACTATAAAATGTGTGATTTATCATGTTGTATTCCTGAAGATATTATAGGATGGTCTCTTTCACTAACTGCTGCCTTATTTTTACACATACAGGCCTGCATGTATCTATGCATGCAGAATATTTGAGTGAACTTGAAAATATAATTGGGCAGTCCTTTTCCCACAAGCTTTGAATCAGTGTAGACATTTTCTACTTCTTTATCACCAAGTTGATTTACAGTACTGAATTAAATCAATCCAATAATAAATTGATCCTGGTAACCAGACTTATGTAAGTAACTTACATAAGCACCAAAGGGAAAACTGTTGAGTAAAACTGTGTCTAAGTGCTAGTGATATATGATAACACTGGGACCTTGTTTTCCACTAGATGGGAAGGAATCTCTTTTAAACATAAATTCCAAGCAGCATCACTATATGGTCATCTTCAGCAAGATTGAGTTTGTCATAATGTATGGAAAATAAGGTTTGTCTTAGCATTTGATCAGTTTGATCAAATACTCTCTCTTGCTTTGGGCTTCCAGCTCCACATCTTCAGATGGGAATATGAAGCCTGTAATAACTACAGAAACCAAAAACTCAAAATGGGACCATTGTCAGGTTAGGGGTGAGGGTGGGAGCAATGGAGAGAAGAATAGCAGACTACACATATCTGATCAAAAAAATGGAAGAGACAGGGCTCCTTAGGGGTAAAGAGGTAGGTAAATACAGAAATACAGAAGAAGTGGGGAGGAAGGTGAAGGGGAGTAGCAGTAGGACACAACTGATCAAATCAAAGAGGGAAATGGGAAAATGGTGGGTTCTTAGGTAAGGGGGGGAGATAAATACAGAAAGAAGAGGGAGTTATGGAACATGGGTGGCTAAGAAAGCCATAAAAAACATCCTTTTAGTGATTTACTGACCGATCTAAAAAAAAAAAAAAGTTTAAAAAATTGTGCTTTCTTGATACCTCAGAATTAGTTTGTTAATCAGGAATTGGAGTCACAAATGATTTAAATGGGATGAGACTGAAAATGGAAGCCATCTAGGTCCATTTAGAACCATATGACTTATGCAATTATGGGTCTAAAAGGTACACAAATGGTCTTCCACTGTATCTATGTCTTAATTCTAGATTCTGAGAATGTAAGATTTCATGGGAAAAGAAACAAAAAAGGTGAATTGAGACAGACTTTTTGCTGATTAAAAACTCTCATATTATCATAAATTATGACTAAAATTCCATTAGGATTGTGAATCAAAATATGGATAACTGCAAAGTAGATCATAGTAAAATTATACACTATGATGCATTATTACCTGATTTTTAAAAATTTCTTCTATGATATTACCCAAGCTCACAATAGTTTTTCTTCATTTCTGCAAAAGTGATTCAGCTTCTATGCTCATTACTAGTGTTTTAGTTAAGTATAAAATGAGCCAATTTAAAGAAATGATTGGATCTCTAAGGTATTATAATCAGGTGCAATACAGGACCACAATGTGTATATTTGTAGATATGACTCTAAATGCATTTATTGTCCAGAATATTCTCTCTATATAGGAGATACTTGGGAGGGATACAGAAATATAGAAATATCCAGTGTGAAACATCAAAAAGTGAAAGAGACAGGTTATTATAGAATTAGTAGGGAAAATAGAATGATTATATAGCCATGCTGTGAAGTGAATCATAAGTTTGATATATTGCCTATTATTTTTTCAGATATACGAAATAGACTTCCATTATGCTTTTAAGATGAATATACATTCAATTTATGTCTTCAATCAAGAATATCATTTATTTCCAATCTGGACTAGGAGTCCTAGCCAATATGTTTCTGCTGACTTTCTATATTTTCATAGGTCACAGATATAAGCCCATGGACTTGATCCTATCAATTAACCTTTATTCACATAATTATGGTCCTCACTGCAGGGAATATTTGGCTTACAGACATAATAGAGTTACTGAACATTGAGAATGACATCAAATGTAAGGCAACTTTTTACATAAACAGGGGGATGAGAGGCCTCTCTATCTGCATCACCTGCCTCCTGAGTGTGTTCCAGACTGTCACAATCAGTCCCAGTACCTCACTGTTGGCAAAATTTAAACATAAACTGAAAAAATACACCATCTATGCTTTCTTATATTTTTGGTCTTTCAATTTGTCCTTCAGCAGTAACCATATCTTTTCTGTGAGTGCTTATACCAATGTGATTGAGACCAACCAGATATAGGTCACTAAATACTGCTCAAAATTTCCCATGAACAGCATCATTAGGGGATTGATTTTTACAGTGACAACTTTAAGAGGTATGTTTCTTGTAGGAGTCATGCTAACAAGTCCATACATGGTGATTATCTTGTTCAGACATCAGAGACATCTTCATAACATCAGACTCATGAAGGCATCCCCTGAGAAAAAGACCACCCAAGACCATCTTGCTGCTGGTGGTTTTTCTTTTTGGTCATGTACTGGATGGATCTCATTATCTCATCCACCTCAGTCCTGTTATGGATGTATGACCCAGTCATCCTGACTGTTCAGAAGATTCTGATGAATGCCTATCTCACAATTACTCCTTTGGTATAAATCAGTTCTAATAAACAGAATAATTAATGTGCTAAAAAAATCTTGTGACCAAAATGCCACCAGACTTTTTTAAAGGGAGTAATTTTCTCTTCTTTTAAAAAGAGATTTATTTTATTTTATTCTACTTTATTTATTTTATATGAATGGGTATTCTGTCAGCATGTGGACATTCCTAGTGCTCACAGAGGTCCTACAAGGTTATTGGATTCCTTGGAGATGGACTTAGCAATGCTTGTAAAGAGTTATTTTGGTCTAGTCTCAACTATTTCTTTTTTGATAAAACAGATTCATTTTAAACTATTTAATAGTTCAAGCACAAAGCAAGATTTTTATATGATTTAAATAAAATTTGTGGTATCATACATTCCTTAAGTATTTCTGCTCTATTTTAACTCATATCCTAAATGTTCTTCTGATACTGAGTTTACTCAAAAGAATTTCTTATAGTGACTTTTTAAGTGTTTGTTTTGAAAATATCTTAATTTAATATAAATCATCAAGAATAGTTTTAAAATCCAATTGTAGATTTAATTATGTTTACTAATTACTATTATTTTTTTTATTCTCTCATACGGTACTTCCTGACCTTAGTTTTCTGTCTCTTCACTCCTTCCAATTTCTCCCCACCAACTTCTCCTCCCATATCCACTCCTTTCCCCATGGAAGAAAAAGAGCAGACCTCTCAAAGATATTAATTGAACATGGTATAGCAGGTTATAGTAAGACTTGGCACAAGCCCCCTGATTAAGGATAGATGAGACAACGACCAGAAGAAAAATAAAGCTCCAAGCATAGGCAAGAATGTCAAAGACACCTAACTCCCATGAAATCCCACAAGAACACCCAAACTGCACAATTATTATGTATATGTATAGCATCTAACTCAGACCTTTACAGGATCCATGTTTGTTACTTCAATCTCTGTGATCCTTTGTGATCTCTGCTTAGTTGATTCCATGAGCCCTGTTTTCTTGGTGTCCTTGACCCCTCTGGCTCCTATAATTCATTCTCCCTCTTCTCAGCTATAGGTTTTTTCCTGGATCTGCCTAGTCTTTGCCTATGAATCTCTGCATTGCTGAGTGATACTTCCATGGTGACAACTGGGACAGACACCAGTCTCTGGGTATAGCAAAATATCATTAGGGATCATTTCATTGATTTTATTCCAGTCTTGTTTGGTTCTGTCCTGGGTCTGTTGGCTGTCCTTTCTCTGTTTCCTGGTGATGCAGGCAGCATGGGCTCCCTCGAAGTCTCTGGGTATAAAGTTGTACTAAACATTGGTTAGACACTCCCACAAGTTCAGTGTCACCATTACCTCAGCATATCTTCCAGGCGGGACTGATTGTAGGTAGAAAGTTTTGTGGCTGGGTTGATATCCCAGTCCCTCTGCTATGAGCCTTGCTTAGTTATAGAAGATTAGCATGTACTTTGGCCACCAAAGTGTTGATGTTGTTAAAGACAAGCTTTAACACGATGAACAAGAATAAAAGTATTCCCAAGACAAAAACGGCTAGCATGATCAAGCCCTATGTGCCATACTTGAAGCTAGAACAAAATAGAAATACTGACCTCAGGCCATAGGTAATTTTATCAGTAGTATGCAGCATCACAGGTCAGCAGAGTAGCATTCTATAAACTCATAATTTCACTATGTAACATTAAAACATCCAGAGGGGTGTTAGAATTATGCGAAATACCCTGCAAGTGTCTTTAAATTTTTTCCTGGTAGTATTTACACTAAAACTTCTGACCCTGGGTTGTTGTTGTTGCTGCTGCTGCTGCTGCTGCTGCTGCTGCTGCTGCTGCTGCTGCTG
>JANHMN010000001.1:127677578-127696421 GCA_030674055.1 Rhabdomys pumilio | reverse complement strand
TGCTGCTGCTGCTGCTGCTGCTGCTGCTGCTGCTGCTGCTGCTGCTGCTGCTGCTGCTGCTGCTGCTGCTGCTGCTGGGAGACTTTTAATGACTACTATGAACTTTCATCTTTTGGATATGTTGTACATTCATTTTTATTGAATTCTTTCTAGGAAGTCTTTAATTGTTTTTTATTTCTGTCTTGACTCAGTAGTCATTCAGTAGAAAGTTGTTAAATCTCTATGAGTTTGTGGGCTTTCTGTTGTTTCTATTTTGGTTGATATTCAGCTTTAATGTGTAGTGGTCCAATAGGATGCAGGATGTTATTTCAGTTTTCTAATATTTGTTGAGACTTGCTTTGTTACCAACTATATCAGCAATTTTGGAGAAAGTTCCCTGAATTGCTGAGAAAAAGGTATTACTTTTGTGTTTGGGTGAAATGTTCTATAAGTATATGCTTGGTCCACTTGGTTCATAACATCTGTTAGCCCTAGAATTTCTTTGTTTAGCTTTTTTCTTGATGACTTGTGTGTTGGTAAGAGTAGGGTTTTGAACTCTGCCACTATCAATGTGTGGTTTAAGCTTTAGTAGTGATTCCTTTACAAACATAGTGAGTGCTCTTGCGTTTGGGGCATAGAAATTTAAAACTGAAAGATCCAGCAGACTGCCTCCACTAGAATTGGGGACTAGACATGGTAATGATGTAGGGAGGAATGGTTAGGATATTCTGGCTGGGCACTGAGGAGTATGGGTGGTCAGTGATCAGTGATCTTACCAGAGCTTCTGGGTGCCTGTTTGGCTTTTATGGAGCAAGGGCTACCTCCAGAGTTTTGGGCGAAGATCTGATGGGGGGTATGTTTCCTAATTATAATTTTTCTTTATCCATAATAATAGCATGAATTTAAATTTTCCATTCTTTATACCATCATTACTTAAGTCTTATATGAAAATTTCATATTCCTGTGTATTTGCACTTTATATATAGTTATTAAAATATTATTTGTAGAGGAGCTAGGAGAGAAACAGAGAACGAGAGAGGTGCACATAGAGGCTGATGTTCACTTGTCTGTTACAGTCAAAGGTAGTTGGTATATCTAGGTTGGGTATTGGGTTACACCTCTGATTGTAAGGGCATCTTGTTATTGATCATTACCAAATATATAAGCCTTTGAGTAATCTAAGCATTAGAGTCTCATCTGTACCGAGCCCATGTGGTTGGCAGGATAGTCTGGGCAATGCCCAGCCTTGCAGAGACAGTGTGGAAGACTGGCAGAGCCATCTCCCACACTGGCATCTCATGGGTGGCAGGGCTGTTGTTTCCGGCTGGCCATTTCTAGCAGTGGTGCCTATGTGGCCTCTGGCCGTGCAACATGGTGCCTGAGCTAGGCAGAGCCGCTGCAGCTTAGATAGTTGAATTGATCTGTGGCTACTTTTTAAATAATTACTACAACAAAGTGACACACCAACTTTTGGCACGAATTCACTAGAAATTTAAGTCTATTCACCTGAGAGTAAAAGTTGTATTTTTTTAAAAAAAAGACAGTCAGTGAGTGATTGACACTGATAGGAGTCACGTGACTCCAGTGCAGGAACCCTGAACAAAGAAGACCTGGCAGACAGGTCCTCTGCTCAGAGAATTTTCAGGCTGCTGCAGTCAGAGACAAATAAATAAGCCTCCATTGTGGAGCAGTTACTGATTTAAGTATAAAGTTAAAATATAAGGATTATTTGCTTTTCGAAAGATTTATAAACAGATTTGTCTGAATCATGTGGGGATTATTGCTCGTGGCTTGGAACTTACATAGGGAAAATTGTGTACAAGTGTACAAGTAGAAGCTGCTCTGGAGTACCGAGCCAAACCCATAGATGGTATATATTAAAACTGTTATAGGCAAAGGGTCAAACAGAAAGAGAAGGTAAATCAGGTGTGTTTAAATGATATAAAGTTATATTGCCTCACAGGAGACTCAGGTTCTGTCTAATGTGGGCCCCACAGGAATTCTGGGTTCATTTCCTGCTTGGCAAAATAGGGAAGGAAGATGGGTGTGATTTTCAGTTTTGTGGTTATATTTTTCCTCTGGGAAAGAGGTCAAGATAAAGGTTTTTCTGGTTACTGGCTCATGGATATTCTGTTTAGGGAAAAAGATTTTGTCTATGTGTTTTCAGAAGAGATGATTAAAATATTTCTGCCTTCCAGAATTATATGAATTAGACATGACAGAGGCAGGCTGCCAGAAGACTAGATTCCAGAATTCAAACAAAAAATTTTCTTGATACTAAAATTTGTTTTGAGAATTGTATATTGCAGAATACAGAGCCTTGATGAATCTACTCATCAAGCAAGCTGAGCAGACCTGCTTGAACCTCTGATATCCTGGAATTCCAGCTGGATGCAATGAAGACACAGACATCAGAGGCTTATCAATTTACCCTTTCCCCTGCCCCTCTTCTAATATCTCAACACCCATATTCAGCTTGAAGAAGTTAATGAAGAGTCGTGGCCCCTATTCCCGGGGCTTGGAGACTGAGGTGATTAATATTGGGCTGTCTTTCTAGGGAAAAGTAGTGGTCTTGTTGGAACAGGGAGGAATAGCTAGGATTTATTGCGTAGCCATAACCTATTGGTAGAAATCTGTATAATTGTTATTAAGATGAAGTTATAATTTCTTAAATGGTACAAAATCTACTTTGATTTCAAATTTAAGGTTTTCATTGGTACGAGTTTCTTATTGATATAAAAGTGAGATTAATATTGTTACCCTCATCTGTACCTATTATCCTTAGGTTTGGTCTTCTCATTGTGTCCTAGATTTCCTGGATGTTTTGTGTTAGGAGCTTTTTGCATTTCACATTTTCTTTGACTGTTGTGTCTATGTTTTCCATGGTATCTTTGCACATGAGATTCTCTCTTCTATCTCTTGTATTCTGTTGGTGATACTTGCGTCTATAACTCCTGATCTTTTTCCTAGGTTTTCTATCTCTAGGGTAGTCTCCCTTTGGGATTTCTTTATTGTTTCTGCTTCCATTTTTAGATCCTGGACTGTTTTTTGTAATTCCTTCACCTGTTTGGTTGTTTTCTTGTATTTCTTTAAGGGCTTTTACCTGTTTACATGCATTCTCCTCAAATTCTTTGAGAGTGTTGTTTATGTCCTTTTTAAATTCCTCTATCATCATCATAAGAAGTGGTTTTAATTCTGAGTTCTGCTTTTCTGGTGTGATGTGCTGTTCCGGACTTGCTATGGTGGGGGAACTGGGTTCTGGTGATGCCATGTAACTTTGGTTTCTGTTGTTTACATTCTTACACTTGCCTTTTGCCATTTGGTTATCCGTAGTGCTACTCGCACTCACTGGTTCTGACTGGAGTCTGCCTTTCCAGTTATCTTGGTTGTGTCAGAGTCCGGATGACTCTATGATCCTGAGCTCCAGCTGTTCTGGGTACAGTGGCTCCTCTAGGATATCTCAGGATATGGTGTCTCTAGGGTAGTAGACCAGCTAGGTGTTTGCTGCTCTGAATGTAGTTGCTCCTCTAGGATGCTTCAGGATATGGTGTCCCCTGCTCTGCAGCTCTGCGGTTTGTGACCTGTCCCGTGCTACCTCCTGCCAGCAAGAAAGACGCAGTACACACAGGATCCTTCTGCAGATGAAGCTTTAATGCATCTTGAGAGCGAGATCACAAGCTTCTTCAGGCAACGAGAAGTGGAGGACCCCAAGGACAGAAAACCCATCCCTTATATAGAGCCTAACGCTTGCTTAGGACGTGGCAGCTCCTGACAGGCTCCCGCCGTCTCAGACCATTTAACACATGGCCTGGGCACACTCGCGCCAGGAAGGGGTGACGCGTAGGCACATGTGCACATTCTTGTTTACTCTACCTAGGACCGGACGTCCACGCCATCTTGTAATGGCGGAGCCACTCCCCACAGTGACCTGGCTAGGATGCCGCCAGATGCAGTTTCCTGAGATCATCTGGGTGGCTGCTCCATCCACCAAGGTCTGGGCAAGGGGCAGAAGGGGCGTGGTTTTCCGCGGGAGTGGGTTCTGGGTGCCAGGTGCACTCTGGGATCTCCCTACTGCCAGTTGTGCTTCTGGGGCCTAGGGAGGTGAGGGGCTGCTCCTACCTGCAGCTCTGCTGTCTGTGACCTGTCTAGGATGCCTCAGAATGCAGTTTCCTCAGAGGTGCAGATCAGTTGTCTGGCTGCTCTGTCCACCAAGGTCCGGGCAAGGGGTGGAAGGGTGGGAGACTTTTAATTAGTGCTTCTAATGTACTACATGTTATAGTTCTGTTTAAGTTGCTTTCTAACTTCATCAGGTGGTATTTATCGAGAAAATTACCATTTCCTTTAGATTCTCCAATTTGGTAGATTATTGAATTTTAATGTACATCTTTATAATTCTCTGAATTTCCCTGGTGTTTTGTTTGGTCCACATTTTCGCTTTGAATTTTGTTATTTTGATCTTCTTTCTCCACTTTTTTTTTCAGAATTTTGTTAAGAATTTGTCAATTTTATTGATTTTTTTTAAAGAACTAATTTTGGTTTTGTAGTCTGTATATATGAGTTTGTGTATAAAGTTTTCATTTTTTAGATCATTTGTTTCTTTTATTAGGTTTATTCCTAGATGTTCCCTTTTCTACCAAGCTATTATAAATAGGAGTGTGTCCATGATTTCCTGTGTATGTGTTATTGTTGGTATATAAAAAAGCTATTAGTTTTTACAAGTTGATTCTGTATGCTGCCACACTGCTAGATTTGTTTATCACTTCTAGAAGTGTTCTGATAATTTGGAATTGGAATTTCATGTCATCTGCAAGTAAAGATAATTTGACTATTTTTTGTTATTTAATTTCTTTTTTCTGCCTTATTGAACCAGCTAGTCCTTTGAGCACCATCTTGAAAAGAAGTGGGGATAGTGTTTCATTCCCAGATTTCAGTATAATTGCATTTAGGATGTTGTTTGCTGTGAGTTTCTCACACACACCTTTTATTATAGTTGAAATATGTTCTCTCTAGCCCTACATTAGCTAGAATGTTTACCATGAATGTATATTATATTTTTCAAAGCCTTTTTTTTCTGGATTTATTGAATCGATCATGTGGCTTTTGTCATTAAGTCCTTTTATGTGGTTTATTACATTTAATAAAATGTATATGTTGAGCCATGCCTACATTTCAGGGAAAAAGACAGAATGATCATAGGGGCAGATCTTTTTTTTCTTTTCTTTTTTAAATGTATACCTATGTTCTGTTTGCAACTATTTTATTTAGTTATTCTTTTAGTCTATTCTTAGGGATATCAGCCTGCAGCTTTCCTTTTTTGTTGACTCTTACTTGTGTTTGGTTTTAAAGTTACACTGGCTTTGTAGAAGTAGTTTGAGAATGCTTCTTATGTTTCTTTGCATTTTTAAAAATAATCTGAGGAAGGCTTCATCTCTGTACCTAACCCCCTAAAAGCCGGAGAAGGCTGGACTCCCAGGAGTTCTAACATGCCCAGGAGTGTAGGTGAGTAGGCCACAACACCCCCCCCAAACAGGGAGTAAATTGGGACCCTCGGGGACCCAGGAACTCCCTCAAGGCCAGTGGTGCAGGATCCTTCCAGTCTGCTCCTACATCTGGAGCAGCCCTAAGGCTTCAGCTCTACAACCAACCCCCCACCCCAACCCAGAGGAGGCTAGATTCCCAGGAGCTCTAACACATAGGAACATAGGATAATAGGATCACAGGATATCAGGAGCTTGGGCACACCAGGATTTCAGGAGCCAAGAAGGAGCCTGACTCCCAGGAGCTTTCACAACCAGGGTCTCGGGATCACAGGATCACAGGATCACAGGATCACAGGATCACAGGATCACAGAGACACCTGGAATCTGAGAAGTTCTGACACAAGCAAGATAACAGGACAGACAGGATCAAGTCAGAGACAGGAAGTAAAGGTAGCACTAGAAATAAGCAGATGACAAAAGGAAGTGCAAGAACATAAGCAACAGAAACCAGGGTTACTTGGCATCATCAGGACCTAGTTATCCCAAGATACCAAGTCCTGAACAACCCATGACACTAGAAAAGTAAGATTCAGATTTAAAATTACTTCTCATGATGATGATAGAAGACTATAAGAAGGACATAAATAAGACCCTTAAAGAAATACAGGAGAGCACATGTAACAGGTAGAAGCCCTTAAAGAAGAAACACAAAAAATCCCTTTAAAAATTACAAGAAAATACAACCAAACAAGTGAAGGAATTGAATAAAACAATTCACAACATAAAAATGGAAGTAGAAACAATAAAGAAATCACAAAGGAAGACTACCCAGAAGACAGAAAACCTATGAAAGAGATCAGGAGTTACAGATGCAATTGTCACCAACAGAATACAAGAGATAGAAGAGAATCTCATGTGAAGAAGATACCATAGAAAACATTGACACAACTGTCAAGGAAAATACAAAATGCAAAAAACTCCTAACCCAAAACATCCAGGAAATCCAGGACACAATGAGAAGAGCAAACATAAAGATAATAGTTATAGAATAAAGCGAAGATTCTCAACTTAAAGGGCTAGTAAATATATTCAACAAAATTATAGAAGAAATTTCCCTAACCTAAAGAAAGAGATGCCTATGAAAATACAAGAAGTCTACAGAACTCTAAATAGACTAGATCAGAAAAGAAATTCACCCCATCACATAATAGTCAAAACACCAAATGCACAAAACAAATAAAGAATTTTAAAAGCAGTAAGGAAAAAGGTCAAGTAACATATAAAGGGAGAACTATCAGAATTGCACCAGACTTTTCACCACAGACTATAAAAGCCAGAAGATCCTGGACAGCTGTCATGCGAAACCTAAGAGAAATGTCAGACCAGGCTACTATACACAGCAAAACTCTCAATTACCATAGATGGAGAAACCAAGATATTCCATGACAAAAGCAAATTTACACAATATCTTTCCACAAATCCAGCCCTACAAAGGAAAACAGAGGGAAACCACCAACACAAGGAGGGAAATTATACACTAGAAAAAGCAAGAAAGTAATCTTCTTTCAACAAACCCAAAAGAAGATAGCCACAAAAACATAACTCCACCTCTAATAACAAAAATAACAGGAAGTAATACTCCTCCTTACTATCTCTTAACATCAATGGACTCAATTTCCCAATAAAAAGACATACATTAATGGACTGGATATGTAAACAGGACCCAACATTTTGCTGCATACAGGAAACACAACTCAGTAACAAAAAGAAACACTACCTCAGAGTAAAAGGCTGAAAAGCAATTTTCCAAGCAAATGGCCCCCCAAAAACAACCTAGAGTAGTCATTCTAATATCAAATAAAATCGACTTTCAACCAAAAGTTATCAAGAAAGATAAGAATGGACACTTTATACTTTTCAAAGGAAAAATCAACCAAGATGAAATCTCAATTCTTAACATCTATGCACCAAATGAAAGGGCACTCACATTCATAAAAGAAACTTTACTAAAGCTCAAAGCACACATTGCACCTCACACAATAATAGTGGGGGACTTCACCCCATTCTCATAAATGGACAGATCATGGAAACAGAAACTAAACAGAGACACCATAAAACTAAGAGAAGTTATAAATCAGATATTTATAGAACATTTGATCGAAAACCAAAAGAATATACCTTCTTCTCAGAACCTCATGGTACCTTCTCTAAAATTGACCATATAATTGGTCAGGAAACAGCCCTCAACAGATACTAGAAAATTGAAATAATCCCATGCATCCTATCAGATCACCACGGACTAAGGCTGGTATTCAATAATGATAAAATCAATTGAAAGTCCACATACACATGGAAACTAACAATGCTCTACTCAGTGATAACTTGGTCAGGTAAGAAATAAAGAAAGAAATTAAGACTTTTAAGAATTTAATGAAAATGAGGACACATCATACCAAAATGTGTGGGACACAATGAAATCAGTGTTAAGAGGAAAACTCATAGCTCTAAGTGCCTACAAAAAGAAACTGGAGAGAGCATACACTAACAACTTGACAACACACCTGAAAGCACTAGAACAAAAAGAAGCAAATGCATCCAAGAGGAGTAGACAGCAGGAAAATCCTACTACCGTGTCTGAGCCCCAATATTTCACTTAATAACAGGAGTGAGAGTTAGCTATTAAGTTCAAGACTGGAATAACTTTTCTATACTCAACAATGTTTTCTCATGTAAGTAACACCTCTTATTTTTATAGCGTTTTACTGTTCAAAGTGCCTTTACAGTTATGCTCCTGTTTTCCTCACAGTAGTCCTGTGAGGAAGTGCAAGGACCTATGGAGCTGCAAAAGCTGCATGACTCTTTGTGACCTGCCTGTGACTGTAAAGCTCACCAAAGAGCTTGACCTGAAACTCCTGCTGGAGTCTGGGCCAGTGTTTTTTACTATTATACTATGCATTTTTCTGCAACCAAAGATCTATTCCATATATTTTAAATTTTAGTTGGTTTATGTGTTGTCATAGTAGTTACCTGTAAAGGGGGGAAACACTTTTCTATTCTATAGGTATAACAAGCTTAGACTTTTAAGATATATCAATAGGGGTCAAGATCATATGTTTCTCTCAGTTGTTTGTTACCAGCATCCACTAGATGGGCCCAATAGCATAGCAGGCTTTTTTTTTTTTTTTGCGAACTATGCATACTATCTATTTTAGTTTTCTTTACAATGTATGAAGAGGGTCCAAACTACTGAAGTATTCAGAGTGACCAACACTCCTTTAAGGCCACAAGACACCATATGATGTAGTAAACATAGTCTGTATAATTGCCCTCCACATCATACATACAAAGCCAGTTATCAATGCAGTCATTTTCAGAATAAGTCCTGTAAGATTTTAAATTTTCTTGCACATACTTTATTTCCTATAGGAGAACCAAAAACAAAAAGTCATCCTGAGTGTCCATAATTTCCACTTGAAAAGAAAGCATCAACATTTGGAAGATACTTCAAAATCCTACTGGTTAATGTTCTTCAGTAAGGAAATCTTGTTATCCTTTCTACAACATTCTTGACCAACTGGACTTTGTATTTATTCTCTACTCATTGCAACCTCTTCTAGTTAATCACTGTAATTTTACTACACTTCAACTGCATAAAAGCTTTAAAGATACTGCAGAAGCATGAGAAACAAGCAATGTATGTTTTTTTTTAAAAAAAAAACTATATAAGCACAACCTCAATTCGTTTTATGAAGCCACAATTATGCTCATACCTAAACCACACAAATACCCAACAATGAAAGAGAACTTCACACCAATCTCCCTTATGAATATCAATGCAAAAATCCTGAAAAATAAAACCTCACAAACCAAATCCAAGAACACATAAAAACAATCATCTACCATAATCAAGTAGGCTTTACCCCAGAAATGCAAGGATGGTTCAATATTTGGAAATCCATCAATGTAATCCACTATATAAACAAACTCAAAGGAAAAAAAAAACACATGATCATCTCACTAGATGTTGATTAAAGCATTTGACAAAATTCAACATCCCTTCATGGTAAAAGTCTTTGAAAGAACAGGAATCTAAGGCCCATACATAAATGTAGTAAAAGCAATATACAGCAAACCAGTAGCCAATATCAAATTAAATGGAGAGACACTTGAAGCAATCCCACTAAAATCAGGGACTAGACAAGGCTGCTCACTGTCTCCCTATCAATTCAGTAAACTACTCAAAGTCCTAGCTAGAGCAATTAGACAACAAAAGAAGATCAAAGGAATAAAAATTGGAAAGGGAGAAGTCAAAATTTCACTATTTGCAGATGATATGGTAGTATACTTAAGTGACCCCAAAACTTCCACCAGAGAACTCCTAACCCTGATAAACAACTTCAGCAAAGTGGCTGGATAGAAAATCAACTTAAATAAATCAGTAGTCTTCCTCTACTCAAAGGATAAACAGGCTGAGAATGAAATTAGGGGAATGATACCTTTCAAAATAGTTACAAATAATATAAAATACCTTGATGTGAACCTAACCAAGTGAGTGAAAGATGTGTAGGACAAGAACTTCATGTCTCTGAAGAAAGAAATCGAAGATTTCAGAAGATGGAAAGATCTCCCATGCTCATGGATTTGCACCATTAATATAGTAAAAAATGGCCATCTTCCAAAAGCAATCTACAGATTCAATGCAATACCCATCAAATTCCAACTCAATTCTTCACAAAGACAGAAAGAGCAATTCTCAATTCATTTGGAATAACAAAAAACCCAGTATAGTGAAAGGTATTTTCAAAAACAAAAGAACATGTGCGGGAATCACCATCCCTCATCTCAAGCTGTACTACAGAGCAGTAGTGAGAAAAAACTACATGATATTGGTACAGAGATAGGCAAGAAGATCAATAAAATAGAATCAAAGACCCAAAAATGAACCCACATACCTATAGTTACTTGATCTTTGACAAAGGAGCTAAAACCATTCAGTGGAAAAAAGATAACATTTTCAACAGGTGGTGCTGGTTGAACTGGAGGTCAGCAAGTAGGAAAACGCAAATTGATCCATTCTTATCTCCTTGTACAAAACTCAAGTCCAAGTGCATCAAGGACCTCTATATAAAACCAGACACACTGAAACTAATAGAAGAGAAAGTGGGGAAGAACCTCAAACACATGGGCACAGGGGAAGAGTTTCTGAACAGGACACCAATGGCTTATGCTTTAAGATCAAGAATTGACAATGTGACCTCATAAAATTGCAAAGCTTCTGTAAGGCAAGGGACAGTGTCAAATAAGACAGATTTGGAACAGGTCTTTACCAATCCTCCATCTAATAGAGGGCTGATATCCACAATTTACAAAGAACTCAAGAAATTAGACTCCAGACAATCAAATAACTCTATTAAAATTGGAGTATAAACCTCAACAAAGAATTTTCAACTGAGAAATATCAAATGGCCTTGAAGCACCTAAAGAAATGTTCAACATATTTAGTCATCAGGGAAATGCAAATCCAAACAACCCTGAGATTCTACCTCACACCAGTCAGAATGGCTCAGATTAAAAACTCAGATGACAGCAGATACTGGCAAGAATGCGGAGAAAGAAAAACATTCCTCTGTTGTTGGTAGGATTACAAACTGGTACAACCACTCTGGAAATCAGTCTGATGGTTCCTCAGAAAATCAGCCATAGCATTACCTGAGGATCCAGCTGTACCACTCCTGAGCATATACTCAGAAGATGCTCCAACATATAACAAGGACATAAGCTCCACTATGTTCATAACAGCCTTATTTCCTTATTTATAATAGCTAGAAGCTGAAAAGAACTCAGATATTCTTCAACAGAGGAATGGATACAGAAAATGTGGTACATTTACACAATGGAGTGTTACTCAGCTATTAAAAACAATGAATTCATGAAATTTTAGGCAAATGGATGAAACTAGAAAATATCATCCTGAGTGAAGTAACGCAATCACAGAAGAACACACATGGTATGCACTCAGTGATAAGTGGATATGAGGCCAAAATCTCACAGTACCCAAGACATAACTCACAGATCACATGAAACCCAAGAAAAAGAAATACCAAAGTGTGGGTGCTTCTGTCTTTCTTAGAAGGAGTAACAAAATACTCACAGGAGCAAATATGAGACAATGTGTGAGGCAGAAACTAGAGGAGAGACCATCCAGAGACTGCCACACCTGGAGATCCCTCCCAGATTCAATCATCATATGCAAATACTGTTGTGGATGTCAGGAACTGCATGCTGACCAGAGCCTGATATACCTGTCCCTGAGAGGCATGGCCAGAGCCTGACATATACAGAAGCAGATGCTCACAGCTAACCATCAAACTGATCATAGGGTCCCCAGTGGAGGAGTTAGAGAGAAGACTAAAGGAGTTGAAGGGGCTTGAGGCCCCAAGGGGAAAGTGACAATACCAACCAACCAGAGCTCCCAGGGTCTAAACAGCTAGCCTGGGAACACACACAGGGACCCACGTCTCTAGCTGTATATGTAGAGAAGCATGGACTTGTTAGGCATCAGTAGGAGAGGAAGCCCTTTGTCTCTTGAAGGCTGGATGCCCCAGAGAGGGGGGATTCCAGGGCAGGGAGGTGGGAGTGGGTGGATAGGTGGGGGCACACACTCATAGAAATAGGAGAAGGGAGGTTGGGTTAAGGGTTTTCTGGGGGCGGTGAATGGAGATAACATCTGAAATGTAGATAAATAAAGTACCCAATAAAAGAAAGAAAGGAAGAAAGGAAGGAAGGAAAAAAGGAAGGAAGGAAGGAAAAAAGAAAGAAAGAAAGAAAGAAAGAAAGAAAGAAAGAAAGAAAGAAAGAAAGAGAGAGAGAAAGAGAGAAAGAAAGAAAGAAAGAAAGAAAGAAAGAAAGAAAGAAAGAAAGAAAGAGAAAGGAAGAAAGAAAGACCAACAAACAAAGGAAAAACAGATAATGGAACTGGCTATCACTGTCAAACATTTGAGACTTTTTAGCAGCAATTTAACATTACCCATATTATTGGGATTCCTAATAATTGACTGTGAAACTGGCCCATGGAACTTTAAAACAATATCTTCACAAAATTAAAAAGGGGAGATATACTCCTGTACGCCACAAACTTATTTAAATTATGTTCTTTTTATTTTTTATTTTAATTTTTTAAAAAAATATTTGGATGCCAAGGAACTTTCTGCTGAGTGTCTATGGCACTCTACAAATAGGCATACTTATGCATAGGTGAAAGGGAAGGATCCACTTACTGGCATAAGGCATGATCCCGATCAGGTATTAAACATGGGGAAGAGGGCATGTTTGTGTTTTTTTCTGCAGGATGCTGAAGGAGCATGGTGGCTGCCACAGTGACAAGTGAAACATGCTGATGCCATGACAAAGAATGCTCTTGACATGTGAGCTTGCTAAGTGCCCTGACAATGGTGACTGGGAAGCTGTATTGGACATATGTTCCTAAACCACCATTGTTTAACTATACCCCTGATGGAACGAGCTGTCTTGCTTCAAGGTTTTAGACCTTGTGGAATAGAAAATCAAAAAGAGAAGTTATAATGACTCTTGTATTTTTCTTAAATGTGACCAGTTACTCAGACTCAGTCATGGACTGGTCTAGAAATCAACCCAGTATTGGAAATAATAGTCTTCATTTGGAAGGCTGGACATTTGCAGAGACATGTATGGTAATTAGTTGCAGTTCTTTATGATGTTATGTTAACAAGAGATAAAGGTTCTGGACATTTGCAGAGACATGTATGGTAATTAGTTGCAGTTCTTTATGATGTTATGTTAACAAGAGATAAAGTTGGAGCAGGATCTGGATTTCAAACAGGTGTTAGCACAAGTGTTAAGGCTCTTTTAGTTGTCAAATTAAAAATACTTTTGTTTCTTCTACAATGTTTAATGTAAGTCACATTGATTGTACACCTTCTAGTTGTGTTTGTGTTTTGAAATCCAGCATGTCAGTTACAGAGGTCTATCAACCAGCTTTTGTTTTAGTACCCTGAGTATCACAGAACCTTTGTTTTCTAAAAATAGCTAGCAAGTACTGGAAAAAATGAGTCAGGCTTTAAGCAGAAGCAAGAGGGTAGGATAGTGGGCTTGATATTGCTGGTATAACAGCTTTACGTTAATTTCTATCATCACTGCTTCTACAATTGTTGTAACATAAGAAGTTAAGACAGCCACTTTTGTTAATCATTTAGCAAAAAATGTTACTAATGTGTTGAGTATACAAGAGGATCTAAATAGGCATTTTGAAGAATGCATTGATGTTCTTTATCCTATTCAAATTATTGGAAGGAGGTTCAGAATTTAAGGGTAAGGAGCCATCTTGAGTGTCATGACAAATACCATTGGATTCATGTTATTTCTAAAATTGACAATGGTAGTCATTATAATTAGGAAGATGTTAAAAGACACTTGCAATGTATTTGGCATAATTCTAACACCTCTTTGGATGTTTTAACGTTACATAGTGAGCTTATGAATTTCAAGAATGCTGCTCTGCTGAGAATTGATGCTGTAGATACTGCTGATAAAATTATCCATGTCCTGAGGTCAGTATTTGTATTTTGATCAAGCTTCAAGAATGGCATATATAGATGATCATACTAGACCCTTTTGTCCTGTGAATACATTTATCCCTGCCCATTGAGTTAAACCTTGTCTTTAACAACATCAACATGGTGGCAGCCAAAGTACCTGGATTGAACCTGAAAATGGACACCCAGACAGAGTTATTCAATTAAGAGACTGGCATGCCAAGGATGGGTAAGATTCTGCACAGAGCCTTACCAACCTAAGACAAAAGTACATTGCTTTAGATATTGCATATTCTATGATGGGTAAGGAAGGTATTCTTGACAGAACAACTTAACACAGGCTCAGTCTTGTTAATGAAATAAAAAAGGGGGAGAAGTGGAGTCTTTGGGGATCCTTGGCAAGAATCTGACATGGGCCAAGGACAAGGAAGTAGACTTCAGGCAGGAATCTGACATTAGGTTAGAACAAAGAAGTAATTTTAGGCAGGAATCTAAATATTAAGCTAGAACAGAGAAGTAATTTTACACAGGAATCTAAATTTTAGACTAGAACAAGGAAGTAGGCTTCAGACGTTAAAATGACCTTGGGCTAGGACAGGGAAGTAGGCTCAGATACTTTGGTCATCCTGATAAGCCCTTAGAAACAGTGATCATGGAAGTGTTCACATAATTGGGTTTATTGCCTTGCTTTTTCTTTGACTATTTGTGTTTATTGTCTTGCTTGTTCCTTGACTATTTGCATCTATTTTATTGCTAGACCCTCAACCTAGAGCTGACCTTAATACATACATATAATTAAAATGGTATAAAAGCAAAAAGGAGGAGGGGGGATGGAATAGGGCGTTCTAGGGAGGGGAAATGGGGAAAGGGGATGACATCTGAAATGTAAGTAAATAAAATATCCAATAAAAAATAAAATAATAAAAATAGTGTGAGAAGGATGGGCTCTAGATTTCCTTGGAATGTCTGGTAGACATTCTGCTGTGAATTTATTGGGTCCTAGAATTCCCTTGGCTGGAAGGCTTTTATTATTATTTAAGTCTCCTCATTTGTTATTTGCCTATTTAGATTGTTGACGTCTTGGTTTAATTTTGTGATTTGACAGAATCTAGAAAATTATACAGATCCATTAGATTTTCCTGTTTAATGGAGTACATGGTTTTTAAAATATCCTCTTACAATATTCTGAATTTCTTTTGTGTCTCTTATAATATTTGCCTATTCATTCACTTCTGACTTTGTTAAGTTGGGTTCTACCTAATCTGTCTGTCTATCTATCTATCTATCTATCTATCATCTATCTATCTATTATTTATTTATCATCTATCTATCTATCATCTATCTATCATCTATCTATCATCTATCATCTATCTATCTATCATCTACCTATCATCTATCTATTATCTATCTATCATCTATCTATCTATCATCTATCATCTATCTATCATCTACCTATCATCTATCTATCATCTATCTATCTATCTATCTACCTATCATCTATCTATCATCTATCTATCTATCATCTATCTATCTATCATCTATCTATCTATCTATCTATCTATCATCTATCTATTATCTATCTATCTATCATCTATCTATCTATCATCTATCATCTATGTATCTATCATCTATCTATCATCTATCTGTCTATCATCTATCTATCATCTATCTATCTATCTATCTATCATCTATTTATCTATCATCTATGTATCTATCTATCTATCTATCTATCTATCTATCTGTCATCTACCTATCTCTGCTTAGTTAAGCCAAATGCCTTTAATTACATTTATTGATTCTTTGTATTGTTTTCTTTGCTTCTGTTTTGTTGGTTTCTGCCTTTATTGTTATTTCTTCCTATCAACTAGGTTGTATTTGGTTTGTTACAACATTTTGAGTTGTGTAATCATGTCATTTATTTGTGCTATTTGCTTTTATTTTTAATGTAAACATTTAGAGCTATAAATTTTATTCATAGGATTGCTTTCAATGTATCCATGGTTTTGTCTTAATATTTTCATTTTCATTTAGTTATAGTAAGTTTTTAATTCTCTATTGATTTCTTCTTGGACACTATAATCATTCTATAATGTGTTGTTTAATGTCTAGATTTATTGTACTTACTAGGAATTTTTTGCTGCCAATATCACATTTTATTTTAGTGTGGTCAAATTAGATACAATGAGTGATTTCAAACTTTGATTTTTTAATGATTTGGTTTTCATTTCTAGGTGCTGTCTAATTTAGCAAAGTGTCTATTGCTGCAGAGTAAAATTTATGTTCTTTGGAGTTTGGTTAGAATATTCTGTAGGCATCTGTTAAGTACATTTGATGTATAATGTCATCTATTTATTTGATGTTTCTGTTTCTTTTTGTCCAGATGATCTGTCTAATGAGGAATGTTGGGTGTTAATAAAATAATATACAATTAATTGATTGATTTTAATCTGTGTCTTTTAATCCAGAAGTAGCGTTTGTGTGTTTTTTGTTTTTTTGTTTGTTTGCTTAAGGAATTTGAGCGTCCCACTGTCCAATAGAAGCATTGCAGTTGTAGCTGTTGTTTCACATGTGCGTCAGTAGGTGGCAGAGAAGAGGCTACGTCTATGCTCAGTGTTCTCACATATGGACATTTGAATGATTAGTAGCCTAACATTCGCTGCAGTATTGATAGAATAGCAGCGGCCAGAGACCTCATACCAGTGCAACAAGTCGTTGCAATGAAATTTGTAAGAAAGAAGTGTGGACAAACATGAATACTGTGGGACACTGTGACACACTACAGATTCCATAATGAGATCATTTTGTTGTTGTTGTTGTTGTTGTTGTTGTTGTTGTTTTTAGGAGGGAGGTTGCAAGGGCAGAGGGTGGATACAAGGGGAGATGGATTCTGGTACATGATGTGAAGTTCACAAATAATCAACAGTTTGTTTGTTTGTTTGTTTGTTTTTTAATCTTAGAAACAAAAAGAAAAGAAATTAAGTATCCCCGAGTTTGGGGTTTTATATGTTTATGGTAGTAGTTTCTTCTTGGTTCACTGTTCCCCTGATTAGAATGAAGTGTCCCTCTTTATCTCATCTAATTAGTTTTAGAGTGGTGTCTATTTTGCCAGATTTTTGGAGAGTGACTCCCAGTTTCTTCCTGGCTTCATGTGATTGGAGTACTTTTGCCCATTCTTTTATCCTGACATAGTGTTTCTTGAAGTGTTTCTTGTAGACAATAAGAAGATAGGTTTGATTTCTTGATCTTTTCACTCACTCTGTGATTTTTGAGTCGATTACTGAGGCCATTCATGCTTAAATTATTATTGAAATGTGTCTGTTACTTTTGGTCATCATGTTGATTTTTGGAGTTGTGTTCTCCATGGCGCTTGTTGTTTAAATAATTATAGTTTCATGTTTTTTTTCCATAGTCTCTCTGCTTTTATTATTCCTCTTTTCAGGACAAAACAATGTTCCATGTATTTTGCTGAAGTTTGGTTTTTTGAATTTAATTATATTTCAGGCTGCTAATGTAGAAAGTCTTTCTTTCTCCCTCAATCATGGCAGTCATTTTTCTGGGTATATCATTTTAGATGGGATATTATTTAGGATTTGGGATATATTGTTCCAGGCTCTTCTAGCTTTAAAGTTTTCTCTTGAAAAATCAGCTTTTCTTTTGCTGGGTTTTTCCTCCATTTGTGATCTGCTGTTATTCTCCTGCAGCTTTTAATACACCTCTTTGTTATTTTTATTTAGTTTAAATATGAGATACCATGGAAATTTTCTTTTCTGATGTCTCTCTCTTTCTCTTAGTATTCTGTTTACTTTCTGTATTTCTCTGGGTTTGTCTTAATTAGGAGCAGTTTTCTTCTATTATGTTTTTGAAGATCCTTGCCATTTGAGTTGGGATTCTTCCCTTTACCTGTACTTATAATTTGAAGGTTTGGTTTTTTGTTTTTGTTAGTTTGTTTGTTTGCTTTTGTTTTTCACAGTGTCCCACATACATAATACTTTCTAAGAATGCACTCTATCAACTTAGCAACATCCTAGCCACTAAATTGAATTTCTGCTGATAATACATTACCTCACTTATGTGTGCTCTGTAAAAAAGATTACTTTTTCTGAATGTGTTTGGAGGACTTAACATTTTCTTAATTGTATCAAAAGAGCTGTTAATTTCTAGGTGAGACCCTGAAGCCACTGTCAAGTAAGTATGAAGGAAAAATACGTTGGGGAAGCTAAAGTGTTTTATTACTTCTTCTAAGTATGATATTATTATTGTTGTTACTTTTGGTTTGTTCACAAGGACTGGGATCAGTTTATCCACACAGATATGGCCTGGAGAAAATATCTCACACATGGGAAACCCAGAACTCAGCTGTTCCTGCTCTACTGTTCTGAAATTAGGAAAGTTTACTTTTCCATTTCATGGTGCCACTTTCTAACAACCTCAGGGTCAAAACTGACTTTTACAGATGACATGATAATTATCTGTCTAGAGGGAGATGAGCTGATGACATTTCTTCCTTATAACTACTTCTCAGGATCTCATTCTTCATGGGTGTTTATCAAAGGCCCTGCTGGGTGAGTGTTTCTTTTATTCTTCATTATAGTGAGAGCTGTGAGTAAGTGTTAGTTTTGTGTAATAAGCGATTGGAGAATTCTCTGTTTAGAATTATACTTTTGAGACATATCATACCATAAGCAAACACAAATACTGTAGACATGGAAATATCAGTGTAATGATTTATAAAAGAACATAGATTTCACTTAACGTGATCTTGGGAATACACACACACACACACACACACACACACACACACACACACACACACA
>JANHMN010000001.1:127664347-127675826 GCA_030674055.1 Rhabdomys pumilio | reverse complement strand
CACACACACACACACACACACACACACACACACACACACACACACACACACACACTTTCAGTTAACATTTTCATTTCTTTCTCAAACTCATGCCATACCACTTTTGCTGAAGCTCTGGGTCTGACCGCTTGTGAAGCGGTCTCTGCAGCAACACTTCTGCTGCTCCAGCTTCATCTCAGAGAACTGGTTCATATGTGTGAGACTGCAATATTCCAGTCAGTGTCTGCTTCCAGTTACACCTGTGCTAAACTCAGTGTCCAAAGAACAGTCCAAAAAACTGATACCTCTGATCTAATATATTTGTATATTCATGTATATTTATTATATCATTAAATCTGCACAAAGCAGAATACAGAGACAACCATAAAACAAGACTTCTAAAATCAAATATTATGGCAATGAAAAAGTAAAGTGATTTTTCTCAGAAGAATGTAGATCTGTGAATGAAGCAGCTCGTGGTTTATTTTGTTGCAGGTCTCTTCAGACATCTGCAGACAGACTGCTTAGTGTTTTGCTCTGGATAGATTTTATAGTTATGGGTTCTCCAGTATTATGAATGTTTATGGATACACTTTGAGTTTTAGTACTAAAGTTTACAGCTTAAAGTAATGTGAAATCCAGAAGAAGAGCAATAACTGTCCTTTATAGTGTTTGCTCTGAATGTGTTCCTGTGTTTTCACATCAGCCTGAGCAGCCCTAACCTGCACACTCCTACAGATTGGGAGGTGTGTATACAGTGAAGAGTCAGTGTGTCATAGAGAATTCAATTCTCCCTGGCACTATACAACTTTGTAGACTTTGTGTCTGATGTTTTCTTCTATTTTATGACTTTCTAGTTAGCATTACATTAGTATAGGCCTTTTTATGCTATTGTTATGGAACTGCCAGAGTTATCAGGTACAAATCTCTGATAAATATTTAAATTTTAAATTAAAATGAACAGGTCTGATTGGTATGCGAACCAGTAACTCTGTCACTCAGGAGGCAAAAGCATAAAGAACATAAATTTGAGAGTATCTTGGGCTACATAGCAAGGTCAAGCCTACATCAGCTATATAGTGAGGTCTTAAAACCAGAAAAAAAAATCAAACAAGCAGCAAAAAGTCAGAGCTTGAGGGCATGCATGTCATAGTTTCACAGTCCTTTCCTAGAATGTACAAAGTATTTAGATTGACCCCAGCATTGCAATTTGTTTTTCAAATAAAACAAATGACTTTTCTCAGGGCATGCATATATTAACAACTCAGTTTGTAGCCATGGTAGCTCTGGTCTTTTCTGATCCAGTCTCAATTTCAGTGAACCCCAGAGAAAGATTCTCCTTGATGAATCAGAAGAAGTATCATTTTCTGTATTAATAAACATTTACATAACAATGAATATGAAATAGAGTGGGGAGTTGCTTATCCTTCAGATAAGAAAAAACATTTTAGATTACTATCTTTTACCTTATCATCTTTTTGTATGACTCATAACACATGTGCTATATTAATAAGTTGAAGATTTGTAAGTAACAATAAATGATTCAACATATATTTACAATTTTAAAACTAAAATTGTGCTATAGCTATAGTTTTTTCAGTTTGGAGACTAAGGTTTGAATTAAGTATTATCCTAGAGCATTCATTTATTTTTTTATTTATACTTACTTGTTTTATTTATAAATATGAGTGTTTTGCCAGCATGTATGTCTGTGTGCCACTTGCATGCCTGGGTTAGATAGGATACTGTATCCCCTGGAACTAAAGTTATAGATGGTTATGAGCCACCATGTCTTTCCTGGGAACCTAACTTCTGTCCTTTGCAAGAGTAAAAATGCTCTTAACCACTGAACCATCTCCCAACCTCTTATCCTGGAACTTTTAAAAGACAGAACATCACTGTGTAGTTATGATAAATACATATTGCTGAGAGAATTGAATGTTGACTCTGGCAATTGGAATGAATCCATTCATTTACTAGATTAAGCTTTTAGGAGCAAAAATCTTATAAAATTAAATGTGTGGTTCATAGTATCATATATATGAAAATTTTATAGGATGATCTCACCCACTAATTTTTGCATAGTTTCCATACACACATACATGCATGTACCTATATAAAGGGGAATAGCAGAATACAATTGATCTGATAAGGAAAATGGAAAAATGGGTGGCTTTTTAGGTAAATATTAGGGAGATAAATACAGAAGGTGGAGAAGGTAGGTAAATCAACAACATGGGTGGATAGAAAAGTCATAAGGGGCTTACTTCCTCCCCCAACAAAAAGAAAAGAAAAATAGTGTTTGTCATGATACTTACCAGTTAGTTCTTTAAACCTGGAAATATATACGTGAACTTGAATATATAATTCGGCACTCTTTTTAACACAAGAAGTCAGTATAGTCATCTTTATTTCTCTATCATAAAGCTGACTTTAAAGTACTAAATTAAATTAATCCAATATTAAATTGATCTTGGTAACCAGGGCAAATAACTTACATAAATACCAAAGGTATTGATGATGTATAACACTGGAGACCTTGATTTTTCACTGCCTGGGAAGAAATACCTTTAAAACAGAAATTTCAAAACAGGATCACTCTATGGTCATCTCTGGTGAGTTCATGTTTGTCATAATGTGTTGAAAATTAACATGTTTGTCTTAGAGTCACATATTCTCTCTTGTTGGAGAGTTTCACATCTTCAAATGTGTTTATGTAGCCTGTAGAAACTGCAGAAACCAGGTGAAACAGGACCATTGCCAGGATAAAGCTGGGGGTGGAAGCAGGTGAAAGGAGAATAGCAGGGTACAAGTGATCTCATGTGAGAGGAGAATAGCAAGTGATCTCATAAGGGGATGGGAAGCAGCAGGTGGGAGGGTGTTTGGGGAGGGGGAGGGAAAAGAAAGAGGAAGAGAAAAGGGAAATGGTGTGATACAAGCGCTCTTGTTGGGAAAATGGAAAGGGGAGCTCTTTAGGAAGGGGGAGAAAATCCAGAAGGAGCTGGGAGGAGAGGAAAGGAGAAGAGCAGAATAAATTGATCTGATAAGGAAAATGGGAAAATGGGTGGCTTTTCAGGTAAGGATGAGGGAGATAAATACAGAAGGTAGGGGAGGTAGGTAAATTAGCAACATGGGTGGATGGAAAAGTCATAAGGGACTTACTTTCTTCCCCACAAAAAGAACGGAAAAATAGTGTTTGTCACGTACCTACCAGTTAGTTCTTTAAACCTAGAGTGGAGCTCACAAAGGGTTGGAATTGAATGGGAACTGAACCAGAAGACCATTTAGGACCATAATTAATTGTTATATAATTAATAGAGTGTGGAAAGTACACTAATGATCTCCCACTGTATCTACGGCTTTAATTCCAGATTCTGGTGATATAAGATTTCTTGGAAAAATAAACATAAAAACGGAAGAATTGCAAAAGACATTTTGCTGATTAAAATAATGAAATTATCATGAATTAAAACTGTGATTCCATTAGAATTATGAGTTAAAACAGGGATAGCTGCAAAATAGAGCATAGTAAAATCATGAACTGTGAGACTGACACCTCGGTTTTTTGGATTCCTTTTGTGACGGTTTTTTTTTTTCCCCCAGACTGATTATTTTTGTTGAGTTGTGCAAATGTGATCAACATTCTGTGCTCATTATTACTGTTTTAGGTGATGATTACAAAATGAGACAATTTAAATCAATAGGAATGGTTTTCTAAGGCATGAAACTCAAATGCAATACAGGTACACAAAAGGTGCATTCGGTATAGATGTCACTGTGAACGCATGTATTTTCTATAATTATATATATATATGTATATGTATATGAGATACATTTAAAGCATGTAGAAATTTAAGCTATGATGGAACATTAAAAGTAATAGACACAGGATACCAATAATGAGTAGGTAAAACAGAATATATATACATATATACATATATAAAGACTATTAATCACGTTAGATGTATACTCTATTATTCTTTCTAGATGTGTGAAATATGTCTCCTCTCTGCTTTTTTCCCTCTCTGCCTTTACAATGAATAGTCTTTTCACTTATGTCCTCATCAAATATTGTCCTTTACTTCCAAGCTAGACTTGGAGTCCTAGCCAATATGTTTCTCCTTTTTTTCTATACTTCCATAATACTAGGTCACAGACCTAAGCCCATGGACCTGATCTTCTGTCAACTGTCCTTCATTCACATAATGATGATCCTCACAGGAGGGGAAACTTTGCTTGCAGACATATTAGAGTCACTAAAATTTGGGAATGATGTCACATGTAAGACAACTTTTTACATAAACAGAGTGATGAGAGGCCTCTCCATCTGCATCACCTGCCTCCTGAGTGTGTTCCAGGCTGTCACAATCAGTCCCAGTACCTCACTGTTGGCAAAATTTAAGCAAAAAGTACAAAAATACATTATCTATGCTTTTTTCTATATTTGGTCCTTCAATGTGTCATTCAGTACTAGGTGGATTTTCTATGTTGCTGGTTTTACCAATGTGAGTGAGACCCACCAGATGAAGGTCACTAAATCCTGCTTACTCTTCCCCACGAACCACATCATCAGGGGATTGATGTTAATAGTGGCAATGTCCAGAGATGTGTTTCTTGTAGGAGTCATGCTGACCACAAGCACATACATGGTGATTATCTTGTGCAGACATCAGAGGCAATGCAAGCATCTTCATAGCATCAGCCACCTGAGAGCTTCCCCTGAAAAAAGGGCCACCCAGACTATCTTGGTGCTGGTAGTTTTCTTTGTGGTCATGTACTGGGTGGACTTCATCATCTCATTCACCTCAGTCCTGTTATGGATGTATGACCCAGTTGTCTTGACTGTTCAGAAGTTTGTGATGAATGCCTACCCTGCAATTACTCCTTTGGTACAAATCAGTTCTGATAAGAGAATAATCAGTGTGCTGAAAAACTTGAGGCCAAAATGACACCATAATTTTAAAGAAGGAAATTTTTCTTTTCTTTAAAAAAGAAATCTATTTCTTTTATTTATAAGTATAAATGTTGTGCCATCGTGCACGCATGTTTGTATTCCTAGTGCTCAGAGAAGTCAAGAGCGCTCGTGGGATCCTCTGGAATTGGAGTTACAAAGGTTTTAAAACTCCATGCTGGTGCAAGCCCCAACATTCTTTTCCTTAAAAAAATTCTTAAACTTTAATGGTTTAAGTATCAAAGCAAGATTTTTTATATGATTTAAATAAAATTTGCTGCACCACACATAAATATTCTTGGACATTTCTGCTGCCAAGAAGTATAGAGTTCTTTAACTTTATTGTACATCACAAGCTGATATTTCCACATGAAATCTTTTACGCTTTCATTTTTACTTTATGTCATAAATGTTCTCTTGATACTGAGGTTACTCAGAGAAGCTCCTTGGTGATACTGACTTTTTAAGCTTTTTTGAAATATATTTTAATTTACTTTAAATATTTAAAAACAGTTTAAACATACTATTGTAGCTTTAATCCTAGTTATAGTTTTGCTGGATCATAAAATAATGTGAATTTAGATTTTCCATTACTTATGAGTTATATACCCAGTTTGTTTTCACGTCATTTCAGCTACAATTATTAAAATATTATTGGTAAATAAAAATTGTTTATCTATATATATGTGTTACACGATGTGCTTTTTGTGTATGTATGTGTGTATATGCAAGGATGCATATGTTTGTGCACATGGAGGCTTGGAGACAACCTTGTATTTACCTTGTATTTTGAGTGAGCATCTCTCATGGAGACCTGAGACTCGCCAAATAGGCCAGGATGGTAGTCTCAGGGATTCTCATGTCTTTCCCTGTCTAGCTCTGAAATTACAATTTGAATCTCTATGCCTTAATTAATTTTTATTGAAAATAACTTTTTTCACACAATTTATTCTGATTAGTGTTATCTCTCCCCAATCCCAACCAGTTCCTCCCCACCTCCCCTCTTATCTGGATCTAGACTCTTTTGTCTCTCCTGAGATAACAAATAGGCATCTAACTAATGATAATAAAATAAACAAGAATAAGAAAACAAAATCAAACAAATCTGAATAGGACAAAAAAATCAAATAGAAAAGAAGCCAAAAAAAAAATCCACAAGAAACACATAGAGACCTAGAGCTGCATACATTCACACACACTGGAATCTCAGAAAATCACCAAACCAGATGCCACCATAACACACATAGAAACAGTACTTATAACAGTACTTGTAACTTATAAAGATTACCATGACTCAATATTATGAAGCAAAGAACCTCCAAAGACACCATTGTGTTCGTTTTCTGTTGGCTGTCTTTTGCAGGGCATGAGGTAACTCTTATAAGTGGATTGTTTACTTAGTAAGACTCTCTTGGAGAAAACTAATTTTTCATTTACAAGTGCCTATCAATTAGAGATAGCTTCTGGGTTATGGATCAGGCATGTGTCCACTTCTCCTTTTTACTCTAGAACCCTATCTTGTGAGGACTCCCATAGGCACTTTGCATGCTGCCTCAATCTCTAAGTTTATATGTGTGTTCATAGGGTTTTTTTTTTTTTTTTTTTTTTTTTTAGAAGGCCTTGTTTCCCTATAGCTCTGCTTCCCCTCTGGCTCTTATAGTCTTTCCATCTCCTCTTCTACAAAGTTCCCTGAAACATAAGGGGAAAGATTTGACTGAGACATCTCATATAGGGTATAGTGTTTCAAGGTTTCCTGCTATTTACATATTTTCTGGGTGGGCGTCTCTGGTGTTGGAGAAGCTTCTCTGGTGATAGCTTAGTAAGACACAGATCGAAGAGAATAGCAGAATGTCATTGGGAGCCATTTTATTGCCAAGTCCCCTTAGGAGAATGTTGTATTGGTTTTCCCCGCAGGTCCTGGCATATGTAGTCTCAGGTTCTTGGCTATCCAGTCAGTACTGGGTATACGTTCCATCTCATAGAGTGCATGCATTAAATCAAGTCAGTTATTGGCTGGCTGGTCTCACAGGCTTTGTGCTACTATTGTGTCAGCATATCCTGGAGGCTGGTTATCTTTATAGATTTTAAGGTAGTTTGAGATGATGGTTACTGTTCTCACCTTTGGTAGTACGAAGAGTACTTTCCAGTACCATGAACACTAGTAGGGGTGAAGTCATTTCATTGGCACCAGTTTAACTTATTCAATGTTTAATGAATTGTATAGGTTTTGCCTTCAGGAATAAGGCCTTAGTGTTTGTAATGAACAACCAATAGCCTGGATTGTTTGGAGGATCCTGGCACAGCCATGTCTAATGGGAAAAGTGAAAGTTATAAAGCCAGCACATCTGCTTGACAAAGATCCAGCAAAGCTGAACTACTACTATGCCATCTTTCACTTCAGGTTTTGATCTCCATGTGTTGCATGCTTGGGGAGCTTTTAATATTTGTACAACTTGGGGACATTGGATTGATGGAAAGTTTCTTATGAGTCATATATGCCTTCTTCCAAGAGTACTGCTTTTAAGCTTTCTCAGGAAAGTCCTGAGCATACTACCCCTGCACCTTTAGGGAAATATCCTTATCTGGCCTTACTTGAAGTTCTTCCTTGTGCCCTGGAGGTTGTGACTCACATGAAAATGCCATGTCCTTACGAGACTCTGGCTCCAAGATACTCTCATAACATCTGCCCCTGTACTTACTCAGGTGCAAGATAATCAGAACAAAATAAACCTAAAAAGATAAATAAGATTCAGTGGGCTAGAAAAATTGGCAGCAGATCAGATTAAAGGCCTTTTCTTCCTATTCACTCAGGTGATTACGTGATGCAATATAAGGTTGGAGGACACATGTGGTACGCCCCTCCAGGAAAAGACACAGCAACAAAGTTAGGTTGGCTGGAGTTATCCCTGCTCTACACAGGGGCTTATACTGGTGGACAGAGAATGGTGTAGATACATGATAAAAGAATGAAGTATTAAGACCTCTATTTCTTATAAAAGTTAACCTGTACAGGAACAAGATTAGACATATAAAATCTACAAAGATATAAACATTGTGTTATGACAGGAATGGAATAATAATCACAGCAACTTTGATCTGAAAATTTTTCTTGGGCCTAATGACAATTAGCATTCTGATAATTCGAAGTTGATAATTCACTGCCTGGGGCATGGCAATCTTCCCAGGCTGGCTTAGAGATTTTCTTTTTGTCTAGTGCCTTTGAAACTGCAGAACCAGCTTCAGAACAGCTGTCAGGCTTTGGCAAAATAATGCTTCGAGATTTTTAAATATTGCCTTATGGGGTTGATGATGGAAAATGATTGTAAAAGATAACTCTGTTTGGTAATTGTTTATCAATGATGACTAAACTCATGACCAAGAGGAAGTCAAAACATGTGTGCAGGGACCAAAAATGATAAGATCTATGTTTTAGAACAATATGAACCTATCCGTGCCTAAGGAGTACTGTATAAATAACAAATCACCTCAACTACCAGTCAGGGTGCACAATTCCCCAGACCTCCAAGCATGACTCACTCCTCCCTCACCGACTCCTTGTCTTCTCTGTGGGACCTGGCTATAGTCAGGCTGGTACCTGGCAGGTTCCCATAAGGCTCCTTTGGGCAACAACTTGATTAGATATAAGCCATTTCTCACAGTGGAAGCTTCATTTGGCCATAAGTTATGTCAAGCTGAAATTCCATCTCCCCTGTCACTTCCCTATTTCATTTGGATTGCTTTTATATATGTATATATTTTAGGAAGCTTCTACTGAATTAGGATTCCATACAACCCACCAAAATGTTCCTTAGTTTTAGCTGTCCCTCTATGCATTCTCTTCCTTGCCCCTTTCTTACCCCCTTCCCTCTGTAATCTACCCATTCTCTCACCTCTGTCTATCCAAAACTATTTCCTCTTCCTAAGAGAATCCATCCCTACCCCTCACCCCAGTCCCTTATTCTTTACTTAAGTTTATGGTAATTATAGTTTTGTAGTTTTTTTTTTTTAATCAATGATGTAACAAATAAAATCCACAGAAAGACAACTTTCTGGGTCTGAGTTACCTCACTGAAGATGATTTTTTTTTCTTCATCCCCAGTTAAGGCGAGACAATAGTTCAGCAAAACCCAGTAGCCCATGTTGATTCAAACTTTGAGTGTCTGACCAAGTAGTTTAGTTTAGGCATATTTAAGCACAACACAATTTGGTGAAAATTTTCCTGTTAATAATTAGCTCAATCCCACATGTACAACAAAGCTAAGGACATGACTACATCAAAACACTTTGTAAATTACAAGTGACAGCTTCCATAAAGATAAGATCTACAAGCTGACAGAAACAAGAAAGCTCAAGATAGAGGTCTTAGGGTTGATCTGGTGTGATCTCTGTCACAGAGATATCACAATGGTCACCAAGCTATTAACCATGTCCACTCCAAGCTTTCTGGGAAGAAAACATGTTATACACCTCTCACTTTGAAGAGAGCACCGCATGTTTAATATTTCTGGTTCCTCTAGTGTTTGCCTGTGAGCCCAAACTCTCCATGCTTCTAATACAGTGGTATGTAGATTTATGTCTGTGTCTTCAATTCAATTCCACTGATCAATATGTTTGTTTTTGTGAAATGCCATGCTGTTTTTATTACTATAGCTCTGTGGCACAATTTTAGATCAGGGACAGTGATCCATCCAGCAGGATATTTTTATTATTTAGGAGTGTTTTAGCAATGCTGAGGATTTTTTTGCTGTTTTGGTTTGGATTTTTTTTCATATGAAGTTGAAAATTATCAAGTTCTGTAGAAACTTGAAATTTTGAAGAGGGTTACATTGAATCTGTAGATTGCTTTTAGTGGGATGGCTACTTTTGCTACAGTAATCCTACCGACGTATGAGCATGATAGATCTTTCCACATTCTGCTATCTTTTTCAATTTCTCTCTTCAGTGTCTTAAATTGTTTATCACATAACTCTTTTATTTGCTTGATTAAAGTTTGCCCATGATATTTTATAATGTTGAAGCTCTTATGAACGTTGTTGTTTCCCTTGTATCTTTCTCAGTCCATTCATCATTTGTCTATAAGGAAGCTACTAATTTTTGTGCTAATTTTTTTCCAGCAACTTTGTTGAAAGATTTTATTAACTGCAGGAATTTCCTAGTGGAAGTTTTAGTGTCACTTATATAAATTATGACAGCATCTTTAAATAAAGATATCTTGCTTTTTTTCCTGTTTGTATCTTTTTGATGTTTTTTCAGTTATCTTACTGTTCTAGTTAAGACTCCACAAGTAGTGTAATGAATAGGAAAAGTGAGGGTGATTAATACAGAGCATGAGAGAAGGATAAACGATAGTTAAGATATCTGAAAAAAATTTTAAGAAATCATACCAGTCACTAAAAATACCACCAACACTGCATGTAAATCTGTATATAAATATAGATATAATTCAAATGAATTTTTCTCATCTGAGCTGACAATGCTTCCTCCAAGAGCTAAAGACATCTTAAGAAAATTCCCACCACTAGGCTGATTCAGTTGCTGGTTAGGCTTGTCCATAACATTACAGATTATTGCTATTGACCTTGGTTGTTCTCTAGAGGTGGAAAGTAAACCCTATTGCTGAAGCCACCATGTATTTCAGACACAGAGCGCAAAGGCCTCTGAGCTGGGACTGATGTAGATGTTTCCCCATGAGGATACGCTTTCATGGCACCAGAGGTATTTTGCAAACCTCCAATGGAGGGACTTAACCAATAGTTCTATCCAGACATGACACCTATGAGTCACAACAATGACTAGCATGTCACAAAAAAAAAAACCTAAGAGTAAATTGTGGCACACATACCTTTATGATAACCAATAGCTCTCTAGCTGGACTTAAGACTTACTTTACAAGAGGAAAATTATGTCTTGTGCTGGAAACCTAGCCAACTTCCCAGGGCTAGAAAATTCATGGATTTTAGAGAACAATGGACATTCACCATTTCACTAAAACAGCATAATCCCTAAGCACATATACATTTGTCCTTATAACCACAGGTAAGTTTAGTCCCCACTAAACTTTCACCACAGAAACTTTCCTTTGCAAGAGATGAAGACCACTTAAAAAACCCACGGTCAATAAAAACTCAGAGTCACTGAGTCCAGGTCCCAATGGATGTATCTATAAAACAACCCTGACAGCCTCAGTCTCAGGAAGAGGGACAGAAGGATTGTAAAAGAAAGCCAGAGGATCAGGGGTTTGCTGTGAGATCGCGCTTTCTAGTAATGTCAGAAGCTACACCCACAATGCCTTACCAACCTGACTACCTAAGCAAGAGCTGAACAAGGATAATAACAACAGTGGATGGAGGAATGATCATGAGACCTCAGCGCTACAAAAAGAGCTATAGGCAACTAAAGAATGCTGAGAGCTGAAAAACGTGCCCCCGGGAAGGCCATCCCTAGGCCTATGGCCATCCCTGAAAACACACAGAGACAAATAACATTATACAGGCTGAGCAGATTATATTAGTTGTGTGTGTGTGTGTGTGTGTGTGTGTGTGTGTGTGT
>JANHMN010000001.1:127640731-127653151 GCA_030674055.1 Rhabdomys pumilio | reverse complement strand
GTGTGTGTGTGTGTGTGTGTGTGTGTGTGTGTGTGTGTGTGTGTGTGTGTGTTCCTATGTAGGTGTGTATGCAGAATTTAAACTGTTCAGTCCATATAATGTCATTTGTATGGAAGGCTTCAGTGCAGACTGTCACTGGGCAACCACTGCCTTGCTCTTCCCAGGGGAACACTATGTCTCCTGCTCCCAGCTCTGCTCACTTGCCTGTAGTTCATAGGGTTGATACCTTGTGGGCTTTTTCCTGTCCATGTGTCCCCTCATTGCTCAGCTTGTTTGGACAGTTGTGTTCCTGAACGTTCATGTGTGTAGCTGCTGATTGAACTAGGAGACACAATCTCAAGGCAAATTCCCTGATCCTCTGGCTCTAAGGATCTTTTCACCCCCACTTCTGCAGTGCTTCCGGAGCCTTAAAATGATAATGTTTTGTAGATGTATTCACTGGTACTCTCCATTTTGATTGGCTGTGGTTTTCTGTATTGGTCTTTATCTGTGGCAAGAAGAAGTTTTCTTTGATAAGGGGTGATACACTTACCTGTGGGTATAAGATGATAAAGGATTGTGCCTCTTAGTAAATGAGTTGTTGTCGATTCTACTCCAGTAAGTGCTACTCAGTGCTGCTACTGGTGTTTTGCTTGTATGTAGATCTGTGAGCCATATGTACCCCAGAAAAGTGGCATTGGATATCCTGGAACTGTAGTTACAGACTGCTGTGAGCCGTCATGTGGGGGCTAGGAAGTTTTGTGCCTTGTTACTTTCTAGAAGAAAGTAAGTACTTTCAATTCTTTTAGTTGGTTCTGGTAATACTTAACATCTATGCTTTAAAATGGTGCACATGTACTGACAAGTCTTCATTCAACAGTGTTGGCATTGTTTGGTCTGTCATTCTGTATCTCAGTATATTTTGTTATGTTGGTCAGTACAAATACAATAAAATACTGTACCCACTCTAATACGAATTATATTTTTATGTCTATATAAGTATGCTTTATATGAATGCTTTGCACATCAATGTTTAGCAAGTCCATATTAATCCTAATTAAGTTAGGTTGATTCTTGAGCTATATGGAATGCCAGAATTTTACAATATATATAAATATAAATTATAAATTATATAATGTATACGGTTTTTTGAGACAAGGATTTTCCTTGCCCCAGCTATTCTGGAACTCTCTGTGGGTCAAGCTGGCCTCCAACTCATAGAGATCCAGCTGCCTCTCTCTTCTACCTCCTGAGTACGAGGCGTGCACCACCATACCTGCCCACTTAAAATACTTTTAATCTTTAGAAGTTTCATACAGTGTATTTTACTCACATTCATTTCTCAATTCTACCCGATTCAAGGTCCACATTTACCTTTCTACCTTCTTTCCCACGGTCATTTTTCTCTCTTCTCTCTCTCTCTCTCTCTCTCTCTCTCTCTCTCTCTCTCTCTCTCTCTCACACACACACACACACACACACACACACACACATACACGAGCCCATGAAGTCTAATTTGTGATGCCTATTTACTCCTTGGTGTGGTATCGTCCCCTGGATGTTGGTGACCTACTAGGATCCACCTTTAAAGAAAACTGACTCTCCCTGCCCCATAGCTCCCAACTTAGAGGACTTAGAGGTGAGGTTCCTCAGTCACTTCCTACTCCCTGTTTAGAATACTGATTGACTTGACGTTGAGCAGGTGCTGTGATGTCACGTCTGTCATGTACAGAAGACACTGTTTGGCTTCAAGGCTTCCCAACCTCTGGCTCTTAGAATCTTGTTCTTAGCCATTCTGACTGGAGTGAGATGAAATTTCAAAGTTTGAATTTTCATTTCCCTAATTGTCTAGGATGCTGATTTGAAATATTTCCAAAGTCATCTTTCTCTTTTCTTTTCAGAACTCTCTGTTCAAATTCATAGCCCATTTTAAAACCTGATCATTTTTTTTCTCGACCACTTTTGAGCTGTTTGTGTATTTTGTAGATTAGTCTTCTATCAGATATATAGATGTCAGGGATTTGTTTCCATCTTTCCTCTTTAGATTTTCCAGATAGTTCCCTTTGTTTTTGTCAGTTGATGGCCATAATTCCTGGGCAGATAGCATTCCATTCCAGTAGTTATTTTGTATGGTTCTGCCTATGTTTTTTTTCTAGAAGGTTCAATATCTTGAGTTTCAAATTGACATCTTTGATCCATTTGGAGTTAATTTTTGTTCAGGGTGCTAGGTACAGATCTAATTTCACCCTTCTATGTGTGGGCACACAGTTTTCCCAGCCTCATTTGTTGACGATACCATCTTTTCTCCAGTTTATTTTAGTAGCCTGCCTACAATAGACTTTCCTGTACTGTCCTACTGTGTGTATTGTGTTCACATGTTTGTGACCCAGCTATAATAGACTTTTGTGTACTGTCCTACTGCGTGTACCGAGTTCATGTTTGTAGCCTGCTTTCAATAGACTTTCCTGTACTGCCCTACTTCTGCCTGCCTATGCAATGCCTTGGGCAAGATGTTTCCTTCCCCTTCCTCAACCTGTTTTTGGCATCTTTGTCAAATCTCAGATGGTTGTAGTCATGTGTGCTCATGTTTGGATCTCCTGTTTTGCTATACATATAAATATATGTGCTTCTGTGCTTGTTCGGTTTTATTGTGTAGTTCTTAGTTCTGGTAATCACTTCAGCATTGCTCTTTTTCCATTTGGGGACGGTTGTAGTTCCATATGAATTTTAGAATGGTCTCATCTATTTCTCTGAAGAATATTGTGGGAATTTTGGTTGGTATTGTATTGACTTTGTAAACTGCTTTGGGTACAATAGACATTTTGTAGCACTGATTGTGCAAATCCATGAGTATGGGAGTCTTTCCACACTCTGGTGCCTTCTTCAGTGTCTTTTCAGAGATAGTTTTCATTGCAGCCATCTTTCATCTCCTTATTTAAATTTCTTCCTAGATAGTTTCCCCCCCACTCTCTTTGAGGCTTTGTAAATGGGAATGTGTATTTTGGTAATGTATATGAAAACTATTGATGTATAGGAAAGCTTTTTTTTTTTTTTGTAGTTGAGTTTGTATCTTACCTCTTTAGTGGAATTATTGATCATTTATCTAAGTTTTCTGGTTGAGTCTTTGATATTACTTGTGTATTATATCCTATTATTTTAAAACAGGGATAATTTGGTTTCTTGTCCTGTTTTTATCTTTTAATTTCTTCTCTTGCCTCATTGCTTCAGCTACTACTTCCAGTTCTATCTATTGAAAACAACTGAGGATAGGGGGCAACCCTGTCTTGTTGCTGATTTTAACAGGATTGCTTGGAGTATCATTCCATTTACAGTAATGTTAGCTGCATGTTTGCCATTTATAGCCTTTATTATGTTGAGGTATGTTCTCTCCAGTCCTATTCTCTTTAGGAAATTTATAGTGAAGGCATGTTGAGTTTTTTTTTTTTTTTTTTTGAAGACTTTTCCTGAATCTATTGAAATGATCACGTGATTATTTTCTTTAGGTCTATTTACATTACTTATTTATTGATACGCAGACACACATACACACACACACACACACACACACACACACACACACAAAGCGTCACCCCGTAGTTTTTGGGAGAAAGCCAACTTGATCATGGTAGATGATCTTTTGATAATATGCCTGAATTTGACTTGCAAGTATTTTATTAAGGTTTTTGCAACTATTGATCAGCGATATTGATTTGTAGTTTTGTTTGTTGTTGTTGTTGTGTTTTTATCTGGTTTAGATATTAGAGTAATACTGGCTTTGAAGAAGGAGTTTGGGGTGTACTTTCTGTTTCTATTTTTTCTTAAATAATTTTAAAAATGTTGGTTGTAGATCTTTGAAAGTCTGATATAATTCTGCTGTGAATCCATCTGACCCTGAACTTTTTCTTATCTGAAAGGCTTTTTTATTATTCTTCAAATTGTAGGAGTCACTTCTCTTTTTCCACTGAGTTGGTCCTAGCAATTGAACTCATTGTCAGGCTTGGTGACAGACAACTTTAATACCCCCTGATATACCAGTGGGCTATTTTACCAGACCACTTCTTACTACTTTGTAGATGAAGAAGCCAAAGCTTGAAAGCATTGGTTACCAGGCCCAAATCCTTCCATGCTGTTGAAGCGCAGAAGCAGCAGATGTTGTGCTGTGTATGCTGACATGTTTGTTCCAATAGGCCATGCTGTTTTTAGATATGAGTGACATCATCATTTACTCAGCTCAAGGCATGTCTTTATTTAATCTCAATTCTGAAGCTTTGGGTTTTGCTTTGCTTGTTTTATGTTGCTTTTGCAAAACATGTGACATTCCTGGGCTTTCAGTATTATGTGCGTCATCAGAAGCTGTGACACACTTTTCTTTCTAAGATAGAAATCAGATGATGGGCAGAGTAAAGAAGGAAATATTTTCATGCGTTGCCCTCTGCATAGGCTTTGGGTTCTTTTTTTCTGTGGATGTTTGTGGAGTGTTGGCCTTGCTAAGCACAGAAAGTTTCTCTTCTTAGTGAAATTGTTATGTATCTATCTGGTGCTTTGTTTTTGTTCCTGAGGATATGGTAAAGGATGTCGTAGTTACTTTTCAATTGCTGTGACAAAATATGACTATGCAACTTAGAAAGAATTTAATATAGGGCTAGTTTTACAGTGTTAGAACCTATGACCATCGTGGCAATTATCATGGAAACAGGGAGGCAGACATGGCATTGAGCAGTAGCTGAGAACTTACATCTTGATTCTTAAGCATAAGGCAGAGAGAATACTGGTAACACATCTCTTTTATCAAGGCCACACCTCCCAGTCCTTCCCAAACAGTTCCACTTTGTACCAGAATTCAAACATATGAGCCTATGTGGTTCATTCTCAGTCAATCTAAAATGTTCCACTCTCTCATTCCCATAGGCTTGAGGCCATATTACAATAAAAAATGTATTTATACTAATTTAAAAAGTCCCTAGAATCTTTGACAGTTTCATCATGGTTTAAAAGTACAGTCTTTTTTGAAACTCAAGGCAGTGTCTTAGTTGTAACCTCCTGAAAAATCAAAAGCTTGGAAAACCACACATTTTGGACAAACAGTGGTACAGAATATATATTTTTATCCCAATTGGGAGGAAAGGGGCATAGGAAGGAAATACTGAACCAAAGCAAGACTGAAATCCAGTAGGGCAAACTCAGTCCTGGAGCTCTGTGTCTTATGTCAGAAAGCTTAGATGGCTCCACCCTTTTTGCTTCGTTGGCTGCAGCACACTTCCCTCTGGGCCTGGTTCCACTCCTTGTAAGCAGTTTTCTTTGGCAGATGCCATACTGCTCTGATGCCTCCAACATCCTGGTGTTTCTGCTTCAGTCCAGGCTTGACTTTCACAGCTTTATGCAGTGGACTCTCAGGGCCTTCATGCATACACCTGATTTCAGCAGATCCCCTTAATGACAGAGGAAGATTCTGCAACCCCTTCCTCCTATAACCTTTATAATTCTAAAGTCAGAACAGGTGGCTAATGTTGCCAGGCTCGGCTGGCTGCTTAGGATGGAGCCTGGTTCTTTTGAATTACATTTACATAAACTTTCCTTTGCTGCATAAGCTTTCCTTTATGTATTTCCTTTTAACAAATTGGAAGCTTTTCAGGGTGTGGCCTTGCCCTGAGGGCATCACACCCTTCATTCCATTTAGAATGAAACCTCTCCTTATGTTTTCCAGCATAAATCTTGGTTCAAATGTTAAATTGCTTGGTACTCTTTTTTTCTTCATTTTGTACATTTTTGTATTTTTTTCCCAGCTTGCCTGTTTTTTTTTTCTGTAGACCTACATAAGAATGATTACTAATAACTACTACAGAGACAATATTATGCTTTCTTGAAATCTCATCTGCCAATGAAATTAGTCCAAAACTTTTCAGTTTTGCCTCAGTCAAAATTTTCTAACCAGGGCAGAAGACAGTCATGTTCTTTGCCAAAATGCCACAAGAATGTTCTCTAGCCCAGGTACTATTATTGTTTGCTTCTGAAACCTCTTGAGCTGGATCTTCATAGTCCACATTATTCTCAGAACTGTTGTTTTCCAATCTCCTACTGGGATGCCTGTTAAGCCCTGAGTACAGCATTCAACCACTCTTCTAGTCCAGTGTCTTCCACATTTGTCCCCAAATCAGCATGATCAGGCCTGTCACAGCAACACCCACCTACTGGTACAAATTTCTGTCTAGTTATTTTCAATTGGTGTGATAAAACCCTATGGCCAAGGTCACTCATAAAAGAAACAGTTTAATTTAGGGCTATGGTTCTAGAAGTTTAGAATATATGACAGTCAGGGCAGTGACGATGGCAGCAGTCAAACAGATATGCTGCTGGAGCAATAGCTAAGAACTTAAATCTAAATCCACACATGTGAGGCAGAGAAAACTAACGAGGAATGGCCTGGGATTTTGAAGCCTCAAAGATTGCCCCGAGTAACACACCTCCTCTAACAAAGCCACACCTCCTAGTCCTTCCCAAACAGTTCTACCAACTTTGAACCAAGCATGTAAATATATGAGTCTATGGGGGCTGTTCTCATCAAACTACCACAGTTGTATTGAAAGATCATCCTTAATAAGTCACAAAGGGCACTGGAGTTGAGGATCTTTCATTTGGATTCATCTGTTTGTTCCATTTTATATTAGTGAAATGTCTACAATAAACCTCATGCTGTTCCTATGTAGGATATGGCACATATTCTAAAAGGTAGGATGATTGTTGGTGGCACAAGAAATTATAACATCTATGCAGTGTTTAGAGAGAATACACAGACAATTGAAACTAACATAACTTTTTCCCATTTTGAATTTGCTTCCTGTATTACATTTCCAATTTACCTGTCTGTGGCCTTTGCCTATTTATGAATGGATATCTTACCTAACTTTCAGGATGTCCATGTTGTTAAGTGAGATTTTATATGAAAATTATCTGTGAATAATACACATACACACATTATCAGTGACTATTTCTCCCCATTTAATTAATAAGAATAAGAAGTGTACATTATTATACATATGAGAATGGAAGGTAAGCCACTGTGTGATATTACTGTGCTGTGAGATGGTTAATATAAAAAGAAAAGATAATAAGAGTTGAACATGGAGAAACCTGAGCTTTGTTGCATTTTTTAGTATGCATATAAAGCAATGTAAGTGGTGGGTGCAGTTTCTCAGAAAATTATACATGGGAACTATGTGTAGTGATGAATACCTGTTTTCTCAGCTATTCAGGAGGCTGTGAGGAAGGTTTTCTCAGCCCATAAAGCCCAAGACCCTGTCTCTTTAAAAAAGAAAGGAAAAAAAAAGATTTGAAAAGTTATATATGGTGTGTTTTGTTGCCTAGGAATTCTGTTCCTAGGCACCTACCCAAGATATAAGGACATGTATGCAAATGTTTTTCAAGTTACCAGGGAAACCGAGGTTTCTTTTTTGGGGTTCTTAGTCTTAATAAGAAAATAATTTTAAAATGGACTCAAAAGGAAGCTCAAGGATAATTTTATTTGAATCTGAGAGCAAACAATGGGGAAGGCAAGCTGCAAACCTTAATGGCTCCTTAGAATAGGCAGATGGAGAGGGAAGAAGGCCATGACTTCTGCAGTGGAGGTTGGCGAACCATGGTGGAGGTCTCAGAGCTTTGGAGAGTGAGTGAGCAAGCCCAGGAAATGTCAAAGAAAACATAGCCTTCAGTCAGTATCCAAAAAGAGCCAAAAAGGAAAGAAAACAAAAGTTGCACTTTTCAAAGTTAGGATTCAGGAAAGTGGGTGGCCACATGGCAGAGGTTCCACAGTGTTGTTTGGTGAGAACTGCAGACAGCTGCATCAGGAAGGCTCTTCTGGGAAGGACAAGTACATTCTCACATGTGAGGGTAGTTGATCCTTTCCTCTCCAGTGCTGGGTGGGTACATTCTTAGCCAGGTGATTGACAGGCCAAGTTGGACTGACTTTTTCCACCCTTTGAGATGGGGGCTTTCTACATATTCCTTCCTGTTCTGGAATTCACTACGTAGACCAGGCTGATCTTGAACTCATAGAGATCTTCCTGCCCCTGAGATTAAAGGCATGTGTCACCACACTCATGCTTGTGGCTGCATTGTATGTCTGCACCATGTATGAGTAGTGCCCAGTAAGGCCAGAACTAGAGGTAGCAGTTGTGAGCCACCATGTGGGTGCTGGGAACTGAACCCTCTCCTCTGAAAGAGCATCTGGTGCTCTTAACCACTGAACCATCTCTCTGACTATTAGATTGACTCTTAAAAGAAGCCAGCAGTAAGTTAATTTTGTTCTGCAGTCAGGGCAGGAGGCTGAATTTAGATTCTATTCTTCTGACTTTACCTAACTGAAAGGGCTAGCTTTTTTCATAGTAATTCAAATCCCATGGATTAGCAAATCTGGTGTTTACTTTTGTAGTGCAACCAGAGAAATGGGATTTAGGAACCAAACTACTTTAACATTCTCCCTTCTAAAGAAGTAACTCTAAAACCTCTGATCAGTAACCCTCTGATCCTTTAGGGATCAGAGCATGGAAGAGAGCCCCCAAATACTTTTGGCATTTCTGGCCTCCAGCCAGTGTCGGCCAAAGACACTTACTGTTTCTGTCCAAGGATAAGAACTAATGTCCCTCAACTACCTGCCCCATTTCTTTTTTTTTAATTGGATATTTTTTTTATTTACATTTCAGATGTCATTCCCTTTCTCCATTTAACCTCCCTAGAACCCCCTATGCTATACCCCCTCTTACCATTTTAATTACATGCATGTATTAAGGTCAGTTCTAGGTTGAGGGTCTAGGAATACAATAGATGCAAATAGTCAAGGAACAAGCAATACAATAAACACAAATAGTCAAAGAAGAAGCAAGACATTAAACCCAGTTATGTGAACACTCCTGTGATCACTGTTTCTAAAGGCTTATCAGGATGACCAAAGTATCTGAGCCTACTTCCCTAGTCTAGCCCAAGGTCATTTTCATGTCTGAAGCTACTTCCTTATTCTAGTCTAAAATGTAGATCTCTGTCTGAAATTGCTTCTTTGTTCTGGCCTAATATTTAGATCCCTGCCTAAGATTACTTCTTTGTTGTAGCCTACGATTTAGACTCTTACCTGAAATTACTTCTTTGTTCCAGTTTAATGTCAGATTACTGCTTGAAGCCTACTTCATTGTCCTTGGCCAATGTCATATTCCTGCAAAGCAGCCCTTTTCTTGTCCTTGGCCCATGTCAGCTTCTTGCCGTGCAGCCCCAAAGGCTCTCCACCTCTCCCCCTTTTTTATTTCGTTAACAAGGCTGAGCCTGTCATAAGTTGTTCTGACAAGAATGCCTTCCTTACAAGTGCCCACCCCATTTCTAATGCCTGTCATCAGTGCACCAGCATACATGTTAGCCTAAACATAGGACAATGCAAACATCTACAAACTAGTGAATGGTGTTTCCACTCAGTGAGGCCCAAGGTCTAACAACAGAGTGCAGAACATAGACAGTAGCCATACAGAAAGTGTAACTTTAAAAAAGGGAGGACGGGCAGTGCCAGTTAGATGTCTGTGAGTTAGAGGCCAGCCCAGTATACATAGTAAATTCTATGTAGAAAACAGGCAGGGCTATGTAGAGTCCTTGTCCAAAAAAGATAAGACAAGACAAGACAAGACAAGACAAGACAAGACAAGACAAGACAAGACAAGACAAGAGAAACCCAGAAAGTATCCCTCAGAAATGAGCTAAGAGATGGAGTTGATTGTAGAACTCTGAAGACAGAAAGCTGTCTTGTGTGTGAAACTCGAGTGACATGAGGAGAGCCCAGCTGAAGCTGTTCCCTAATGTTCAACAAACTTCTTTGGAAATGGATGGGAATAGAAACTAAACCTCAATAAACCGAGCTGGAACTTGGTTCACCCAACTCTCTCCTGAATTTTGTTTTTAAATTGTGTTTTTAAAATAGGTAAATGATTTTCAGAACTCTGTGCACAAGGGCACGAGTCATCCTTCCAAGTGTCAGAATATAGCTTGGGTTTTTCAGTGGCCCCTTCTCTTTGTGCTGGCTTCCATTTTCTGTTCCTCATGTCTTTTGGCACAGTCGCTTCTGGGTAGTGTTAAAAGAATGTAAGAGTCTGGATGTCAGCAGTCAGGCACTCCGCTCCTGAGGTAGAGGTGAAGAGGTGCTTTTACAGCAATCCTAAAGAGATGATGCCATTCAAAAATGACGTTCCACGTGTGTTTAATTTTATTAGTCGAAAATAAACATGTGCAGTATTTTAAGTTGGCTGTTGGGCACACTCCATTTAACCTTTTTCTCAGTGCAGTCCCCATTGCTCATTGTGTGAACATTGTTTCAGGCCAGTTTTCTACCCTTCAATATTATTTATGATCTTTGCCCATGTTAGTTTTTATTTAATTCTTCATTAGATGATTCTCTTTATTAAATGCTGCTATTTTATATCATAAATATCTCTTTGTACACATTTTTAGATCCCTATTAGATTCTAAGATATAATTGAAAACAAAATGTTAGAGGATTCATAAAAGAACTTGGAGGCAATCAAAATATACAATGGCAAAAGCAAACCTTTGCTAGCACATGAGAGATGACTTCTGAGTATTTTGGTACATTGACCCAGACTAACAGGGTTCTTCAGTGACAGCATCCTGAGAGAGGACCAGGAGGTCAGAAGATAAGGAGACAGAAAAGTTTGGGCTCAGGTCTTGTACGGGCTGTGTCTTATGCCAAGCAAACTTATTAAGAAGTATAGCATATCATGTTTCAGGTGGGAAAATGGGTCAGGTTAAGCAGAAACTGTCATGTGATGGCATGAAATAGGCAGGGCTTTAGCATCCTGCTGATGCAGGCAGTTGTGCGAGCAATATTGCACGAGGAAGCATAGGGTATCCAGAGCATTGCAGACTTAGCACATAGTGGTCTTAATAAGTCCAGACTCTTCAGGGAGAGAAGCCTAAAGACTCCTTTGAGTTCCAGGTCCCAGCCCAAGACTAGACGTTGCCAAGTCTGTCCCTGGGCAAGGACACAAAACTATTTTTCTTTTGTTCCTTTTTCAAGATCTCTGAGAAAACCTTAGATTAGTCTAGCTCTCAACAGCATGTATCTTTATGAACAGTGTTTCTGGAAAGAAGGCATACCTTTCGCTGAACCTTCTGAAAGGGTAGTTAACTGCATACAACTTGAGTGATCTGCCTGTGGCAGGTCCATGCTCTAATCACAGTTTGTCTGGCTATCTTTAGACTCTTCATAGCCATTCTTCATTCCCTTCTGTGTCTGACCTACCATCCTCATGACAGGTAAAGCCCTTGAAATGAATTCCTAGATCACCAGCTTCCAGCAACCAACAGGCAAAAAAGTACAGTAACATAGCATCTGAGTTCAGTAGTTAAGATTTCCTACTTTGCTTTATCTAACATTTGTACAAGCCTTTTTTTAAAGGTGTCTTGGTTTATGACTTTCTTTGTGTTCATGAAAACTTTATGAACAAACCTTTCACTACATTGAAACTTGGAATTTGTGATAATCTGAATCTGTGTTCCTAGACCATGGTTACTCATATTTGACTCCAGAATAAACTATTTCGTATCCCATTTCAGGTGAGAGTTGGTTGTCTTCTTGACAGTTTCCATATTATTTCCTTTTTAAATGTGTAAGAAAAATATGTAATTCTAGGCATACTATTTTGTTGGCTTTCTTAGCAAAATATTCCTGTGTTATTTCATTCCTCCACAATATGAAGAAAGATAATACCTACTATTATTTCCTTTGAGTATATGACAACTTTGTTAGCTAAATTAAATTGAAAGTACAATATGAAATTTTATGTCTTTTTATTATAAAATTCTTTATTATAAAATTCTGAATTTTATTTTGGAATTATGCTTGGTGGTTTTTTAAATTGTTATTAGTTCTTTGATGATTTTATTCAGTGGAGTTTTATCATATTCACTCCTTCCCAAAATTCTTCCAGATTTATTCCATCCTTTCCTAAGTTTGAGAACCCAGTTTTTAATCCCATCAAATACTGTGTTGCCCATATACTCTCAGATGTGTGGCCTTCCACTGGAGCAGGTCAACCTACCAGGGGCTTCACCTTTAAGAGTAATTCTCCCTCTCTCAGAAGCTGTTAGTTGCCAGTAAATCCTTAGCTACAGGTGATACTTTATGCCTTCTCTATTGTGAGTTCATTGGTACAACTGCTCAGCTGAGTCTATAAAATACTGTTTTCTTGGACTTCGTTGCATCTGGCTCTTTGTTTTGTTTTTTGAGACAGGTTTTCTCTGTGTAGCCTTAGCTGTTCTGGAACTTGTTCTGTAGAGCAGACTTCCCTTGAACTCAGAGATCTGCCTGCTTCTCTTTCCTTTTCTTTTCTTTCTTCCTTCCTTTCTTTCTTTCTTTCTTTCTTTCTTTCTTTCTTTCTTTCTTTCTTTCTTTCT
>JANHMN010000001.1:127627637-127640721 GCA_030674055.1 Rhabdomys pumilio | reverse complement strand
TCTTTCTTTCTTTCTTTCTTTCTTTCTTTCTTTCTTTCTTTCTTTCTATCTATGTATCTATGTATCTATCAATCATCTTGCCTCTTATAATCTTTCTACCTCCCTTTTCTGCAGTGATTCCTAAGCCTTGGGAGGAAGCGCTGAATAAAGATGTCTCATTTAGCACTGAGCACTTTTCAGTCTCCTAGTGTCTGTACATTGGCCGGTTGTGGGTCTCTGTGTTAGTCACCCGCAGAGGAGGGTTGAGAGAGACACAATAGGCATAACAATAAATCGTGAGGAGTCATTTAGTACTATGTCTGTTGAGCAGAGTAAAGACAATCGGTTCTCCCTTACCACCTGTGACCTGTCTAGTCACAGGTTCTCTGACCTGATAATGATGCCAGATTGGGATTTTAACATTTGGAGTTAGCTTTAAATCCAATCACATGGTTGGTTACTCCCATGTTTCAGCAGTGGTCATGTCTTTCCATACTGATTATTATTGGACCTTTATTGATGGTAGCATGGATAGCACTTTCCAGTACTATGAATGCTAACCAGCAGGAATGAAGCTTCCAGGTCTATGGCTTGATTTCCCCATCTTCTGTGACTCAAGTATATGGAGTTTTCAACAATCAGGTCTTACCATCCCATTCTGGAGAATAACTAAAAGTAGTGGCAATAGCCTGTAAGGTTTAGGGGAATACAGGACCTCAGTGGCCAACAACTGCGACAATGGTAATCCTTTCTGGTCAGTGGGCTTTATACTTGATAGTCTTTGAGTGATGTATAGTAAAGACACCATTGCCCCATTATAGGTTAATTCCACTTAAACTCATTTATTATATGTGTTAGGCTTTTAATCCCAAATACTTAAGAGGCTGAGGCAGGAGGATAGCAATTTCAGTGCCTGACTGGGGCATAGAGATTGTTCAGGGCCTGTGTGGGCAACTTAATGATCTCCTGTCCTAGAATGAGAACAAAATGCAACATGGAGGAGCTGGGGTTTGCAAGTGGAGCACATGCCCAGTACAGGCTCAGTCCTACTACAAAACAAATAAAGACATACATCTAAAATTAAAAATTATTGAGGTGTGCGAGAAAAGTTCAGTCCTCGGACACATTATTCTCTTAGCAGCATTATGTACCTTGTCTTTCTCTTATCGGAAGGGGATATCAGGACTTTATATTTTTCTTAATTAAAAAGCTTATCTTTTCTTAAGGAATTATATAAACTTTTCATTATTGTTAATTATGGTCAAATCGTTTTGAACATTTCCTACATGTTGATACTTTCCCCCACATCATAGTAATCAGCATTGCAAGATTAAAATCATTTGTTTTCTTGGATTTCTTCAGTGCCTGTGCAGACCCCTGATAATGACTGGCTATAAGGGACATATGTGGGTTACTTCTCATCTGCACATTATTCTTTGGTTATTCCTGAGAGTGGCCATTCTTCCACCAGAAAAGGAAGCCTTTTGGTTTATAGCCCTTCTCCCTTCCAACAACTATTTGTAGTCTGCAAGAGGGCGATGCTTGCTCTCCTTTCTACATCTGGAACCCCCCCTTTCCTAGGCTTTTTATGAATATGTTCTACTGTAGAAGTTGCTCATTTCCTCGTGTCTTTTCTTCTGCCAACCTTTCAATTGTTTAATGATATTACTCTTTCTATTGTATAGATGCTTACTCTTGTTTGACTTTTAATTTTGGTATGGAATAATTTTATCAATTTTGGTATGGAATAATTTTATCTGCGGGAGATAAGGATTTTTAATGTAATTGAGTTCAGGATCTTTGTCACATTTGTTGCCATGCTTCCCTTTAATTAAAACCCGGCAGAGAAACATTATGGATGCTCACAGATTTTCCCCCCTAGGGATATGTAGTTAGCACTAACTTGTGTCTTATGGTATGCATCTTCCCAAAGTCTTTAAGAGAGTGGATGACTTTAGGAATATTGCTTGTAAGAAGTCATCAAGGTCTCTGCAGTACAATTAGGGATGGGAAACAGCTTCTATCAATTCCCTAAGTGACCATTACTACAAAGTCTTGGTTTTAAGGGCACTCTTTTTCAGCAGCACTTCTTCGATATTCTTAAAGGTTAGAAGATAAAGCTTCTTACAAGCAGTATTTTTTTATTTTTATTTTTTATTAATCATTTTATTCATTTACATTACAAATAATATTCTTCTTCCTAGTTTCCCCTCCACAAATCCCCCATCCCATCCCTCCTTTCCCCCAACCCCTTTTCCTCTATGACGATGCTCCTCCACCCACTCACTCCCTCATGCCTCACCACCCTATGCTAGGGCATCAAGCCTCCAAAGGACCAGGGGCCTCCCCTCCCATTGATGCCAGATAAGGCTATCCTCTGCTACATATGTATCTAGAGCCATGAGTCCCTCCATGTATACTTTTTGGTTGGTGATTTAGTTCCTGGGAGCTCTGGGTGATCCAGTTAGTTGATATTGTTCTTCCTATGGGGTTGCAATCCCCTTCAGCTCCCTCAGGCCTTCTCCTAGTTCTTCCATTGGGGTCCCCAGGCTCAGTCCAATGATTGGCTGTGAATATCAAGCAGTATTTTTTAGTATGAAGAGAAAGAGCATGATACTTAGAATCCTTCACAGTCTGATAGAAAAGAACACAATTAGCAAATCATATAGTACTGGCAAATAATGATTTAGTACTCTCTTAAAGACAGAAGGAAGGGCACTGGTGGAAGTTTCTTGTGTAGGATGCAGGGTCTCGCTCTGTGGAGGGCATAAGAGGGAGAACTGAAGGTGCCCTGGGTCTGGCCACAGATGGAGATGGACAGTGGAGATGTGCTGAGGTGTGCATGAGTGATCAGATTAGCTGTACCCTAGAAAAATTAAAATGGAGGTGGGTAGGTGGAGGAAGGCATGGGTAGCCTACCTGGGTTCCAGCCAAATGTGGAATCCCTGTAAGGTTGTTGGGGAGTCACAGAGAAATGCAGATGGCCTAAGAGAAAAGGCTAAGGACAGCATCAAGAAAGAACTCAGGGAACATGATGTCAGTGCCACTTGGTAGCCCAACCCCAAGGGGATGGAGTTGGGTAGGAGGAGGAACTGAGGCAGACAGTGGTAGTAACCCTCTCCTTTCTTGCATCTAAAAGAACACTTGATCTGGAGCTCTTATGTGCTGCTGAGGAAACCTCACTTGCCCTGACCAACAGACTAGGGTCCACCTCTGCCGAGTGAATAGTTTGCGGCTTTCATGATATTGTGAAACATAAAAATGTAGAAATAGTGACAGTATGCGGGAGATGTCTGTCAAAAACAAAAGTATTTGGGAAATAGACTTCCTTTGTATTATTTGATCTCAGCACCTCCCCCCAACCAAGGATTGTCTTTCATTTACCCCTTTAAGGTAATATTTGTGCATAATATATTTAGAGGCATAGGAAAATAGTTGTTTCTGTTTCCCTGTTTTGAAGAAATAAAGCATCTATGAGAAAGGAAGAAGATGGAATTCCCTGTTATTTACTTATTGCTTGCTTCTCTGCTAGCTTTTTGTGATTTCCTCCATTGCTACTCTTTCCTTGTTAACTTCCTGAGACCTTTTCAGTAGTGTACAAACCACTGACAAACTTTTGTTTTGTTTTGTTTTTGCTTTTATTTCTAGTGCACAGAGGCCAAAAAACATTGCTGGTATTTTGAAGGACTCTATCCCACATACTATATGTAAGTATAGTGCCTGCTAACTTGACTGTGGTCAGTTTTTTTCTCTGGGAGTGGTTTCTTTTATAGGTATAGGATTGGATTATTGGATAGAGAAAGTGCAGAAGAGAGGAGGTTTTGGAAGTTTGTGAAGTCCAGAGACAGTTTTTCAGGGATACTTTACAGAAACAGGTTGCAGAAAGAACAAGCTAGACACAGGTGAAGACAGAAGGAGCCAGAAGATTAGAACAGATTGCCAGAGTTAGTCTGAGACCAAGCAGGGCAGTTCAGTGAGAAGCTAAGAGAAGTCAAATTGAATCAGTCAGCTTGGAGAGGAGTTTGTACCAGAACAGCTGAGTTGAACTAGCCAACCAGAGTTCAGAAAGAGCTAGAAAGGGCAAACTTATTCAGCAGTAAGCCTCTGAGATGACAATTACATAAGGTGAATAAGTTACTTTTACAGAAATAGTGATAGAGTCCCACCAAAAAAAAAATAAGCCCAAGTCTAAACAAATTCATAGCAGAATTCTATCAGATGTTCCTAAATCTCCAGCTAATACTTCTTAAATCATTAAAACAAATAGAAATGAAAGGGATTCGACATTCCTTTTACAAATCCAATATTATTCTAATATTAAGACCAAGTAAAACACAACAAAACCCTAAATTCACAAGCCAGAATTCCTGATGAACACAGATGCAAAAAAATTTTAACAAATTATTTGGAAGCTGAAGACAGGTATGTATCAAAAAGATCATCCCCTGTGATCAAGTCGGCTTTATTCCGAGGATGCAAGGATGATTTGCTACATGTAGGTCAATAAGTGCAATAATCATATAAATGAACTTACACACATAACCCGTGTGATCACTTCAGTAGTGCAATAAAAACTTTTGACAAAATTTAGCATGCCTTTATGATTAAAGTCCTAGAGAGAGTAAGACCGGAGGGAATATACCTCAACATAATCAAGGCAGTCCATAACAAACACACAGTCAATATTTATACAAAATGGGAAAAAAAAAAAAAACTTCCAAGCAACCCTATTAAAATCAGGAACAAGATAGGGCTGTTTGCTCTCCCCACCCCCTTTCAGTAAAATTGCTCTGCTGTTAGTTACAGAGGAGGAGAAAATTAAAGGGATAAAAACAAGTAAAATTATTCCTGTTTACAGAGGGTGTTATATGTATATGAATGATCTCAGAAACTCCAACAGAAAGTTCTGGAAATGATCAACAGTTTTAGCAAAGTGACATAATTCAAAATCAGCTTACAAAGTACCCTTTGTCAATATCAACAAATACTCCTGTTCCCAATAGTCTTTAAAAAGAAAAAAAAAAAATCTAGTAGCAAATTTAACCAAGGAGGTGAAAGACCTACAATTAAAACTTTATGTCCTGAACAAACTGAGAAAGACATGAGCAAATAGACAGACCTCCTAATTTTTTAAGAAAGAGAGAGGAGAGAGAAAGATACGTACGTACGTACGTACATACATACATACATACATACATGCATACATACATACATGCATACATACATTCTACCAAAAGCAATTTGCAGATGTTTCTCTTCCAAAAGCGATGCAATCCCAATCAAAATTCCCACAATATAGTTCACAGAAACAAACAAATCACCCTAAAATTCACATGGAACTAAAAAAGCCCCTGGGCAGCCAAAGCAATCCTGAGCCAACAAAATAAAAAACAAACAAACAAAAAAAAAAACAAAGAAAAGGAAGAAAAATAAGTGCTAACAGGTTATTACTTGTGACCCAGCTATACCACTGCTTAGCATATGACCAAAGGACTTAACATCTTTTTCCAGAGATGCCCACTCAGCCATGCTCACTGCTGCTCTACCCACAACAGCTAGGAAATGAAAACAACTTAAATGTCCTTCAGTGATGAATGGCTAATGAGAAGATGGTACATACGCACAGTGGAATATTATCCTGCTTCAGAGAAATAGGAAATTTGCAGGAAAATGGATAGAACTATGTACTAAGTGTAATAACTGAGCTCCAGAAAGACAAATGTTCTCTCTTATTTGTGATTACTAGCTCACAATTCTCAGATGTGAGTATATAATCTGAGTAGCTTTAGAAACTAGGATAGTAAAAAAGGAACTATTTGTGAGAGCTTTAGGGAAGCGAATTGTAGGACATACGTACTATCAAGTGAGAAATTGGAAGACCGGGGGAGGGCTTTCACTGGGGGTTTGAGGGAGGGCAATAATGAGAGAGACAGAGAGACAAAGACAGAGACTAAGCATTTCTTTAATTAAGGAATTATACTGTATCATCTTTGCATAAAAGTGTATTTGTATATATACATGTATTATTTAAGTGAAATTATGCCACATAGTGTAATAGTGTTTACCACCAAGAGCCATTGACTATCTTAACAAAATCCCCAGTAAGAGACATGAGAAACCTTCTTTCCATTTGTTGTCCAAGGGAATCCAAGAGACTGAAAACAATATAGGTTATTGTCTTTGATTGCCTCCCAGAGTTTGAAGGTAAAACTGTGTTGCTAGAGACAATTCAGACAGAAGACTTGGAGGTTTCAAGCTGAATAGTATTTGGAAGCTTCCTGCTTGAACACTACCTTTCATAGTACTGGATGGTAATATGCAACCTGCCAAGGGAAGAAAGTAATAGTCCTACCTAGCTGTGAAGCCCAGAACCACATCAGTGACCATCATGGCATCATATCCCTTAAGGTGCATAGTGGCATGCATATACTGGTGGTAACCAGTAGCTATCTAGTTGGACTTAATGTCTACTCGATGCGAGGGAGCTCATTCCTTGATACTGTAAAGCTAGGCAGCTACCTATTGCTAGTGGGGCCTAGAGGAGAATGCACTACTGCCCCTGGTAAACTATTATAAATTCTATCTATGTTCTAAATATTTATCCCTATACCTAAAGATAGTATCAGTCTTACCCCTCATCAAAGAAGCTTACCCCCTACCCCAGAGATCATTACAGAAATCTGCAATTAATCAAAATGCAGAAATCAGTTGGTTGGCATCCTCAGCCTCAGTTGTTATATCTACAACCCAGACCCTACTCTTAGGGTTCAAGGAATGAGGAGGAAGGAGGAGCAGAAAGATAGTAAGTGCCAGAGTACTAGAGCATCTCTTGGGAGACTGTGTCTTTTATTGGATACAGGAAATAGGAAATTTGCAGGAAAATGGATAGAACTATGTACTAAGTGTAATAACTGAGCTCCAGAAAGACAAATGTTCTCTCTTATTTGTGATTCACAATCTCAACAATATCGTTTCCTAAGGAAGACCTGCATAATGACAGCACTAGTTGACATACTGACATGGATGGGGAAAACCTCACAAGGTTCCACTCTAGATGAAGACCTACAGGCAATTAATGACTACTGAGAGAAGAATTAGTCTTTGCCAACAATACCAATAGCCTAGCCCTCCAATTTGTTATCTCTGAAAATGTTATCTCTAAAACCGTGTGTGTGTGTGTGTGTGTGTGTGTGTGTGTGTGTGTGTGTGTGTGTATAACAACAATTGTTAAAGGAAAAGAGTCCATGAATTTAGAAGGGAATGTGGGTGAGCATAGAAGGAATTGAAGTGAGGAGAAATGACATAACTACAGCACACATAAATAAAACTTAAAATTTGTAGAAAAGAGTTATTTCAAAATGAGAAACTGGGTGCCTGAATAATATATGTTAGTGATTAACTAAGTCACCAATAATGTATGAGTGTCACGTTAAGGAATGAAATCAAAACACTTGGCTTAGAATCATTTAACAAGAGCAAGTTCTGATTTGAGTTATCTACTTCATGTTCCCTGTGTCCTCCATCCTTTGTCTGTTGTGTGAATCTAAATCTGTGCTTACCTATGTGTCTTCTGTCTGTATGTGTTTGTCCCTAACAAAGAGCTTCTCTCCGTGTCTACTGAACAGCACAGAAAGCATCGCAGTGCGAAGGAATGGATTACTTTGCAGAAATTTTTAATAGAGTTTTTAGAATGGATTAAACCACTGGCTCCAATAGATCCCAACTCATCCAAATAACAAAAGCAATTGTTTTATCAATAAATAGTCTTAAATGAATGCTTTCAATCTTCATGGTTGATTTGATGAAGTTGCATTCAACTTCTCTGTATTGGCTGCTTTCAGCAAGTGACACAAATGTGTTCTACTGGGTTAAGGTCATGGAAGGGTACATAATTTAAGATTTTAGCTATACCTTAGCTTAGGTTGTAAAAGTTGATTTCATGGGTAATCCAAGGCAAAAAAGGTTGGTTGTTCCATAGTTCTTAAAGGCAAATTAGTTTGAGTACGTAGTAGATTGGTCTTAAATTGTAAGTGACTTCAGGATGTGTTATTAATTTTGCTATGAGTTCCAGCAAACGCTCCAGTCTCTTAGAATGTAAGAGATATTTTTATAATGTCACAACTTTGCATTTTTCTGAGGGAAAGTGACAATTTAAAAAAAAAGTGAGAGAAATTTCTGAGGATGAGAGAGGTTTCAAAGTATTCCATTGTCTAAAGAAGTTTTTATGGCCATGGGAGAAAGTGTAGAAAGGCTGATGTAATCTCTATTGAAACTGATGAATTCTCTGGGGTCTCCTGAGCTAAGCTAATGGATCACCCACATGATTTATGCCAGTCTCCGGGCCCAGCCAAGGGAATTATGTTTATCACTGAAGAAGCTTTTTAGGTGTTTCTCTTACAAGATTGTCCCCTGCCTAGCTAGTGATTGAATCTTGTTGACTGAACATAAATGATTTAAAAGAGTAAGTTACCCCATTTTCCTGTAAATGCTGGAGGGTAGAAAAAGTTTTATCCCCAAAGACTGCTCTTGGTGCTTGACTTTTCTCTCTCCTCTTAGAATGCTGAGTAAACCTTAAAATCAATGCAGTAACAGACTCTTGGATGCTCAGCCGTTCCCTTGGACCTGAAGCATCTTCAGAGGTGTTTTGCATGTTTGAGTCCTGTCTCTGGCTGCCATACTGGTGGGGCAGAGTAACAAAAGGGTTCAGATGCAAATGTACTTGAAGGAAGAAATGTGAGGATGCCTCTTTGAAGACACATCCTTAATACTGGAAGGAAAGCCATAACCAGAAGGAAAAGCATGAGAGAGAATATAGGATGGACAGATTTGTTGCTGGCTTGTCTAGCACCTGACAAAACCCATTCTTCCCAGTACTGCTCTTCTCTACCAGTTTTGTCCAGGCCATTTAGAGCCCCAAATCCCAGGTCCCACAGTTGGATAGTGAAACAGTTCAGCTGCTTTTCAAGAAATTAGTTGTTCTGTGTTATGAACAATGCTGAATGAGTAAATTGTCACCCCTGGGTGTCACATAGCACTGAATAGCTTTTCCTAGATAGACATGAACGCATCCCAGATAGGGTACTAATGCCCAACCAAAGAAAATGTTTTACTCAAATGTAGCTTAGTGAGCCCATAAATCTTTGGCCTATGTACAGCCTATTTGGCCTATGTCACTCAAAGGCAATAGTGCCTGGAAAACCTCACCCTGGCATGGGGATGACTGGAAAAGCCCCCCCCAACCCCCGGCATGGGGGACGACTCATTGTATGTAATGACTCATTAGCCACTTGGCCAGTAGAAGCGCTTTTAGTAAGAAATTGCTTACTGATACCTTAAGAGTATTGTAGGCTTCAGGTATCAGAGACTTGAAAGTTTTGTTTACTTCTTGGGTCTTTTGATCCTCTATTATCCCTGTAACAGGGAATGTTTCAGTTAAAAGGCCACAACACAGCTAACAGAGCCCAGAAACAAGCTTCTTTGAGCCAGTGTTCACTTTACCTGACTTCTCAAGTAGAAGGTACCAGTGTGAGAGCCAGACACACAGTACGACCACCTGTCATGGCTCCATTGTGACTCTGTTCCTGATACATACGGGTCTGTGGTCATCTGAACAAGAAATATAGGCTCATATATTTAACTCTTGGTCCTAGTTGGTGTCCTGTATGTGGAGGTTATGGAACCTTAGGAGGTGTAACTTTAGTGGAGGAAGTCTGTCATTGGAATTGGGTTTTGGGGGTTTGTGGCCTAGTCCTCCTCCCTGTTCTTTCTGCTTCCTATGAGTATAATACTGTGGTCAGCCAGCTTCTGCCTCTGTGTCCATGCTTTGTCTGCCTGTTGGCATGCCTTCCCCATCATGATGGATGCCATCCTTCTGGAACAATAAGCTGAGTAAACCCTTTCTTCTTTAAGTTGCCTTTGGTCATGGTATTTTATCACAGTCACATGACAGTAACTAAAACAAGGTCTCTCCACTCTGGAGATGTGCAAGGAGGTGACGGATGTGGAGATAAGCTCTCGATCCAGTGCGGTTCCTGCTCCCTCTACTCCTTGCTTTCTAAAACCCTGTTCTCTGTGGTTGATCACATAGCTGAGCACAGCATTTGATTACCTACCAGTAGAGGCTTAGGGAATCTGCCATGGAGAAATAACACTTATAAATGACCTAATCTGTGCTGTTTTCTTAAATAGCCTGCGTAAAGACAGCAGTACAGGTAAGGACTAAGCTGAGGGAATAACCTAGTCGTTAACCTGATCTCTGATTCCCAGATCGGGTGATAGACTCGGCGACTCTTTCATACCTCATTGCCAAATTCATGTTACTCCATTTATATTTTATGTGCTGTGTGATTTAAATGACTATAAATTTGCTATCAAATTAAAATATTGCAAGGTTCCGGGAGGATTTCTATTTTTTTATTTTCTTATTACCCCACTGTTCTGGCAGGGTGTGTTTTTCTTAATCTCGCTATATCTTAATCTGAATCTAATTGAATCAGAAACTAGAAAGACTGTTTCCCAAGACAAGCCTGAATCAAACTGATTTTAAATGAGCAACAGTTTACTAAAATGAGAAAAGAAGAAAAAAGCTTAATCCTAGGAACCCACTGTAGACTTTAAAAAACTCTATAGAGCTAAAGAAACTCAGCAGGAGTGTGAAGATCCATGAAGTCAGATCACCTCTACCCTACTGCAGCTGAGTTATTCAAGAGGTACCAATTATGAGAAAATGAATACTTTCTAATCAATCCATTGGGTTTGCTAATTATAGGATTTATAGTATTTATGATACTTTCCCTCTGGGTACAAATAAAAGTATAATTCTTCAAGTAAATGCCATAAACCACCTAAAATACAAGTAGTGTTGGCTTATGCAAGTTTGAGAAGGTATCTTCTGATGATAAATAGATCTCTAAAGAAAAGGCTGGCAAGCAGTCATCCTAGAAGCCACAATGTTTGGCTTTGACTTTGGATATGGTGATTAGATGGAAGTTAAGTGACCATTTGGGTATGACTACATGTCTCAATAGGCAAGCACACTCTGTTTAGGGAAAGCAAAACAGACCTACAATCAAGTAATGTTGATGGAAAAAGAATCAGAAATTTTCCCTTAATCTGTGATGCTTTCACTTGATAACAAGTTTGATAAAAGCTCTGATGCCTTGTGTCTGTGGAGATGAAAACTCTATTTAAAATATATGATGTTAAGTACGCATAGATGTACAGTATTAAGATGACCAGAATGCCACGCATCCCTACTCAGCTCCAAGATCATTGAACTATATACATCAAATATGCGGCTCTTTGTACATCAGTTATACCTTAACAATTTTTCTAAACTGATTAGGAAAGAAAAACAGCTTTTCCCATATACCTGGACTCCACCCGTCTCACACACACACACACACACACACACACACACACACACACACATATCTGCTAGGTGTAGAAAATAAAGACAGGTAAAAAGCTCTCAGTTTAGGTCATCCATTCACAGTCCTGACCATACTAGGGTCATCTGAGGAATGACTCCTAAACAGAAGCTGCTTGTGCTGAGAACCATTGTTACCTTGACTCTTCCCACAAAACTGTACCCCTGGAAACAGTAGAAGACCCACCTGACCACCTCCTCCCTGTGTGAATTATACCCACAAGTAAAGGGTTCTGCATGGGTGGGACTTACTGCTACCTCGTTAAAAAAGAACTTTTCTAGGGTATGAAAATCTCCTAAAAGAAAGTCTGGAGATGCAATTCTTCAGATTGTGCTACAAGGAGGCTGTATATAAGTTACATCATACATGAAAGAGGTTGCTATGGGAAGACCAATTTGGAGATGGATGGCAGACTTTGGAAAGGGTGTGTGTGTCTAACACATTGGTGTGACTCTCTAAAGGAATAGTGTTGGAGAGATGAGGTGGGGAAATGTCATATTGATCACAGATGACCTTGCTTTAGAGGAAAGAGGAAGACCCTAGACACCTGTATGCTTAGAAAGCTAGCAGCTCACAAAACTGAGAATTGTGTAAGGGGATGTGCAAAAGATTGTCACAGTCACTAGAATGCCACCTCTGTGATCCTTCAATAGATTGTTAGACAAATGTTTGTGATATTTGGAACCCTTCCTCTAATGTCCTGCTATATTGCTCTTATTTTCTTCAGTGGGTCTGAGACCAGGATGTCCATGACATGACATCACATCACATCACATGATGATATTTCGTAGTGTCTCAGTCGACGTCACTGATAGACCAGTTATAGTGCGTTTGTAACTGGTGTGCAAATAACCCTACCTGTAAAATTATGGTTAGTAGAATCTCAATCTATAGTAGAATTCACCTTTGACTCCATCATCATTTTATTATTGATTTGAGTAAAAATGACTTTTATTCGAATCAATAATAAATTTTATTATTTTATTTTAATTTTATTTCCATAAAAATATGGAAGTCATACTGTGACAATCATTTACAAGTTGTAGGTAGAGGAACTTTGTTTTTTTTTTTCTTTCCCTGATGATTCCAGATTTTTAAATGCTATTCATATGCTAATGAAGTTTGTTTTCCTGTTTATTTTATGAAAATGTGAAACCTCTACATCTAGTTGTGAGCTATGCATGATGCCTTTCTTCCTGTCTTCTTGCCTTGTCTTCTGCTGTCAGAGCACCTATCTCTTCTCCTTTTTGATGCTTTATCAGCTAACCTGACACCAGAGTCACTTGGTACCCTCTAGAAGTTTCCTTTGCTTTGCCAGACACTCTGCTAGAGTTTAAGAAGGTGCAGCTTTTGGAATCCAGCTTGAGATCTCAGGAAGACTTGCTATGTTTTCAGACCCAGGTTTGACTGTGGAATCACAGGACATTGCAGTGGTGCTAAGGAAGCCATTGAGTCACAGGAAGGAAGAAGAAAATCAATTACACAATAATTTGAATTTCTGGGTCCCAACGAACGTATCTCATTGTCATCAGTTAAGTATCAAAATCTGAAGAAATAATAAACTCCTTGAGTGACAGAATGTGGGTCCAAATATAGGGTAAAATAAAGGCTAGATTTGTAAGTTGAATTGATATATATATATATATATATATATATATATATATATATATATATAT
>JANHMN010000001.1:127536417-127627627 GCA_030674055.1 Rhabdomys pumilio | reverse complement strand
ATATATATATATATATATATATATATATATATATATATATATATATCTTTATATATAAAAATATAAAGTATTTACATTCTCAGGCTTTACTGGGTCAGTCCAGGATGAGAAGGCAGACTTTACTGAAATGAACCTGAGTGTTTGTGTTGTGAATGAGCACTCCTGAAGAGAAGCTGTGTCTGCAGTGGTGACTGATTAGAACCACAGCACTATAGAGAGATTAGAATGTGACAGGCCCAGCGCCTGGTGACCTTCTTACCCACCAGTGCATCAGAACTAACATCCTGTGACTAACGGATGAGCACCTTTTCCAGTCTATTAACAGAGTCTAGTTTTCACCAACCCCGAAGGTAAGAATGTCATCAAATAGCATCTCAGGCCCACAGAAACCTTCCCCCAGTCTTGCCATAATCACTTCTCTGACGTGCTCACCAATATGTTTTTAAATTGTCAGGATTTATGACTTTATTTTGTAAAACTATAAAATCTCATGAAACAACTTCCATGTTGAAATGCAGAATTTAGGGTAGTTTAAATCTGTGTTCCTGGGCCATGGTCAGTCAGAATGACTCTAGAATAAACTCTCTCATATTCCCTTTAAGATAAGAGCTGTGGTCTCTGCATTGAGAAGTTGGTAGGTTCTTCACCATTTCCTTGTGCTGAAGTTGAAAAAAAAATTAGCAAGGAGTGGGGAAATGGGCAAGAATTGGGATTGGGAAGTCAAGATTGTGCCCAACTTGGGCATAGTCTCACAAGGAGGGAAAGAATTATAACTGGTAGCATTGTCCAAACAGGTCCAGACATCAAATTCAATATTTGATATTGCATAGAAACAAGTAAAACAGAAAAGCAAAACAAAACAAAAAGAAACAAAATCAACAACAACAAACCCCAACCTTCCTAGGGGGAAGACAAATGCCAATTTTGGACCCAGTAACACTTTTAGCATACCCAGATTTTGTTTGTTTGTTTGAGACTTTCCCAACAGTAGCTCTGAAAAAAAAATGCTTTATCATACAGCCTGTTGTACACATATTTATACATGACAAAAATCTGTTCCAAAAAACATTTTTCACAAAAGAGGCCACCTGACCTTTTCAAATCAATTTTAACCTTGATAGTATTAGTTATAATCACTCCTAGAGATTGTAAAATACTCTAAGTGCATTGCCAGTTCATCTCAAACCAACACCATGCTGTACCTTGCATAACCTGTTAGTCATTTTATTACTTTAGTCTTTTAATTATTGGTACTTGCTAACTATAGCAAGCTCTTTACATAAATGCCTCAGTCTTTTCTGGGACTCTTTCTGGCCAATGCAAAGTTCCAAGTTGAATGAGGAACCCCTGCAGCTGGTATCAGGAGTTGCTGACTCCTGTCTGTGGCTCAGCTCAGGTGCCTCCTGCCATTTGCATATGGGTTATGGTGCTACCTTCATGCTATCCTTTCAGTTTTCCAAGCAACAGGGCTGAGAATGAAAAGGGAAATCAAGAACAGAGAAGGTGGCCTGTTATTAGTGTTTGGTTCAAGTGGTAATGTTCCAGAAACCTACTGACCTCCTGGCTACTTTTCTCGTTGTTGCAAAAGCACTTAAGTAAGGTAAAGTTCATTTTGCCTTACTGTAGTCTAGCATAGTGAGAGGTGACAGCAGTGACCATGGCTGGAGCTGTGGCAGTAAGAACACCTGGCTGCTGGTCACAGTGCACTGGCATCAGGAAGCAGAGGGCAGAGGATTTGGGTGCTATACTCACTTTTGCTTTCTGAGGTGGTCTGAAACCACAGCCCATGAAGTGTCTAGGGTTTTACTGCAGTAAACAGTCACCATGACCAAGGCAAGTCTTATAAAGGACAACATTTAATTGGGGCTGTCTTACAGATTCAGAGGTTCAGTCCATTATCATCAAGGTGAGAGCCTGGCAGCTTCCAGGTAGGCATAGTGCAGCAGGAGCTGAGAGTTCTACACCTTTGTCTGAAGGATGCTAGCAGAATACTGGCTTCCATGCAGCTAGGACTAGGGTCTTAAAGCCCACATCCACAGTGACACACCTACTCCAACAAGGCCACACCTCCAAGTAGTGCCACTCCCTAAGCCAAGCATATACAAACCATCACATGAAGTGTACCACTCATGTTGAGCATGGGTCTCCCTGCTTCTGTTAAACCTCTCTGGAAATGTCCTTAAAAACAGGCAAATTCAGATGTTTGCCTTCAAGTCCCATCAGGTTAGCAATCAAGATTAGACATCATGCTGGCCAAGTTCACTCTTGCCATCAGCAGACAATCAGAGCAAAGAGGTGCTACAGTAGCCCTTAAGTCTTATTTTTTTGTTGTTTGCATCTTACATATTTGGCAAACCACTTAAATAGGTGTCCATAAGAAGTGCATATATCCTATAATTCTTGCTCTTATTTATTCTATTGTTTTGTAACAAGCTACTACAAGCTTTCCTAGCTGAAACACCATGCTTGTATTACCTCAGTCTCTGTAGATGCTAAGTGTGAGCCCAGCAAAAACAGTTTCTGTGCTCACAGTCTCACAAGGCTGAAGTCAAGAGACTGGTTCAGTTGAACTCTCATCTAGCACTTGGAGTCCTTCTGGTTCTGTTTGGGCATGAGCAGCTTTCAGGCCCTTATTGTTTTAGGACTACAAGTTATCTGAGATTGTTTACAGAATCTAGAGCTCACCTTCATCCCACATGGCTTTCCCATACTTGTGACTCTTCTTCAAACTCAGTAGGAAAATATCCAGTGTGCTCTGTCAAGGACTTACATCCCATACAATCTTAATTGTATAGTCTTGTGAGTGGACATCTCATTTTGTGTATAGGACCCTCTGCACTGGAGGGAGGAGAGGCAAGTAGACACTTGGCATTCGTATTATGAATCTAACATAATTTTTAAGAATGTTCATTTTGCAAGCCATGGTGGGAACCAGATCTTTCTCTTTAGTTTATAGTTGTCTGATTTCCACCCATACTAACAGTAAGAGTCCAGTATCTCAAAGTGTTTTTCCTCTCTCCCCATACATATATGATTATAAAGGAAGATATCCTTTGTAACATTAGTTACTCAGGAGTGCTGACATGGTTGAGGAGGAGATGAAATACTGAAGAAGCTTTATGAGTCATCCCAGGCCTACACTAGGTCTCATCTCCAGTCAGGGACTTTCTTAAGTGGCTCGTCTGCATTAGAATAGCCCCTGAACATGTCTTATGAGCCTGGGTCCTACCAGAAGCCTTGGGTATGTAGAGATCTGTGGAATGAGAGAGCCTGAGCAGATATAGTCTTTTAGTCTTTATGTGAAGATGAGGCCCTACAATCATTTGAAAGGTTCCTGTCATTCTATTTTGCTATTAAAGAATATGAGGCTGATAGAGTTTAATAACAGAAATTACATAGCTAGTAAGTGCCCAGACCTCCTCAGTTGACTCCGTTCTGTAACCTGTGCTTTTTACCTTGTGAGGCATATGGAGGTATACCCATCTTTCCCATGGTCCCAGGTAAAAGTCAGCATAGAACACATCCTCCCTATTACTCGCTTGTTGCATACCTTCCTTGGAGCGTAGATCTGGTAAATTTGATGCGTTTTCTGGTCCTGGAGCCTCTCCAGAAGGAATCCATTTTGATTTTTCTTTCTAAAAATGTTTATGCTTATAGTGATTCTGGATGGAACACCGTGGTCAGAAAATCTACACCTTTTAACCTAAAATTGTGCTGTTTTCTCTCTGTCTCTCTCTCTCTGTCTCTCTCTCTCTCTCTCTCTCTCTCTCTCTCTCTCTCTCTCTCTCTCCTGCAGATGCCGGTCCTATGAAGACTGCTGTGGCTCCCGGTGCTGTGTGCGGGCCCTCTCCATACAGAGGCTGTGGTATTTTTGGTAGGTTACAATTCTTGCTTAATCTTGGAAAGTTCCAGCATCGGCATTAAGCAGCTTCTTTGACCAAGCCAGCTCAGTCAGTCAACAGGTTCTCCAGTGCAGGAGTGAAGATTAAAAAGAAAAAAGACAGTGAGACAATATTGCAGCATGACTCCAGCCAATTCTGAGGCTGAAGGCTGAGGCGGGTTTATTTTTTCTCAGCTTTCTTTTAAACCATTTTAATTACATGCAAGTATTTAGGTAAGTTCTAGGTTGAGGAACTAGCAATACAGTAAATGCAAATAGTCAAGAAACAAGCAAAGCAATAAGCAAAGTCCTGTAATCATGGGAGTCATGATCACTGTTTCTAAGGGCTCATCAGGATGACAAAAATATCTGAGCCTACTTCCCTGTCCTAGACCACAGTCATATTCATGCCTGAGGCCTACTTCTTTGTTCTAGCCTAAGACTTAGATTCCTGTCTGAAATTACTTCTCTGTTTTAGCCTAAAATTAGATTCCTGCCTGAACTTACTTCCTTGTCATGGCCCAATTTCAGATTCCTGCCTAAAGCCCATTTCCTTGTCCTTGGCCAATGTCAGATTCCTGCCAAGCAGCCGCAAAAGCTCTCCACATTTACCCCCTTCATTTTATTTAACAAGACTAAGCCTGTCTTAGGTCATTCTGACAAGAATGGCTCCTTACCCATCATCAAATATGCATTATCAAAAGCAATGCACTTTTGTCTTAGGTTTGTAAAGTGCTGCAGAAGGTTGCCCGAACTTGGCTTGCCAGCCTGTTAAATCTGGGGGTCCATTTTTAGTTTCAAGCCATGTACTTTGGCTGCTAACATGTTGATGCTGTTAAAGACAAGATTTAACACAATGGGCAGGAATAAACGTGTTCCCAGGACAAAAAGATGATCAAACTATATATGCCATTCTTGAAGCTTGACCAAGATGGAAATACTGATATCAGGCCCGGAATAGTTTTATCAGCAGTATCTGCTGGATCAAAGCTCAGTGGAGCAGCATTCTTTAAATTCATAATCTCAGTGTGCAAAGCTAGAACATCCAAAGAGGTGTTAGAATTATGCCAAATACCCTGCAAGTGTCTTTGAACCTTTCCCCAATTATAGTGGTTGTCATTGTAAATTTTAGAAGTAACACAAACCCATTGGTATTTGGCATGGCACTCGAGATGGCTCCTTACATTTAAACCCTGAACCTCCCCTCCAATAATTTGAATAGTGTCATAAAGAGCATCAATTCGTTGTTCCAAATGTCTATCTAAATCCCCTTGAATATTCAGAATATTAGTAACATTTTTTTGCTAAATGATTAACAGACGTAGCTGTCTTAACTTCTTGTGTCGAAGCCATTGTGTAAGCAGTGGTGCTAGCTATTAATGTAATCAAAGCTGCTATGCCAACAGTAATCAAGCCCACTACCCTCTTTCTTCTGCTTAAAGCCTGACTCACTTCTTCCAGTACTAGCAAGCTTTTTTCAGAATACCAAGGTTCTATAATACTCACAGGCAATAAAACAAAAGCTGGTTGATAGACCACCATAAAAGACATGACAGTTTTCAACACACTAACACAATTAGAAAGTGTACAATCAACACAACTTACATTCAATACTGTAGAAGAAACAAAAGTAATTTTAACATGCCAATTAAAAGAGCCTTAACACATGCATTAACACTTGTTTGAAATCCAGACCCTGTCCCAACTTTATCTCTTGCTAACATCATAGACAGCTATACTTCCAAATATGTCTCTGAAAATGTCCAGAACCAGCCTTCCAAATGAAGACTGTCATTTCCAATACTGGATTGATTTCTAGACCAGCCCATGAATGAGTCAGAATAACTGGTCACATTAAAGGAAGTAGAGGAGTCATTATAACTTCTCTTTTTGATTCTCTGTCCCACAAGGTCTAAAAGCTTGAAGCAAGGCAGCTTGTCCAATCTGGGATATAGGCAAGCAAAGGTGGGTCAAGAACATATGTTCAGTACAGCTTTCCAGTCACCATTGTACAGGACACTCCTAAAGCACACAGGTCAGCATCATTCTTTGTCCCAGCATCTGCATGTCTCACCCGTTGCTCTGTCAGCCACCATGATCCTGCAGCATCCTGCAGAAGAAACACATACATTCCTTCTTCCCCATATTAAACACCTGATCTGCATCATGGCATATGCCTGTAAGTGGACCCTTCCATTTCACTTATGTATGCCTAGTTGTAGGATACCATAGACACCCAGCAGTGAGTTCTTGGCATCTAAATTTTAAAATTTAAAATAAAAGAAGCATGATTAAAATAAGTTTGTGGTGCACAGGGACTTAATTCCCCCTTTTTTTATTTTATGAAGATATTGTTTTAAAGTTTTGCAATACCTGTTTCTCAATACCTTGTCCTTCATTAAAAGGAATCCCAATAATATGGGTAATATTAAATTGTTGACAAAACATCTCAAATGTTTGACTATAATAGGCAGTTCTATTATCTGTTTTAATCTGTTTGGGAACACCCAGTATAGAAAAACAATGCAGGCAATGACTAATTATGTTTTTAGTTGCTTCTCCTGTTAAAGCAGTTGCAACTAGAAAGCCTGAAAAGGTGTTAGTAGTCACATGTACATATTTTAATTTTCCAAAGTCAGAAATATGAGTAACATCCATTTGCCATAATTGATTAGGTATAAGTCCTCGAAGATTAACACCATTACCTGGTACAGGAAGAAATTGAGGGCATTCAGGACAAGTCTTTATAATTTGACATGCACATTCTCTAGAAATACCAAATTGTTGTCTCAAGCTATTATCATTTTGATGATGTAAAGAATGAGATTGTTTGGCCAGCTGTTCCTGTGTAAGGCCTGTAACCTTCCTGGTGTACAAATCTGCTGTGGCATTGCCCTCACTCAGGGGTCCGGGCAGTACAGTGTGAGCTCTTAAATGTCCTACAAAGTTAAGGAACAGTATGGTCTCTTAAATTGAGTTGTATTTGCATAAATATTTGCAAATAGAGAATTAGTAGTATCTAAAACATGAACAGTTTCAAGTAATTGTAAACCATGAGCTGTATATTGGCTATCAGTATACAAATTAAAAGCTTGGTTTTTCAGCATTTCAAAATCAGCAGCTACAGCATGTACTTCAGTTATTTGTGCTGAAGCGGTGGGGAACTCAAGAGAGTGAACATTCGATCCAATCACATACACTGCCTTCCATTAGATGAGCCATCTGTAAATACAGTAAGCACATTTTCTATGGGCTGCATGTGTAAATTCATAGGAAATACAAAAGCATGCATAGAGGAAAACTGTAACAACTTGTCTTTTGGATAATGATTATCAATTTTGCCTGAAAAGTTTGCACAAGCAATAGGCCAAATATCAGTATTCTGCAATAACCAATTTAACTGCTGTTTGGAATAGGGAGTAAATATTTCATCAGGTTCTTTCTCAAAATATTTTTTTGATTCTTTTCTACAATTCTCTATTAACAAAGCTACAGTTTCATAATAGGGTGTTAAAAATTTACTTTGAGGTGAAGAAAAATGAATCCACATTAATGTTTTGGGTTTTTTTTTATTGTTGTTGTTGGTTTTTTTTTTTTTTTGCCAAAGGACTGCTGTAGGCTCATGAGTTGTAGCAAGGATGCAAGCAGCCAACAATTGATCATAGTCTATATAATGTATCTGCTGTTGGCTAATAGCTTCCTGCACCTTTTCCAAAGCTATCTGTCCCTCAGCAGTTAACTGTTGAGGGGAATTAGGATTTGCATGCCCCTTGAGGATATCAAACAGGTTTAAGTTCTCTTGTAGTAAGCTTAAGATGAGGCCAATTAATATCTCCTAATAACTTTTGAAAATCATTAAAAGCAAACTATCTCTTTTTGCATGTACATCTGTAAGCCAGAAGACGGCACTAGATCCCATTGCAGATTGTTGGGAGCCACCATGTGGTTGCTGGGAGTTGAACTCAGGATCTCCAAAACAGCAGTCAGTGCTATTAACTGCTGAGTCATCTCTTCAGCTCTAACTATCTTTTCTTATTGAAATTTTCTGTGTCACAATCTACTTAGGATATAACTGAGTTCCCAAATATTGAAAAAGATATCACCTTTGAATCTTTTCTGGAGCAGCAAGCACTCCAAGATTTTAAAGCTCATTGTAAGAGAGCAAAGACTTGTAGTAAAACTCCTTCGGAGGGATCAGCTAACAAAACATCCATATAATGAGTAATATACACTGAAAGAATCAAACTCCTAACTTCTTGTACCAAAGCAGCAACAAAATTTCTTACATAATGTAAGGTTACATCATGTAAGCCATAATGTTAGCCACTTCTTGAGTGTTCTGCCTTTCCCCTTTTCTCCTGGCTGCTAGAGTCCAAGCCTGTACCTGACAGAAAATGGCATAGAGCCTGAAATAACCCATGTGACAAAGTTACACATTACCACACTTTATTAAGGCAGTTGAGAGCTTAGTGCATCCTGTAGCGGGCTGACCAAGGTTAAGCTCACGGTTTTCAAAGTCAAAAGGCTGCAATCCCGTCCTTGCTGGTATAGACTGGAGCAATATATATGTCTTTACAGTGTGACCTTTGATCTTGTGAAACACAACACAAGGCCTCCAGAGGAACCAAATGGGTTTTTTGGTGTTTTGTTTTGTTGTATTGTTTTATGTATCAGAACACTTTCTCAACAGGGAAGGAGGGTCCTTCTGGTGTTGTAAAGCACTTTACCAAGAGGAGAAGACAAATGTGACTCCCAAGGGAAGGAGGTGTTGGGGGTGTGTGGAGGGAGCAGGGGGTGGGGAGGGGTCAGGACAACCTGACTTTTCTTAAGCTGTTCCGTTCTCCACTTCTCAACCCTTAGAAACATTAATTTAACTCGAGGTATTTGTTGTTTGGCAAAGTGTAACAACCAGTTAATTAGAGTCTGACCATTTGACCAGATATAGCAGTTACTAGAATTGTGTGTCAGACTCCAGTCCTAAGGAGCCGGTGTGGCTAGTAATACAGAAAGCATTATGATTAATATTTCCATGGCTCTAAAGTGCAAAGAGGCTATAGTGACCCTTATCTCCAAGTGTCCCCTGTTGAAGTCCTCAAGCCTCTGCCATGTGGAGACCTGATGGCTTCCAATGGCAGCAGTACTCAAGAAGCTGTAACTGTCACCTCTAGGAGATGACACAGAGAGGCTGTCTGGAGAGACTTTCAGGGTCCAGGTCTCCTCCTCACCCAAGCATGGCACCTGCAACTTAGTGTCTAAATGGGTGACCATAGCTCAGCTGCCATGCTGACCCACTCTGTGGCACAGGCTCTGTCTTAGATTATCTGACACATTCTTGGGAACTTCCAACACAATTGGGTAATTACTTCTTAGCCCTGAGGAGTTTAGTTTTTGCTAAGAGAAAAACTGAAAGCCAAGGTATGTCAGCTCTGGAAATACCAAGTACAGGATAATTGCTGTTTGTCTCTCGGTATCAGTATCCAGTTAAATCTAATCAAATTGATCTTGGTGGCAGTGGCATCAAGTTCCTCACTACCTACCCCAATGTTCTGGGTTCCCAAATGAAATACACACACACACACACACACACACACACACACACACACACAGCCTTTATATTTTGATATACCTTAAACAGCTTAATGGCTGGACTACTTCTTAACATCCACTTGGCTAATCTGCCTCCCTCTGATATTCCCAAGTTATTACTTATTAGAATCTATATTCCATCTTAGCTGCCCTGGACCCAGTCGGGCAGCCGTCCTGGGGCCACTCTTCCCCAGGTCCTACATGACAGTTATCTCTCTGTCCCCCTCTTTCTCAGGCACAGCATCTTTCCTATCTTCTTCCCAGCATAGTGGATCTCCTTCTTTCTCCCAAGGTCTCTTGCCTGGGAATCCTATATGCTCAATTTCTCCAAATAGCTAAAGCTTAACAGAGTTATTAAATGGTTAGCTATACATGTTTAGTTTTTTTATTAACATGAAATACACCATTAAATACACAGGAATCTTAATCATAAAACATACATTATCCTTAAGTCCCATCATTCTTTCTTTGGACAAAATTTTATTTTATCATAAAAAATTGATTCTTGATCCAAAATATATTTTAACCTTTTTTAAGCCAAAAACATAGCCTCATATTTTATAAGACATTTCATTCCTATTTTTTAAATTTTATTTCTCTAAACAAGAGTTGAATTCAAGATAGATACATGACGCACTGTATCAAATTAAGAAAACCTGTACCCAGACTATTAACTATCAACATTTTTATTGTAAGTTTTGATAATTTTTCCAATTAGAATTTCACAGTTTTTTTTTAACTGCTGCCCTCCTCTTCCCTCCAATGGTTTTACAGTTCCTGAGAGGAGAAAAATTTACATTTCCTCAAGAGCTTTAAAGATACACCTGACTTTGAATGGGAGAAAAAAATGTAAATAAGAATTAAGAAAGGAGCAAGTATTCAAAAAACATCTGAAATTACATTTAGCCACCTTAATCTTGATATATAAAGCTTTCTGGTTAAAAACATTAAAGACTATGAGATGTAACACTAACAAATAAACTTATCATTTGCTGTAGGAAACTTTCCAAAGGAGAAGTGTTAGGCAATATCTATTTTTATTGACATCTTTATATATATTCTATTTATATATAGAATATAAATAATATATAATATATATGCAATGTTTTCATTGCTATATAGGGGGGCACCTTTCCTGTTACTAGTTTTTTCTCCAGAAAACCTTGAAGTCTCATGCAGTTACATCCTAATTACATACAACCAACTGGGAGGAGTGACCAAATACTCAGATGAGAATTTGACCTTGCCTATCTCCTCCTTTCTTAAAGAAATACTAACATTTAACAAGCCTGTCTGTGGTTAAGCAGGCACAGTATTATTGGGAGGTTTTAGAAAAGGTTTTTGTTATAGTTTGAATAGAATGGCCCCCATAGGCTAATGTATTTAAATGGTTGGTTCCCAATTGGTGGAAACCGTTTGGAAAGGATTAGGAGGTGTGGCCTTGTTGGAGGAAGTAAGGGTGGGCTATGGGGTTTCAAAAGCCCAGGCCAGACCAAGTATTTCTCTCTCTTTGGATCAGGATATAAACCTCTTAACTACCTGTCATGCGTGTCTGCTTTCTGTGATAATCATGGATTAGCCCAAATCCTTAAGCAATTTGTGTGTGTCTGCAGAGGGAGGCAAACAACTTTAAAAGCTTAATAAGTATTTTTTTTTTATAAAGATACCAAGTTGCAGAATGATGTTATTATGGTAAACTAAAAATCATTAAACAGAAAACTATGAAAACCAGATAAGTCTACTCAGAAAATGTTGGCATCATGTTGGGTCCCTCACCCCCAGTTGTCTATGTCTGTAAAACTGAAAAGTAAAAGCAAGAGTATCCAGGCTTTGTGGGACAGAAACAAAGGCAGACCACAAGCATAAAGCAAAGGAGTTTTCAAAACAGGAAGAATGTCCCCTCTCAGTTAGGGGAAGCAGACTTAAAGACGAAGTAGAAATGCAGGCATTAGGACCCAGTCTCTCTCTTGAGTCACACAGCTAAGGTCTAGGCATTCCCACACTGAAAAAGGACTTGTACCTGTGGTCACTCTGAAGGGGGTCCTGGATTTGCACTCTGGTGAGACTACCAGGATGCCTGTGGTCTTGGCTGGGGAAGTGGGAGAGGCTGCTTTGTTCTGCTTTATTTCTCTTGCAGCCTTCCCTCACTCTGTGCCATAGGTCATTTTGTCCCAGCTTGGACCTTGTCTTACAAAGCTCAATCAGCAAGAATTTATGGCCCACTCCCTATGGACCGGGGAGCCCTTTGAGAGAAGGAAGATGGAAGTTGACTAAATTCAGGCTCTGTGCAAGAGCTGAGTGACAGATGAGAAGAAGGGAGGTGGTTTTCTGAGCTGTGGAGAGCTGGAAAGAAGCAGGATTGTTTGGGAGGCAATGTTCTTCAGCAGAAGGGCAGTTAAGCTAAGGCTGGTGAGTAGGCATAAAGGACAGTTAGTTTCCAGGGGAGTGTGATTGTGGTACCTCATTTTCAAAGGAAGCCTTTGCCCTAGACAGGAAAAAGGGTAGTCTGGACCACCACAAAGGAGTTTGTGGCCCTGACCGACCATCCTTACCTGTGACAGTGGCTCCTTCAACTGTCATTGTTTTTATTTGTAACTGGTCCCATTGGTTTTGTTTGTTTGTTTGTTTTGCTTGGGGAGGTTGTTGTCATTTTGTTTTTAACAGAAACCTGTCCCTCTGTGTCTACCAGTGATTTGACTGTGTTACCTCATTGATTCAATAACCAAGGGCCTTGGGAAGCTTATTGGGATAGAAACCCAGACTCTCTTATTCGCCGACAACGCCCCTCATGGTAGGGAGGGTCAGTGCTTCTTGGGTTTGGGACAATTTAGATGTTCATTTGATCCCTTTCCAGTGCTGACTTTCCCATTCTCCCCAGGTTTTTTTGGTGTTTGTTTGTTTGTTTGTTTTCTCAGTATCTCAGTCATTGAAGTGTTTATTTAGCCATCTCAGTAAACTGGGAGGTACTTGTTTATTCCGACAAAATCCTCTAGTTTCTATAGTTTTGTTTCTGTGTTTGTTTGCAAATCTCATGAGCAGACTTAGGGACAAAAGCTATACATAATAGCCTAGTGTTTTTCTGGAGCTATTGGTTCAAAATTGGTATAAATTTGGAGGACTGCATGTATTCACTGGAGGAGCAGTTGGGAAGACTCCTCCAGCCCCTGAATGACTTCACTGGCTGTAGACAAATCAGTGGGCTTTCAAGCTATGCCTTGAATTTTAGTCACAAGACACTGGTGAAAATTGTACAAGACATATAAACCAGTGGAGTACTGGGTACTAACCAGGGCATTTGAATAGGAAGGAAGGCTTTCTCAAAGTTTGCCAGCGTCTGTGCCAGCAGCCAAGGCCAAAAACCTCTTGTGAGGCTTGACGTCAGTCCTATTTCATAGAGAGCCAGTTGACTTGACAAAGGTGTGCAGCTTTTCCTTGAGAATGAAATTCCATATTCTTCCCCATGCTCCTTCAAGTGTACATTGAGGAGTAAAATCTTCCATTGGGTGGTCTTCGAATTAGAAGGAAATTTAAGTGACTTGTTGAAGTAGATTAGTAGGACAGATTCAGAAACAACATTGAAAAGAAGACACCTTCACTCCAGATAAGGCCTATCACAGATCCTGAGTCAGAGGAGTGAGAAAGGTTCCACATCAGAACCGAGAAGCCCAAAAATAACAAGATAGAACACACAGAAGAAGTAACAAATAATGACTCTGGTGAGGGCAGAGACTGTAGGCTGGGAGTCAAGAGGGCAAGAGTGCAGTGTGCTCAGGGCAGCCAAACTGCAGAGCACTGATAGACCGGGTGTGGTAAATCAAGAGAAGTCATCACTAAGCCAAAATGAGTGCAAGGAAGCAGTCCAACTGTCACAGAGCCAATAGAGAGGGAACAAAACAAGACAGAAACATCAGTAACAAATTAACAAAATAACTCTCAGAAGACTTGTCCAATGTGCACTCAGTCATTTATACAGTTAGCTGGTCCTTCATCCAAACTAAAACCAAAACCAAATCTCTCCTCATGGTCCTCATGTTGTGGTTACCCACCCACCCCAGCCATAAAATTATTGTTGTTGCTACTTCACAACTATAATTTTTCTGTTATGAATCAAAGTGTAAATATCAGACAGATAGGCAGAATCAGAAAACCAAGCCCTCTACCATCGGTGTCCCAGCTTAGCACAGGAGGACAAAAGGGGAATCCTCACATTGAGTTTTCTTCACAAAACTTAAGGCCTCTCAAAAGATTCTTCAACTCTAAGAAAGCTTCCGAAAAGGCCTACCCATCTGTCCCTCCAAAATTCTTCACAGGGTTGTCCTTCTCCTCCCCAAGAGAGCTTCCCTAAGGGCCCTATAAGAGGCCCAAACATTGTAAAGAGATCAGAGTTCAGTACACAGATTTGGCTCCTAGAGGTTTCAGAGGGATTCATCCATTTTGTCTGGGAACACAGAGGTCATTTCAGACCGTTTTTGTTTCAGCGGTCCTGGAGTATTTGCAGGAGGCTCCTCACTTGAAACCTCTCCTTAGCCAGGAAGGCTGAGTCCTCTGTTGGTGAGGGAGATCTCACTGGGGCCTCCAATAAAATAACCCATGTGAAAAGTTACATACCGTCATGCTTTGTTAAGCCAGTTGTGAGCATAGTGAGTCCTCTAGCCAGCTGACTTATACCTGACTCATACCTAAGACTTTGGGTGCAGAGACAAAGGAGATTAGGACTTGTTTGTTTGCATTTTAAGTCAAAAGAGGCAGTAGTCACATCACACCTGGTGTAGGCTAGAGGGTCTTTATGGTGTGGCCATTGATCTTATAAAACACCCAAGGCCGTTCCTCTAGAGTCTTCCAAAGGCTGCAACCCTTTAATAAGTTCCTTATGTTGTGGTTACCACACACATACACCATAAAGTTATTTGTTGCTACTTCATAAATAAAATTTTCCTACTGTTATGAATTCTAATGTAAATATCAGATAAGCAGGATATCTGATATGTGACCCCTATGAAAGGTTGCTCAACAAAGATATCATGGCCCACAGGTTAAAAGTCACTGCTCTTGAATAACTAAACTGTTTTTATATATCACGACCATTTCTCACCAGGGAATGAGAGCCATTGTGACATTGTAACATACTTTATAAGGAGAAATGAGAAGACATTTGTTTATAGATGAATGTGTCTCCCAAGAGACTACCTGACCTTTCTTGTCATATTTCACAATACCCATGCATGGGCTGCTGAAATCTGTGGAGCATAAACTGAACTGAGGATCATTGAAAAGCAGCCAGACTGCAAAGCAGATAATGACACATCAATACTAGTTGAAAGAAAAGAGGAAACTTAGCACAACGGAACATGAGAGACCCTAGCGTACATTCCAGAGGGCTCAGCCAACATCAGGAAGTGCTGTCCTTGGCATGTAAGCACAGTTTCAAAGAACTGAGAACACAGGTTTAGACAGAGAGCCTCAGAAGATATGTGCTCTACTTCGATGAGATTATTTAAAGGGGAACGTGAGAGAGGCTCCCCAGTGGTCTAGGGTGAACCCTTCGGAATGTACTCTAGGCTCTCTCCTGTTCCACAAGGGGAAAGGGAAACAGTTTCATGCAGTTTTATAGTTTTACAGAGTAAATAAAGTCATGAATCCTGAAAAATTTTTAAATATATTGTTGGGTACATCAGAGAGATAGAAGAAGCCTCTCTGTAGGCTTCAGATGCTGACTGATGGACATTCTTAGCTTTTGGGTTGGTGGAAGCTAGGAATCCAATAGGTGTAATACATTCCAAACGGTTTTCCTCTATCAGTCACAGGGTGTTAGTCCTGACACAGAGGTCGGAAAAGAACAGCTATTTAGGTACTAAAGCTAGCCCAAGATAAAGTCATTAGCTTCTGGATCTGCAGCATTCCAGCCTCTCCACGTCGGTGCACGTCTACTTGGTCTCAGACTCAGCTTAGTCACTGGAATTCTCATTCACAAGATCAAGATGTTCAGCAAAATAAGCCAGACTGAGACAAGCATCACATGTGTTCTTTCTGTTGTCTACTAGATTTACTTGTAGACACATAAAACCATTTCTGTATGCAGTGTGAAAGCAGAAGGGAGACTACAGGAATGAGACTAGTGGGGTAGGGAGGGGAGGACAACAGGGAGCAATGGGGTATGAAGATGTTCCACACGCAGGATATAATAAAAGAGATTGTGTGAGATTGAAAGAATTGAAGTGAACCCAGCCACTATGTACTAGGCATACATCAACTCAAAATTAAATAAGTGAAACTCTGTAAGAGAAGATGAACTTCTCTGCCCAAACTTCCAAAAGGAAGACTTTGGAAGTAAAACTTCAAAACAAAAGGGAAACACAGCAAAGGACACTTCAAAGTATGGCCTGGATGCAAGTCATGCCCTCATTTAGGATTCTTCTTTCTGAGACTGGCTGGAAGGAGGCAGGACTACAGTTCGTAAAACCCTAAACCTAGGAGGAGTCATGGGTACGCTGGGTTGGTCTGCAGCATTAGATGCACTACGTTAGGGTTGTAGGAATGCCTCTGAAAATGGTTAGACTTGTTAAAATTGGGTGTTGAGAGATGAGAGAGATCTTACAGGCTCTATGTGCTTTTGATTTCTGGGCTAGGGCACCTGCTGGTGGGGGCGTAAACAGTGGGGCTACACATGGTGAGTTGGCAGTATCTCACACAGACTGAAGTGTCCCACAACCTTGATCTTACAAGGCCAGACCATCAGCTGCCAAAACAGTTAATCAGGTTATTAGAGTTTCAACTATGACACAAGTTACAAGTGAAGGTATTGCCAGAATGCCTAGAAATGGAATCTGAAGTGGCCTAGTCAAAATACAAGTGCTCTTGGCGGCTGATTCATAAGTTTCTTCTCTCAGTAAACATTCAGTGGTAAAGATTTTGGGGCTTCTGTAGAAAGGCTTCTGTGGCAGCCACATTCCTGAAAGGGACAGCTTTCAGTAGACAGTAACTATTGGATTGAGATTGAGGGACACGGCGTGGATGCAGACAGGGCAGACAGGCATCTCTAGAAGCAGAACTAGAATCAGAACAATTGAAGGGTGGAGACTGGGCACACGGCACAGGGGGCTATGGGTGTATAGGGTGAGAAAGGAGAACTTTGGGGAGGTAGATTAAATGATCAAGTCAGTTCCCCTGCAGCCTCAGAGTGGTAGATACCAGCAGGTGCTTCTATGCTTATCTCCTTATCAGGAGCTCCCTGGATCCCAACAGGCCATAGGTGTTATCAGTCAAGTCAACGTGGTCTGGAGTTTCTCAGTCCATCTGAGGCTTTTAGGTCATTAACCCTTCAGTAACAAGACTGCACAAAACGTTTAATCATTTATTTTATGTTATATGCATTGATGTTTTTCCTGTATGTATGTCTGTGTGAGAGTGTCAGATCCTGGAGTTATAGACAGTTGTGAGTTGTCATGTGGGTGCTGGAAATTAAACCTAGGTCCTCTGGGAGAGCAGTCAATGCTCTTAACTGCTGAGCCATCTCTCCAGCCCTGCACAAAAATTCTGATACCTTTAATTTGGGAAAAAGCTTCAAAGTTTTTGAGTAGATCTTTCAAGTGAGATTGTTCCCAGCATAATGAAGTAATAAGCATTTCATGCAGAAGACGTCTGGGGCTGAGTGAGAGAAAAGTCAATGATGTTTCTTCTACTTCCTCTTCCTCTCTTCCTCCTCCTTCTTCTTTTTCTTCTTCCTCTTCCTCCTCTTCTTCTAATTAATTTATTTATTTATTCTTCTCTCATATATTACATCCCAACTGCAGTTTCGCCTCCCTCCTATCCACTCAGTCCCTGCCCCTTTCCCTCAGGCCTACACCTCCTCTGTTTCCCTTCAGATAAGAACAGGCTACCCAGGGATGTCAACCAAACATGGCATAACAAGTTACAATAAGACTAGGCACTACTCCTTGTGTTAACACTGGACAAGGCAACCCAGTAGGAGGAAAGGGGTCCCAAAAGCAGGCAAAAGAATCAGAGACAGGCTCTGTTCCCAGTGTTGAAAGTCCTACAAAGAAAAGGTCCACCTATTTATTGATTCAGTCGCTGTCCCTATGAGCCCTGCTTAGTTGATTGGGTGGGCTTTGTTCTTGTGGTGTCCTTACCCCTCTGTCTCCTATACTGGCTGTAGTACTGTGGTTTGGAGGAGAATGTGTTTAAGAGGCCCTTGCCACCTGTAAAAGCTGAGGGTTTTGTTTTTGCTTTTTATTTATGGTCCAAATGCTGTCTCCTCTCTCAGTCCCCCCTCACAGGTGCCCCCCGTCCAGGTATCCCCCCCCACAACCCTGGGATATCAAGTCTCTGCAGGGTCAGGAGAATCCTTTCCACTGGGGGCCAGACAGAGCAGCAGCCCTGTTGGGGAAGGTTTGAATTAAATTGTCATGTTTTAGAACTGTGGCTGTGTGTCCTTCATTAGCACTGTAAAGCACATGTTGCCAAATGGAAAGGAGGAGGTTCTCATACCTCTCCTAGAATGGATTCAGGCCACAGGGTCTCGTGTCATTGCTGACAGTCACCAGGACATTGCAAAATGGAGAACTGCCCCATTAAAAGAGGAATTGAAAAGGCAAACTAAAATAAAGAAACTGGATTACTTCTGACTTCATTAAAAAATGAAAACAGCTTCTCCCAGTCAGTCCTTGGGAAGCTTCCCATCTATGCTGCACAAGAGACTGCAGTGGGCAACGTGCGTGTGGGTCATAGTCCTTTAAAAATGACGTTTCCATTAACTGCCATAACTCTTGTCCAGGCAACATGCAGTTCATTATCCTGTCATTTTGTCAGCTTCCCTTTTAGGAATAAGTCCTGCGGCTAATTTTTCAATAAGGAACATATCTGTTACTGTGTGATACCAAAGCCACAAGTTGGTCTCCTGCCAAGTGACTCTGTCCTATTCTTGCTTCTGAAGTGTGAGGTACAGTGTTGATTTTCATCTAGGAGATAAAAGTTTCATCTAGCAGGGTAACCAGCATCTTGGCCTTTTCTCATGGTGAAGACCAGAAAGTCAGGCCTGTTCTAGTGGCCAGAAGTATCAACTGAGAAAGTAAATCTGTGCATATTCAACCTCTCTACACTTTCCACAAATGTACACAGATATGTGCTGTGGGACTTAACACTGAAGGTAAGATAATTAGCTTTAAGAGGCAAGGCCAGCTGGGCCTAGTGCAGTGACCTGTAATCTCAGCTGCCTAGGACGCTAAGGCAGGTAAGTTCCATGTTTAAAACTTGCTTTGAATAAAAAGTGTATTCATGCCAGCTTGAGCAAGGGAATGACACTCAACATGAAAGTAAAAAATGTAAAAAGCGCTGAGGATATAGGACTGTAACTTGTAAAGATAGGGAAAGAGTGGAAGGGGAAAGGGAGAGTGAGGGAAAGACAGAGACAGGCAGGCAGGCAGACAGACAGACAGACACAGAGAGATCGAGAGAGAGCGAAAGAGCAAGAGAGAGAGAGAGAGAGAGAGTCCCCTTTGTAATTCCAGCATTCTTGCTGTTGAGTTTCTTGACTTCTCCAGGCTCCTGGACCCCTTTCCTGAGTCGAGCCAGCCATCACTGGTATGTCTTCACTGAGCTTGCTGCGTTCTGGGCCTCTTCACCTGTGTCATTCTCCTCTTCCTGTCTTCTAGAACCTAGCTCAAACATGGTTGAAAGAGAACACTTGTTCTTTATTTTGGGCAGAGCTTTTTGAGACAGGGTTTCTCTGTGTAACACTGTGTCCTGGTGCTCACTCTGGAGACCAGATCTCGAACTCAGAGATCTGCCTGCCTTTGCCTCCCAAGTTCGGAGACTGCTACCACCACTAGACTTGTTTGTCCATTCTTATCTACAATTGATATCTTAGTGTAAATCTCCCAGTGCACTGACTTCTACACTTAAAGTAAAATGATGAATTTTGATACATATATCACACGGGTCTGTTCTCCCAATCTTCATTTTTCTTATCATTTGTTACGAATAAAGAGTTGTATACATTTGTTATTCAGTTTTACCCTCTTCTATTACAACTGAAGTTCACTGACGTATGGGGAAGGGCTTCACCTACTGTCTTAGGGTTTCTACCGCTGTGAGAAAACATGGTGACTAAAAGCAGCATGGGGAGGAAGGAAGGGATTGATTTCATCTTACAGCTCTCAGGCTGTACTCCATCACAGAAGGAGGTCAGGGCAGAGCCTGAAGCAGAGGCCATGAAGGGACACTGCTTACTGGCTGGCTCCTCATGACTTTCTCAGCCTGCTTTCTTATATAGCATAGCCCAGGTCTAACTGCTCAGAGGTGGCACTGCCCATGGTTCACTTGTTCCTCCCACATCAAGCAATCAAGAAAATACCCCATAGATTTACCTACAGAGAATCTAATGGACACATTTTCTCAATTAATATTCCCTATTCCCAAAATATATTTGGGGTTGTGTCAAAATTGGCAAAAATCAACCAACATACCTACTTTACCTCCTGTGGGGTTGTGGCTATCAAAGGTGCTGAACAGTTATTTGTCAAATAAATAATAAATTGAAAGAACACAAAGACTATAATTTCAACCTTTTCCTCAGTCATCTCTGTGTCTGTTTTAAGTTTTTGCTCCCCCGCACTTGGGAGGCAGAGGCAGGTGGATTTCTGAGTTCGAGGCCAGCCTGGTCTACCCAGTGAGTTCCAGGACAGCCAGGGCTACACAGAGAAACCCTGTCTCGAAAAACCAAAAAAAAAAAAAAAAAAAAAATAGTTTTTGCTCACTATTCCAAGATTATCTGATAAGTTCCTATTGACTGCCTGATGGCCTTCTCCTTAGTCATATTAATATTCTCAAAGGTCCATCACATACTCTTGTCTTCAACTTTTTTTAGTACATTGTCTGGTGTCATTAGCCATGACCAATCCTGCTGTGTATAAGACCCAGAATATGGGCATGTTGTGTGGAGTTGTAGAACATTACATGGGCCAGAGATGAAGAAGAATTTATCAGTTTTGCCTGGGGTTGCCCTTTCCTGATAATTTAGTAGTCAATGAGACTCTTAGATGGTTTAGACCAACTCTTATCTGTAATGCACACACTTTCTTTGCCTGATACACATTAGGATCAAGATGCGGAGAGTAAACAGCAATGTTGCAGCCTGGAGCGTTCTTAGTATTCTTCTATTTTGCTGACTGTGTTTCTCTATCTTCCTGTATTTCCCGAGTGATTAATCAAGTGCTCTAGATGCCTTTTTAATTATTAAATGTTCATTTCATAATGTACAAAGGTGTTAGGAAGGATAAATGTATATTTATGTGGTTTTGAAGTGAAGAATTGGAAATGCTAACAATAATAGAGACTAGATTTGGCAGCATCTTCTGTTTAGACTAAAATGTTGTGCTTGAAACCAATTACCTATAGCCACTGCAATACAGATTTTTTATTTTTATTTTTTCAAGCCTCTCAGTGTTAATAGCTTCTACTCTGGGGATACCTCAGAGGTTTACAGGATGGGTATCTCACTGGTGTTGTCCACAAGAGAAAGGTCCCAGGCTGAAACAACCCAGAGACTCCCAAGCCTCCTGGCTGGATTGCTGCATCTCTGTGCCTTTGGAAAGTGGGGTTCCTGGGCACCCGGAGAATCCTCAGGAATTTTAGTCGCAGTTCTATAGCCTGACCTTAGCCTGTGACCTGAACTCTGACTTCAGGTCTGTATTTTTTTCAGGTTCCTGCTGATGATGGGTGTGCTGTTCTGCTGTGGAGCTGGTTTCTTCATTCGCCGACGCATGTATCCACCACCACTCATTGAGGAGCCCACGTTCAATGTGTCCTATACCAGGCAACCACCAAATCCTGCCCCAGGTCAGCCAGCTTCATCCTTGTCTGTCCTCCTTATAATTTGTGTGACCTCTTCAGACATTTGTTATGCCCCAGAGTGTGCTAGAAGAGGTAAATCGGGTATTTGATCATTTAAGTTCTGATGAGCTACTTTATTGTCTATTCCTGCTGGTAACAATGCAATATATTGTGTGTGTATCGTCTCATGTCCTTATTTTGTTACTGATGTACTTGCTGGGGGCCAGCCCTGGCTGCTCTTCTTCTTGGTTTTCTCTTGAGGTAGCAGACAGAGAAGAGCATCGGCAGGGCAAAACTTGGTCTTGAGAGATTTTTAGGGTTGCTGTTTAATAATAATACGTGTACTATCTAAAAGTCTAGGTCACTTTGCTGCTGTAGCTGACCTGCCTGAGTTTCTCTGAGACCAGAAACTACAGTCTTGGCCTCAGAGGTTTAGTACTTCATCATAAAATAGCAGCCTTGGAATAAGTAAAGGATTAATTGCTAGGGCCTTTCCCCTCTTTTCCCAAGACTCTCACTTGCCATGCTTGGAGGAGGTTTGGAGCAATAAACTTCTGTTGATCCAAGAGAAGAGAGTCTCGCTTGCAGAAGAAAAAAACTTTTACACAACCAAATATGAATAAACTCACATAAATTCATGTACACATTCATACATCTCCATTCACACCAACTGGGCTCACTTACATACTTATCTCATAATTAGATTCTTAATGGACACACACATCCATACTTACATATGAAAGGAAAGCTCCTACAAGCTCTTCCAGCTAAATCAACAGAACTGTGGAGAGGTCTGGATTGTGCACCTCCTCTGAGAACCTCTGTCCCTGGCTAAACTGTCTCTATCCCTACCTTGTTGTCTGTGTGCTGGGAGCCTTCAGCTACTAACCACTAGGAGAAGCTGCTGCTGCTGCTGCTGTCTCTGTAAATTCCACCACAGGTTTTCTAGCATGTTCAAGTCTGGTAGTTGTCAAGTTTCTCCACTAAAGAAAAACGTTCTTAATGGATATAACTTGCCCATCTGTCGTATGTTCTGCTTTTTAAGTATTCTAAATGTATCTCCATGCTCAAACGTTTTATAAAATTTTAAGATGTATCCAGCTCGCCAATTCCTGCACAATCCATGAGCTGGTACTCCAGTGTTGAGTAGCCGTACTGTGGGGACATTACAAACATACCCCAAGCTATATCTCCAGTACAGAGACAGCGCCCTTCCCTGTGCTCACCTGTCATAGGCAGTTGGGCCCTCCTTCCTCCTCCTCTGCTCCTCAAGAACAGAAAGAAGGCTAAGTGTATGTAATAGCCACTTCCTACTGCCACAGAAGAAGCAGACATATCTCAGGAAACTGCCAAATATACCCACATGGGGCTGTGGGAGTTACCTACCTGCCTGAGAGCTTTGGCCACCCTGGATGACAGATACTCTTTGCCTTCATAAAATGGTGCAGGAATGGAGATCTTAACTTAAGATAACAGTGAATTTCCAGTAAATTGTGTTCAAAGTGTAATGGCACTATGATGAATCTGGACCAAGAGTCAGCTCTATCAAATTTAGCTACCTTGTTTTCTCTCTCAGAATTTGTGAGGAATATCTGTGTCTCTGTAGGATAATGCACCACTCTGAAGACTGATATTTTAGCAATGTCTCTCTCCAGAGGAATTGTACCCAATGAGGGCACAGCCATGTATGTTTTTCTTGTTTGTTACCAAATTTAGGTGTTTACTGTCTGGAGAAATGTTCTGTTTCTTTTTTTTTCTTTTTTTTTTTTTTGTGTATCATATAGTATACTTGGTTGATAATAATAGTTTCACAGAGAAATAAGAGTTTCATATAACCACTATATACATATATGTGTATATATATATATATATTTCTCAATCTAACTATCCAAATATATGTATATTATATATAGATTTATTAATTATACATTATGTATTTATATATAAATACATGAAAATAAATATATACATATAATTATATATACTTATTATATAATATATATAATTGTATATATAATATATTATATAGAAATATACATATATTTGAATAGTTAGATAGTGACATATACATATCATTATATATATTTTAATATGCATATTTGTAGAACCTTGATATACTCAGGTTGCATTTAAGGTTTAGCACTTGTTATTTGCAACATATTTAAGGGAAATTCTGACTTCTTATGCTTTTTATTTTTTTTTGTCAAGTCTTTATTAAGTAATATACACATTATTACAGTTAAGAAATACTGCTTGTCCAAAGAACCTTGTATATGTAATATCTTAACTATACCCATTACAGTGGACAGACTAATAGAAAAGTGATTAGGCATAAACTTCACAGGACTAAAGTAGAAAAATATATGAACTTATATGTAAAGGAGAAAAAAAGAACTCCACAGAATTTTACAGGTTAAACGAAAGACAGTGTAATAACAAGCATCATAAAAGATGTTCTAGTGACCATAATAGACATATGGCACATGGTCGATACACATGGATACCACATAATGAATGCACTTCAAGTTGAAGTTTGTTCACTTGTAACAGCACAGTACGCATACATAAATAGATACACGCAATAATACCCCTCTAATGCAAAATCCAATACCTACTCATGACTGACATAGAACCATCAGAATCAAGGAAACTCGGCATGTCTTGCTTCTGTAGAAGCTGATCTAGAAAATGCCCATCGGCTCAGCAGTTTGTTGGAGGTTTGGTATATTCTAGGAAGTCAACTAATTCTTGTGAATTTCAAATACAGTACTAAAGTCTATCTCTGGATTCTCTACCAGATTGGCTTTGTTTCTTCTGATCCCCTCGATATCAAAGGGTCAAGTTACTCAACAGCTGGTGTGTCACACAGGCCCTTAATCCCAGCACGTAAAAGGCAGAGAGCCAGTAGATCTCTATGAGTCTGAGGCCAGCCAGTCTATACAGTTCCAGGCTGGCCAGGATTAGATTGATGAAAATCTGTCCATGAGAAAAAAAAAATCACAAAATGATATTGAGAAATAGATTTCCCCTTTGAATTTAGTGAGAACCTCTCTTAATAAAAACTATTGCTGATAGTCAATTTTTAGCTGATCTCTTGGCAAATAGATAAACCCTTAATATCCAAGGCCCTTCAAATAAAAATGAGTTGAATTTGTACTATATGATTTCATTCTGAAATACAAGATTAAGAATATTTGAGAAATATATTCTAGATACAATAACCAAGCCTTTACTTTCACAGAGCTTTCATACACTTCAAAACTTTCTTAAAATACTGCTTCACATGTATATATTTGCTGAGTTTCAATGCATGCCAAAATATTCAGTCTTTGTCTTACTTATTAGTTATTTTAATATTAAATTTGGTTGTAAATGAAACACACGGGAAAGAAAAATGCAGAAATTTTCTATGCTAACAAATAATTGAAAAGTCATACTTAGTGAGAATTGAAGGCCCCTTCCGATCCTACATTTTTTTTGTAGTTCTCTTTCTTTTTTTTTAAATGCATACATATATACATACACATATAAATGATAATCAAACAATAAAATGCATTCAAAATGTATGGGGGGGGGTTGGGAAGAGTGGGAGGAAGGAGAGAAGGGGGAAAGTTAGTGTTCATATATGAAATTCTCAAAAAGGAATCCAGTTTTTCAAAATGTTCAACAGACCAACCAACACTTCACAATATGAAAGCAAATATGACCTACAACCATGTAGAAGGACACCTCAACTCACTACAAACTTTGAAGTTCAAAATAAGATCAATAAAAAATTATTTCACCCAACATACTAACACAAACCACAATAACGTTTTATAATTCAAAGTATTTCTGAGAACAAGAAAATAGATTGTCAGGAACTAAATCAGCAGAACCAGGGGTACACTGTATGTTAATTTTTTGTTTTGTTTTGTTTTGTTTTGTTTTGTTTTTTATCAAATCATAATTTTTACTTTTTAACACAGGGGTTATAAACACAAATATGCAGAATGTGGGGAAGGGGATGATACAGGAATGTAGATGTTCAGGGGGAGTACAGATATCTTTCAGAACAGAGTATCATCTGGGTGAAGGTTTAGGGGTCAGATCACTATGACTCTTCCTATGATTCCCTTGTCATAATCTAATTTAGTACTATCTGCCAAAGGCTGCCTATTTACAAAGTTTAGGACTACTCAGGCTAGTAGTTTTCAACAAAAGCTGCCTGTTTACAATAGTTTATAGCCCTCTGTTTCAGTGTTTTTTCATAGAGACCCAAGTCTTTGTGTTAGCAGGCATATATGTCCGGCCTATTGCTGATTTTAGGCTTATGACTGATTTTAGGTTTTCAGTGTATAAGCAGGGCTGTCCCTGACATCTCCTCCCTTCTCCAAGTATAGAAGGGCTGTGGTGATTCTAATCTTGCCAAGGTGGGGATAGAGGCCTGACCTCCAGTAATTAAAGGGACATTGTAATGGCTCCAGTCCTCCTGTCGTTGTCCAGTGAGGCATAAGGGCCATACCCGTCCCGATGTCTTTTTCCTGGAGAGGGGATACTTTTGACATCTACCCCTATGCAGTCAGGCTTGTCCCTCAGGGAACCCAGAAATATATTTTTAACTTTTATTTACATTCCCTTGCAGTGCTTAGCCTCGCAGCCTCAGCAAGAATTCAGATCGCCAGACACAGGGGGTTCTGGGTGGCCCCTCTCTGCTTGGTCTAGGGGTGGAAGCCTAATCTTTTAGGATGGGTGGAGATGGAACTTAGGAACACCCTGGATAGAAAAACAACCTCATCTAGACTCTCGTGGTCCTCCAAAGCTAACACATGATAATGTATCTGAATAGATTTTGCTATCAGATTATCTGTCTGTTGTTTCACAAAGTTAGTCAGCCTATTGAAGGCTCAGGGACCAAAGGAAATAAGCAAAAATAACCCAATTAATAATCCCAAGATGGAAGGAAGTACGGTTAACAATCATGGAGAGGTTGAAGACCAATTCTTATACAAGCTCTCCTTTTTTTCTTTCTTTCTCTGTCTTTTCTCAAGACCATCTCTGGTCTTTTTCATGTTCTCTTTAATCATCCCTGTTTTGTCTATATAAAAGCAGCATTCTTCTTTAAGGGCTGTACACAGACTAGAGCTATTTACAGTCTTTTCTATTGTAAAAGAGAAAATCAGATCCAATAAAGTCCTTTGGAATTTTGGGGGATCGCATCAAACAGCGAAATGAGGGATTTCTTCAGATTAGTGATGTCAATCTACAGCTGTTTGATGTCCTTGTCAAAGGCCCATTGGAGGTCTGAGTAGTATAAGTCCAGAGGCCAGCATCAGGATTAGAACTCCTAATGGCAGACATCACAGGTGATTAATTTTTACCTGGAAGAGAAAAAAGAAAGGAATTCTCAGGGAAACTTCTCTTCCCTGGATGACAATTGTTATTCATCTTACTTATAATTGGGCCTGATTTTGGGGAGGTATCTATTTAATTCATTAATCCTTTTGGTGGCCATTTAGTTATGCCTTCTGTGGTATTAAACAGTCATATCAATCCTTGGCCCCGTATAGGAATTGGGTCCTGGCCATTCCATTTAAGGGTAAAAAGGTCCTTCCACATAGTTGTGGCATAGTTTTTATTGGTCTCAGCGATGCCAGAGGCAATCAGCGGCAGATTTGCTGTGAGCTTTCAGTTTTAGAAAGTTAAGAGTAAACAAGGCATGCTCCTTCCACCCTCAAAGAGTCATAAAGACACTATTTAAAGAAATATAATTCATTATTAATAATCTCTTTTATCAAAGGACTATTATAAAACAGCCAACAGTTAATCAATCTATATAATGTATCAATTAGTGAAAGCTTCTTCTACTTTTTGTAAAATTACTCCTCTTTTGTCAATTAATTGTTGAAGGAAATTAAGATTTGCATCTCTCTTAAGATTATTAAACAGAGACATAAATTCTTTTGTGAAGAGCTTAAAATAAGATCTTAACCAATAAGCATCTCCTGGAAACTTTTGAAAATCATTTGAAATAAGTAAACTATCTTTCTTTCCTTTGTGTTTTTGTTTTTGTTTTTTTCTTTTTTGCCAGACCAATTATCTGTTATTTCTTTTTTATTGAATATTTTACGTATTTACGTTTCACTATTATCTCCTCTTCCTTTCTCCCCCCAAACCCTTTCTCATACCCCCTCTTCCAATTTTTATGAGGATGTGCTCCCATCATTCTCCCAATCCCACCTCCCTGCTCTCACATTCCCCAACACTAAGGATTCAAACTTTCGGGGACCATGGCCCTCCACTTCTATTGTTGCCTAATGAGGATACCCTCAGTTACCTATACCAGTGGAGCCATGGGTTCCTCCCTTTATGTTCTTAGGCTGGAGCTTTAGTCCCTGGGAGCTCTGGTTGAGTATTTTACTACTCCTTCTAAAATAAAACCAAAGCACCCACATGTGTCTACAAATTGTGTCTTAGGTATTGCGAGCTGTGTCTTAGGTATTGCGAGCTTTTGGGCTAATATCCACTTATCAGTGAGTGCATGCCATGTATGTTCTTTTGTGATTGGGTTATCTCACTCAGGATGATATTCTCAAGCTCCATCCATTTGCCTAAGAATTTCATGAACTCATTGTTTTTAATAGCTGAGTAGTACTCCATTGTGTAAATATACCACATTTTCTGTATCCATTCCTCTCTTGAAGGACATCTGGGTTCTTTCCAACTTCTGGCTATTATAAATAAGGCTGCTATGAACATAGTGGAGCATGTGTCCCTGTTGTATGTTGAGATATCTTTTGGGTATATGCCCAGGAGTGGTATAGCTGGATCCTCAGGTAATACTATGTTCAATTTTCTGAGGTACCACCAGACTGCTTTCCATAGTGGTTGTACCAGCTTACAATTCCACCAACAATGGAGGAGTGTTCCTCTTTCTCCACATCCTCGCCAGCATCTGCTGTCACCTGTGTTTTCAATCTTAGCCATTCTGACTGGTGTGAGGTGAAATCTCAGTGTTGTTTTCATTTGCATTTCCCTGATGACTAGGGATGTTGAACACTTCTTTAGGTGCTTCTCAACCATTCGAGATTCTTCAGTTGAGAATTCTTTGTTCAGCTCTGTACCCCATTTTTTAATAGGGTTATTTGATAGTCTAGAGTCTAATTTCTTCAGTTCTTTGTATACCTTGGATATTAGCCCTCTATCAGTTGTAGGATTGGTAAAGATCTTTTCCCAATCCGTTGGTTGCCGTTTTGTCCTATTGACGGTGTCCTTTGCTTTACAGAAGCTTTGCAGTTTTATGAGGTCCCATTTGTCAATTCTTGATCTAAGAGCACAAGCCATTGGTGTTCTGTTCAGAAACTTGTCCCCTATGCCCATGTGTTCAAGGCTTTTCCCTATTTTCTCTTCTATTAGTTTCAATGTAGCTGGTTTTATGTGGAGATCCTTGATCCACTTGGAGTTGAGCTTTGTACAAGGAGATAAGTATGGATCAATTTGCATTCTTCTACATGCTGACCTCCAGTTGGACCAGCACCATTTGTTGAAAATGCTGTCTTTTTTCCACTGGATGGTTTTAGCTCCTTTGTCGAAGATCAAGTGATCATAGGTGTGTGGGTTCATTTCTGGGTCTTCAATTCTATTCCATTGATCTTCCTGCCTGACTCTGTTCCAATACCATGCAGTTTTTAACACTATTGCTTTGTAGTATAGCTTGAAATCAGGGATGGTAATTCCCCCAGAAGTTCTTTTATCACTGAGAGTAGTTTTCACTATCCTGGGTTTTTTGTTATTCCAAATAAATTTTAGAATTGCTCTTTCTATCTCTATGAAGAATTGAGTAGGAATTTTGATGGGAATTGCATTAAATCTGTAGATTGCTTTCGGCAATATGGCCATTTTTACTATATTAATCCTGCCAATCCAGGAGCATGGGAGATCTTTCCATCTTCTGAGATCTGTTTCAATTTCTTTCTTCAGGGGCTTGAAGTTTTTGTCATACAGGTCTTTTACTTGCTTGGTTAGATTCACACCAAGGTATTTTATATTATTTGTGACTATAGTAAAGGGCGTCGATTCCATAATTTCTTTCTCAGCCAGTTTATCTTTTGAGTAGAGGAAGGCTACTGATTTGTTTGAATTAATTTTATACCCAGCCACTTTACTAAAATTGTTTATTAGGTTTAGGAGTTCTCTGGTGGAAGTTTTAGGGTCACTTAAGTATACTATCATATCATCTGCAAATAGTGAAATTTTGACTTCTTCCTTTCCAATTTGTATCCCTTTGACCTCCTTTTGTTGCCTAATTGCTCTGGGTAGGACTTCCAGTACTATATTGAATAGGTAGGGGGAGAGTGGGCAGCCTTGTCTAGTCCCTGAATTTAGTGGAATTGTTTCAAGTTTCTCTCCATTTAATTTGATGTTGGCTACTGGTTTTCTGTATATTGCTTTCACAATGTTTAGATATGGACCTTGAATTCCTGATCTTTCCAAAACTTTTATCATGAAGGGGTGTTGAATTTTGTCAAATGCTTTCTCAGCATCTAGTGAGATGATCATGTGTTTTTTTTCTTTGAGTTTATTAATATAGTGGATTACATTGATGGACTTCCGTATATTGAACCAACCCTGCATTCCTGGAATAAAGCCTACTTGATCATGATGGATAATTGTTTTGATGTGTTCTTGGGTTCTGTTTGCAAGAATTTTATTGAGTATTTTTGCGTCGATATTCATTAGGGAGATTGGTCTGAAGTTCTCTTTCTTTGTTGAGTCTTTGTGTGGTTTAGGTATGAGCGTGATTGTGGCTTCATAGAATGAATTGGGTATTGTTCCTTCTGTTTCTACTTTGTGAAATAGTTTGAAAAGAATTGGTATTAGGTCTTCCTTGAAGGTCTGATAGAATTCTGCACTGAAGCCATCTGGTCCCGGACTTTTTTTGATGGGGAGACTTTTAATGACTGCTTCTATTTCTTTCAAGGTTATGGGACTGTTTAGGTGGTTTATCTGCTCCTGATTTAACATTGGTAACTGGTAGTTGTCTAGAAAATTGTCCATTTCATCTAGATTATCCAATTTTGTTGAGTATAGGCCTTTGTAGTAGGATCTGATGATTTTTTGGATTTCCTCGGGTTCTGTTGTTATGTCCCCCTTTTCAGTTCTGATTTTATTAATTTGAATACTGTCTCTCTGCCCTCTGATTAGTCTGGCTAAGGGTTTATCTATCTTGTTGATTTTTTCAAAGAACCAGCTTCTGGTTTTATTGATTCTTTGTATAGTTCTTTTTGTTTCTATTTGGTTGATTTCAGGCCTGAGTTTAATTATTTCCTCTCGTCTACTCCTCTTGGGTGCATTTGCTTCTTTTTATTCTAGAGCTTTCAGGTGTGTTGTCAAACTACTAGTGTATGCCCTCTCCAGTTTCTTTTTGTAAGCACTTAGAGCTATGAGTTTTCCTCTTAGCACTGCTTTCATTGTGTCCCATAGGTTTTGATATGATGTGTCTTCATTTTCATTAAATTCTAAAAAGTCTTTAATTTCTTTCCTTATTTCTTCCCTGACCACATTATCATTGAGTAGAGTATTATTCAATTTCCATGTGAGTGTGGGCTTTTTCTTGTCTTTGTCGTTATTGAAAACCAGCCTTAGACCATGGTGATCTGATAGGATGCAGGGAATTATTTCGATTTTTTTATATCTGTTGAGGCCCGTTTTGTGACCAATTATATGGTCTATTTTGGAGACGGTACCATGAGGTGCTGAAAAAAAGGTATATTCTTTTGTTTTAGGGTGAAATGTTCTATAAATGTCTGTTAAGTCCATTTGGTTCATAACTTCTGTTAGTTTAACTGTATCTCTGTTTAGTTTCTGATTCATTGATCTATCCATTGCTGAGAGTGGGGTATTGAAGTCTCCCACAATTATTGTGTGAGGTGCAATGTGTACTTTGAGCTTTAGTAGGGTTTCTTTTATGAAAGTGGGTGCTCTTGTATTTGGCGCATAAATGTTCAGTATTGAGAGTTCATGTTGGTTGACTTTTCCTTTAACAAGTATGAAATGTCCTTCCTTATCCTTTTTGATGTCTTTAAGTTGAAAGTTGATTTTATTCGATATTAGAATGGCTACTCCAGCTTGTTTCTTAGGACCATTTGCTTGAAATATTGTTTTCCAGCCTTTTACTCTAAGGTAGTGTCTGTCTTTGTTACTGAGGTGGGTTTCCTGTATGCAGCAAAATGTTGGGTCCTGTTTGCGTATCCAGCCCGTTAGCCTATGTCTTTTTATTGGGGAATTAAGACCATTGATGTTAAGAGATATTAAGGAGAGGACATTGTTGCTTCCTGTTATTTTATTAACAGTGGAGGCGTTGTTTGTGTGGTTATTTTCTTTTTGGTTTATTGGAAGAGGCTTACTTTCTTGCTCTTTCTGGGGCATAATTGCCCTCCTTGTATTAGTGCTTTCCTGCTATTATTCTTTGTAGTGCTAGGTTTGTAGAAAGATATTTTGTAAATTTGGTTTTATCATGAAATATCTTGGTTTCTCCATCTATGATAATTGAGAGTTTTGCTGGGTATAGTATCCTGGGCTGGCATTTATGTTCTCTTAGGGTCTGTATGACATCTGTCCATGATCTTCTAGCTTTTAGAGTCTCTGGTGAAAAGTCTTGTGTAATTCTTATAGGTCTGCCTTTATATGTGACTTGGCCTTTTTCTCTTACAGCTTTTAAAATTCTTTCTTTGTTATGTGCATTTTATGTTTTGATTATTATGTGGCGGGAAGTATTTCTTTTCTGGTCTAGTCTATTCTGTAGGCTTCTTGTATGATTATGGGCATCTCATTCTTTAGATTAGGGAAGTTTTCTTCTATAATTTTGTTGAAAATATTTATTGGCCCTTTAAGATGGGAATCCTCACTTTCTTCTATACCTATTATCCTTAGGTTTGGTCTTCTCATTGTGTCCTGAATTTCCTGGATGTTTTGTGTTAAGAACTTTTTGCATTTTGTGTTTTCCTTGACAGTTGTGTTAATATTTTCTATGTTATCTTCTGCACCTGAGATTCTCTCTTCTATCTCTTGTATTCTGTTGGTGATGCTTGCATCTATGACTCCTGATTTCTTTCCCAGGTTTTCTATATCCCTGGTAGTCTCCCTTTGTAATTTCTTAATTGTCTCTACTTCCATTTTTATATCCTGGATGGTTTTGTTAAATTCCTTCACCTGTTTGGTTGTGTTCTCTTGTAATTCTTTAAGGGTTTTTTGTGTTTCCTCTTTAAGGGCTTTCACCTGTTTATCTGTGTTCTCCTCAGTTTGTTTGAGGGTGTTATTTATGTCCTTCTTAAAGTTTTCTATCATCGTCATTAAAAGTGATTTTAGATCTGACTCTTGCTTTCCTGGTGATATAGGTAATTCAGGACTTTCTAAGGTGGGAGAACTAGGTTCTGATGATCCCAAGTATCCTGGGTTGTTGATGCTTGTGTTCTTGCGCCTGCTTTTAGCCATCTGGATCTCCTTGGTGCTACCTGAGCTGTCTCTGACTGGAGCCTTGTCTTTCCTATTATCTTGGTTGTGTCAGAACTGTTTGGGATGGGTGTTGCTGCTGGGGTTAGAGCTGAGGTCCAAGATCTGCTCAGTGAACAAGCAGAAACAGGAAGGAACCAGTGCTCTGGGCCAGGAGTGAATTCCTGGGTCCCTGTGGGTCCTGGTTACTCCCTGTTTGGGTAGAGCACTGCTGTCTCCCGACCTGAGACACTGCCCAGGTTAGAACTCCTGTTTGCTCTACCACCTCTGGGTTTTTCAAGGTTGGGTACAGAGGATCCGTTCTGCAAGCTCGGGCCCAAATAGGAAGGAACCAGCACTCCTGCCCAGGAGTGAATCCCTGGGTCCTGGTGGGCCCCAGCCACCCTCCACTTGGTGTGAGTGTTGCTGCCTCCTTACCTAAGACACTGCCCGGGTTAAAGCTCCTGATAGCCGGCTTCCTATGGGTTCTGTGAGATTGGGTGCAGAGCTACCTCCGAGGATCTGCTGAACGCTCCGGGCCAGGAGTGAATTCCTGGGTCTCTGTGTGCCCCGGTTACTCCCTGCTTGGGGCGAACGCTGCTGAGTACTTACCTTAGATACTGCCCAAGTTAGAGCTCCTAGTAGTCCCGTTTCATATAGGTTTTGTGAGGTTGGGTGCAGAGTTGCCACTGGTGATCCCGCTCAGTGCTCGAAATGTTCTGTTTCTAATAAATGTAATGCAGTCAGTGAATGATGGGGGCAAGAGGCCTGCTAGTATTGAGATGTGCAAACAGTAGGTTTTTCTCTTTTGCACTCAATGTTTGGATATCTGTCTTTCAGGAGCACAGCAAATGGGGCCGCCATATTACACCGACCCTGGAGGACCCGGGATGAATCCTGTTGGCAGTACCATGGCTATGGCCTTCCAGGTTCAGCCCAATTCACCCCATGGAGGCACAACGTACCCACCCCCTCCCTCCTACTGCAACACACCCCCACCCCCCTATGAACAGGTGGTGAAGGATAAGTAGCAAGATGCTACATTGAAGGCAAAGAGGATGGACAGGCCCTTTTGTATTCCTCCCCATCCTCACTGATTCTTGCTAATAGGGTGGTCCAAGGGCAAACTTCTCTTGGATATTTTCAAAGCAAGCCCATGTGTCTTTCAAGTTTTTTGTGGAGGACATTTGAATCCACACTGTCTCCTCTGTTGATTCTGTTTCTGATGTAGTCTGTGCTCTCTGAGAGAGTGTGGCAGCAGTCCCTGAGGGTTGATAATCCTAGAGTGACCAGGGTAGATCCTCGGGAGAGAAGCTAAGAGGAAAGGAAGGCATAGCCTATGTGTCAGGGGGCAGATAGAACAGTCAGGTGAGCTAAGGCTCACATGATACAGTAGTTGGCAGTGAAGTTTGAAGAGACACTATCCACTGTCCCAGGCCATTCTCCTAATAGAAGCTATGGGATGTACTGTTGATGCTCTTTGGTCTCTACTCACATTTTGAAAACAGGTTTTCCTCTGCAGGAAAGACCCAAGTGCATATTGCTTCCAGTAAAAAATGAGGGTCAGAATCAGGCCTCAGTTGGACATCTGTAGTTAAATAAGAACCATTAGAGAGGGGAAGTCTTTAAGTTAGGGAAAATTCTCTAAATGGAGACTTTGCATTTTGATCTGGCTTTTCTTTTAGTGCATGTATTGAAGTGAAGGTGTGTCCTTTGAGAGCAGATGGAGAGTGTAAACTCTGAGGGGGGGTCTCTGCTCAGAGGGCTCCAACACCCTTTTCTTAGGTAGTTCTGATGATGGGTTTTATGGACACTATAGAACTGAGAGACACATTAGACTGGGTAGTTACATTGACCCTTGGAGAGGGAGAGAACAGCCAAAGAAACCCAGCAAAGCAAGACCAGCATTGCTGAGTAAGAGCTAGGGTTGTATGTGATCCGAGCAGAGATGTGCTGGCCTCAGAAGAGGGGACATTTGTGGCTAGAACAGTGAAAACCTACTTAGTTGCGCAGACGACATAATCAAAAGTAGAGAAAGAAGTGTAGTTAGAGATGCTGTTTCCCGGGTGAGAATCAGAGCTCGTCCATAGATATACAAGTAGTGGCAGGAGTTGTTAACCGTACAGAGTTCTGTTCCCTTGTGTAGTTAGTCACGTTGATGTGTATTTAAACCCAGGTTGAGACCTTGTGTACTAAGAGCAAGGAAATATAGCTAAGATGTCTAGATTATTTATGTGTAGTATGGTGGGGAGTGGGACTTCGAGGAAGGGGGCTGACATTGTAAATGAACTGATCAGAGCCATTTGATAAACTGTTGCTTGTTGAATCAGGCATCCAAATGTGTCTCTTGAGTGGACATTGATTGAGTATTACCACCTACAAGACCAGGAGGTGTGGTGTCAGTCTCCAATGGGGTCTTTATATGAGGCAGAGGTTCAGGAGTCGACAGTAGCTATGTGGGCTTAGCTTAAGGACAGAAAGCATAGAGACTGGTAGACAGTTTCATAGGAAATTGCAGGGAAGGGATGGAGACCTTTAAAGGCAGTTAAGGATGCAGATGCTGCTGCCCATCATTGAGCGTCCTTGTGTCTCTCGCTTCCCATCACTGGATCCCGTACCCTCCATGCTCGGGTCCTTGTTTTACATAAGACAACAAAGCACAATGTCTGCTGTTTACAATCCAGATGACTACATGGTCCAAACGTTTCCTCTCTCCTCTGTCACTTGTGGCTTTAACTTCAATGTCCTCTGTTCCTTTTTAAAATCAAGAAGCACAGTCAGAGCTGCCCCTGGGATTGCATCAGGGAACGGCTGATCAAGGCACTCGGTGTCTGTGACTAAATCTTATCTTTTTGATAGCAAATCCTTTTGAGAAACTGAATGACTGCTAGGGCTCAGTAATTTTATACTTCAGTGTCTGTGTAAGGTAAATCTTGTTTGCCATCGAGCCCACATTGGAATTCCTTCAGACATAACCACTGACAATGCCTATGGAAATTGCACTTCTGGGGGTGTTTCCCAGCATTCTTGTTTCCTTGTGTTTGGTGAGTAAGGCTCACCCCTTCCAGCAGCTCCACTTTGTGTGCTGAGGTCCTGTAGAGCCGGTGCTTGGGGACAGACTGAAGCAGACTTTTTGTGCATGCTCTCTCTTGGCAACACTTGGCTCATATTTCTTCTTTGTTCCCTTTTGATAGAGTCCTGTTTCCTATGTATTTAAAAAAATAAAAGTGAATTTAGTCATATGCTGTGATTTTTTGGGGGAGCAGGGCTGAGGAGTGTGAAAAGGATGAAGTTGCTAACGAGAAATGATGCACAACACATCAGGAATTCACATGGGCGGCATAGTGGGGTAGATGATGCTCCCCTCCTCCACACCCGGAAGTTAAATGTTACCCAGGAATACATGTTCCTCTTGATCAAATGACATGTTCTGAAAAAACAAGATAGGAAAAAGTTGTCCAATGCAAGTAGAGGAGCAAACTTCCTTCCTCACAGGGGGTGGGCAGGAACGTGGCTCTGTTCTGATACAGTGATGGCCCTCACTGTAAAGTCCCACTCTAGAGCTGGGTGTAGTCTTATTCAGATGTAATATCAGCTGGTTGGGGACCTGACCCAAAGGACTGTTTGAATGCAGGAGTTCAAGACATGCTAGAGTAGAGAGCAGCTCTCTCATCCCCCGACACCAAGTATCTTGCTCTGTTACTGTGCTGTTCTGCTTCTTGGGTATGACTGATGATTTGGTTGTAACAGTTGAGCTGCATTTTGGATGAATTGCTAAATGACAAAGTTTTATATTCTCATTTCTTAAAATACTTGTCTTAGAAGCCTTGTACCTTCTCTGTTTGCAGACACACGTTTTTATTTCAGGGCTATACTCAGAACATGTTATTTTCATTGAATATTCTTAGAGGCATCTTAATTCTGTATTTCTTCTACTTTACAAATTTACAAATTACATTGTCCTCTTGAGGAAATGGTGAGGGGAGGCTTGGGGTATCACAGCCCTTCTGCTCAAGAACGCATCCAAGGATTGGCAATTCCAGGAGAAGAACTAAGAAAAAAAAAAAAAACCTGGTCTTCCCATCTCTTTACTCTGTACTCTGTGACTGGGCCTTTTATTAAAGGGCTTTATTCAGTTCTTATTACAAAACAGCACATCTGACAGGTACATCTGCTGGACACATGGCAGTACATGGATTTTTTTAAAGGTCTAGTTATACTGTTTACATATAGTCATCAATAAGGTCGTACAACACACAGTGACCCATTTCATGTTAAAAACTTACTCAGCTTAAAAGCACAGCCTCATAATAATGCACAGATGTGAAATACTCTAAAACTCTGTATAAGTGAAGAGTGGTAATAAGAAACTGTGTGGTAATAAGAAACTGTGTGGTTGTACACAGTTGCTATCTCAGTTCCTCAGGAGGCTGAGGCTCTGAGGACCACTGGAGCCCGGGAGATACACTAGGACTCTGTTGCAGATAGACAAACACAGTAGATGTGTATCTATGAAAATAAAGCAAAATGTCAGCTTCTAGATACTTCAGTCAAGTACGATTCCTCAAAGCTGGATCACAGCAAAATGCTATTGAGATATTTTGTCATGAATAATTTAAAACATACAAAAACAATTGAGAAAAAAAGTAGTGTGAACACCATAAATTCACCATTTGAATTTTGTAACTCTTGGGAATGTTAAAATGATGTTTTAATGGCGGTTTGCATTCTATGACAGTTTCTGTGCTATAACTTACAACACTGACAATTGCTGACTAAGAAAACAGTCACTATGTGAGTTTTAATGTTTGACAGGAGCCTGCTATAGCTGTCTTCTGAGAGGCTCTGCCAGACCCTGACATATACAAAGGCAGATGCTCACAGCTAACCATTGTACTGATCACTGGGTTCCCAATGGAGGAGTTAGAGAGAAGACTGAAGAAGCTGAAGGGGTTTGTGGCCCCATGGGGAGAACAACAATACCAACCAACCAGAGCTCCCAGGGTCTAAACCACCAGCTTGGGAGCACATAGGGAGGGACCCATGGCTCCAGCTGTATATGTAGGGGAGGATGGCCTCCTCAGGCATAGGTGGGAGAGGAGGTCCTTGGTCCTATGAAGGCTGGATGTCCCAGTGTGGGGGAATTCTAGGGCAGGGAAGTGAGAGTGGGTAGGGGTTGGGGGCACACCCTCATAGAAGCAGGAGGAGGGGGAATGGGGGTTTCTGGGAAGGGGGAGGGGGAGGGGGAAGGAGATAACATCTGAAATGTAAATAAAATATCCAATAAAAAATATATGTTTACTGTCTTACCCTTTTTACTACTTCTAGGCTCAGTTCTAGTCTTATTTCTTCAGGACACTACTGTCTTAGGTTTTCTATTGCTGTGAAGAGACACCACGATTATGGTAATTTTTACAAAGGACAACATTTCTTTTCTGAAACTGGCTCACAGTTTCAGAAGTTTAATCCCTTATCTCCATGATAACAAGCACAGCACATAGACATGACGCTGGAGAGGGAACTGAGAGTTCTACACCTGGATATGCAGGCAGAAGTGAAAGTGACACTGGCCAGGCTTAAGCTGAGCCCTCAAAGCCTACCCACTAGTGACACACCTCCTCCAACAAAGCCACATCTCCTCAAACAAGGACATACTCCCTAATAGTGCCACTTCCCATGGACCTAATGGGGTCATTTTTTATTTAAACCACCACATTCCATTTCCTGCCCCACCCCCAGGCTTTTAATCATATCAAAGTGCAAAATGCATTTAGTGCAACTTCAAAAGTCTCCAAAGTTTCTTCTGAAAATCACTGCAGTCTCTTAATGGTAACCCCTATAGAATCAAAATGATAAATCATCACATACTTCCAACAGGATATACAATACCATTCTGAAAGGAAGCATAGTGAAGGAAAGACGGGACCAAAGGAAGACTGAAATCCAACTGGGTAAACTCGGAACTCTACATCTCTGTCTGGTGTCCTACACTCCAGATCTCCAACCCCTTTCAGCTTGTTGACTGCAATATAGTCTCTCCCCTCCTCCCTCCCCTCTCCACTCCTCCTCCTCCTCCTCCTGCTCCTCCTCCTCCTCCTTCTTCTTCCTCTCTCTCTCTCTCTCTCTCTCTCTCTCTCTCTCTCTCTCTCTCTCTCTCTCTCTCTCTCTCTCTCTCGTTCCATTCGCCGCTGTTAGCAGCTCCCCTTGGCAGGTAACACATAGTTCCGGTAGCTCTGACATCTACATCACATAGGTGTCTCCAAAGCAATCCGGGCTTTACCTTGATCACTTCACACACAGCTTTGTTATTAGGGAGGGGTACTTGACAGGGATTAAAAGGTGTGGCTATGTTGGAGAAACTGTGTCACTGGGAGTGGGCTTTAAGGTTTCAGAAGCTCAAGCCAGGACTAGAGACTCAGTGTCTTCCTGCTGCCTGATAATCTGGATGTAGAAGTCTCAGCTAACTCCCCAACACCATGTCTGCCTGCCTATGTGCAGCATGTTTCCCATCATAAAGGTAATTGTCTAAACCTCTGAAACTGTAAGCAAGCATCAATTCATTGTTTTTCTTTATGAGTTGCCATGGTCATAGTGTCTCTTCACAGCAATAGAACACTGACTAAGACAATTCATTTTGATAGCTGCCTAGTTTTATTTGGTTAGGGGTATTACAAGGATACATTTGGCAAATTCAGAGCCAACCCCCACAGTGATACCCTTCCTCCAAGGAGGCCATACCTCCTCCAACAAAGACATACCTACTCCAACAAGGCCATATCTCCTCCAACAAGACACACCTACTCCAACAAGGCCAAACCTCCTAAGTTCAACTCCTCATTGGCCAAGTATTCAAATATATGAGTCTGTGGAGGCCAAACCTATTCAAACCACCACAATTGCCAAATCTGTCTTATGCCCTAGGACTCACAAAAATCAAATAAAATCAAATCCAGGCAGCACAGTGCAGGAGAGGGAAGACAGAGACCTGCAGACCTCTATGGAGCCCACAGAGCTGCCCAGAGAGCTGCACATGGCACAGACAGACCATAGATACCCGCTTACTGCTATGCCAGGCAGCACAGATGGAGGATGTCACCCAGCCTACATTGGAAACTACCACAATATGTGAGTATGTAGTGGTCAAATGGGTCAGAAAGAGAGGTGAAACAGTTTGAGCATTATAACGAGAGATGGAACTGGAGACTTGATGGTGAAGAGGAATAGCCTGTTATGAGTTGCCAGCCCCACCACCTATGCTCATGGTGAGGTCCTAGCCCAAACAGCCACTGAGTGCCATGTCTGAGTCCCTGGATAAGCAGTGATGGGGGTCAATATTAGTGTCCGTGGTTCATGTAACCACTAGAGAACAGGAGATGTCCCTGATGTCCACCAGTTGTGCGTAACTGGTCCTGCCCCTCACTGGATGAGGTCTTTGGGAGAGCTGGCTTCATCACTCACCTCTGGCAGCACTAGAGAGAGCTGTCCCTGTACCTTGCTTAGACAGCACAGTGGAGCTAGTCCTCGAATCTAGGGTGAGTGAGCCAGCCCTAAGATGTGAGTGTGGGAGAGCTGACCCTGCTACTCATCTGCCGTGGGGTGGTGTGGGCACAGAGGCAATCCCTCCAACTCTTGCCATCTTTGGCTATTGGGAAATCTGCCCACAGTCATGAGCCTGGGTGAGCTATCCATGCACCTCACTAGCTGCAACACTCAGGAGAGCAGACCCTGTACCTTGCATGGACAGAACAGCAGAGCTGACCCTGGTGATGGAGGCAGGGGGCTCAGGTGAGCCAGCCCTGGGGATGAAAGCTTGGGAGAGCTGGCCCTGTCACTTGCCTACCTTGTTGAGGCATGAGTGCAGGGGTGATACCTTGCCCTCTCTGGACCCTCACCACCTATAACAGTAGGGAAGTGCGGGAAACAGCTCCACTCTCACCGTTACAAGATGGCGCTTGACATAGACATTGCTTGAGACCATATATGACAAGCCCGCGCTGAGAGGTGTGGTTACCCCATTGCCTTACCTTGAGTCATTGAGTGTGACCAATTAGTAGTGACATTGTGGCAGCTGCTGATAGGTTTAAGGCAATGCTTATGAGGGGCTGTGGGAGCGGAGGGGCGGGAGGAAGAAGATTGCTGTACAAGGATAGCTGAATAAACCATTTGAAGAAGAACACGGTTGCCGTTGCCTTATTCCGAGGGTCGGATGTGGGTAGCAACAGGGAAGATCTGGCCCTGGAGTCATGAGAACAAGACAGCTGGACCTGCCCTTTACTGGCTGCAGCAGTCAGGTAAGCTGACCCTGCACCTTACCTGGGCAGCACAATAGAGCTGGCCTTGGTTGTGGGGCCACAGGTAATCCAGTCCTGGAGGCAAGAGCATGGGAAAGTTGGCCCCACCACTCACCTGGCTGAGATGGCATGAGTACAGGGCTGATGCCCTTTCCCTCCCTCGGTCCCTCACCACCTGCAGTAATAGGAAGAGCTACCCCTGGAGTCATGAGAGTGGGAGAGCTAACCCAACCCCCTCACTGGCTGTAGGTCTTGGGAGTGTGGGCCCTAAACCTTGCCTGGGAAATATAGTGGAGTTGACTGACCCTGATGGTAAAGGCACAGGTGAGCCATCTCTGAGGGTTCTAGAGCATGAGAACTTGCCGAGCCCCTCACAGGCTACAGTACTTGGGAGAGTAAGCTCTGAACCTTGACTGGGCAGCACATTAAAGCTTGCTCTGGATAGCTGGGTGCAGGTGAGCTGACCCAAGGGCATGCGATTAGGAGAGCTGACACTGGATTGTGCCAATGGTAGCTTTGGGTGGCCTAGCCAAAGCAGTGCTGGAGAGCTCACCCTAGTGATGCAGATAAGGGAGAGCCATGGGCTGACCAGCTCAGCTACCACCCAGGCTCAGATCCAGGGCTCTGAATTAGCCAACCCAAACATGTATATCATCTGCCAATGTTTGGGATGCATAAAAAAGCCAGTCCTGTTGTTCCAAAGCTGCAGAATCTCCATGACACAGGATAACAACAATGGTTTTGCATGTCAATTTATTCTGTTTATGGACTTGCCTTTCCTACATGTAATGCTTCTGCTAAAACTACCATATGTGTACAGACAGAATGCCTTATCCACCACTGTGGTATTCCCACACAGTATTGCTTCTAACCAAGAAATTCATTTCACAGACAGAGAAGTGTGACAGAGAGCCCACCATCATGGAATCTACTGGTTTTGCTATGTTCCCCACCATCCTGAAGCAGCTGGTTTGATATAATGGTGGAATGGTCTTTTGAAGACACAGTTATTGCACCAGTTAGGTAACAGAAGTGTAGAGGGCTGGGGCAGGGTTCTTCAGAAGGCAGTAAGTATGTGCTTTGAGTCAGCCTCCGACATATGGTACAGTTTCTCCCATCCACAGGTCCAGGAAATCAAGGGGTGGAAAAGTGAATAGTTCCACTCACTATCACTCATAGTGACCCACTAGGAAAGTTTTTGCTTCCTGTTCCTGCAACTTCTAAGTTCTGCTCGCTTCCATTGGAAACCATCGTAGCCATAATAAAGTAGCATTGTGAAGAATAGTAATTTTGAATGAATTATAGGATCATCATAATTATAATGAAGTATAATGATTTAGTCCATGTATGACTGTAAAGAGAAAGGTAAAGAAACTCCCTATCCCCATTTTTTTGTTCCTTAGTTATGAGGATCTCTCAATACTTAGCGGTATCATCTTCTTGCAAAGGCTTGGCAAACCAACATTGACAAGATGAAGCTGTCACAGAAGAGGTGTCATGTATTGGATCTAATATGGTTTCTGGAGGTCATGTGTTATATGAGGGACCATATGAGGGACTGATTAGATCCTGGGGGCTCCAACTTCATCAATGCATTTCCTAATTATTCCATAAATAATAACTACTGGATAGTGGTTAAAACTATAGGTGGTAGCACCTAGTGGGAGAAGATGTCTTGTCTTTGCCCCCTCCACTTATTGGCTGCCAACTTTGCTCTGTAACATGCTCCCGGTGCCATGCTGCTCTTCCTCGTCGTAGGCAATGGACCCATCCAACCACACACTGAAACTTCTGAGTTAATAAACTTTCTTTCTCTTGCATTGTTTCTTTTGAGTATTTTGCAGAGTGATGGAAAACTGACTAACATCTAAGTGTTAGAGAATATGAAATATAGCACTAACATGCATGAAATATATACATGTGTGACATATAGCATTAAGTACACACATTATAAGTAAAGAGTTCCTTAGATTTTCCATTTCTGAACACAGCTCCAGGCAACTCTCCTCTTGAATTGCTGTCACTTCATTTCAGGTGAGCACCATGCCTGCCTGCCTGCTGCCATGGTCCCTGCCACTGTGGTTATGGACTTAGTCTAACCCCTTGGAACCATGAATCCCAAATTTCATGTTTTCTTTTATCCTTGGCTGATTTCAGGTGGAAACATCAATATCCAGGGCCCCACAGCACTTACTCCTTGTTTTTTTAAGACAGACAGATGCCACAAGATTGTTAAGTGTTTGAGCCAACCCCAGACCGAAGCAATATCACAATCCTCATGGTATTTCTTCAAGCCTTTCTCATTGTGGTAGTTTGAATAAGAATGGTCCTTATAGGCTCATATATTAGAATATATGGTACCCAGTTGGTAAAATTGTTTGGGTAGGATTAGGAAGTGTGGCCTTGTTAAAAGAGGTGTGTCATTGGCAGTAGGCTTTGAAGTTCCAATAGCCCACACCATTCCCACTTAGGTCTCTCTTCCTTCTGTCTATGGCTCAGGATGTAAGTGTTCAGCTACTGCTTGAGCACCATGCCTACCTGCCTGCTGTCCTGGTTCCTGCCACTACCGTCATGGACTCTAATGCCTTGGAACCATGAGTCCCAAATTTCATGTTTTCTTTTATCCTTGGCTGACTTGTCACAGCAATAGTAAAGTAACTAAGACCGTCAGAAACAAGCTAGAGAAGCACTGCCACCGACATATACCACTGTTCTTAAACGCTTCCTTATTTGAATCATGAGGAGGATCTCTTTGGTTCCTTGGTATATCCAACCCCTCCCTCCTAACCGCAGTCTTGCCTTTTACATCATCAGGAAAAGTCACATATATTCATTTCCCCAGTCTTCTTTATGGTGGGAGGAGGTGATATGACAAATTCTGACTAATTAAGAATTCACAGAACACTATTCTAAGGGCTTTCAGAAAAATCTCTTTCTTATCAGTAGGACAGAACTTGCTGGTATTGCCACATGCCTGCTTAAATTTGATCATAACTACAGAAGCTAAATGGTGACCAAGAGATAACAATCAAGATAATCACAGAACTACCCACTATAATACTGTTGAACTGAGAAAGGAATGAGAAAATATGAAGATTCCATAAGTCATCACCACAAAACTGTCTTTTATTAACAAAACCAAAGAACCCCAAACACTTTTTGTGAACATTAGCTTTTTCCCTTAAGATTCCAAAATGGTATTTTGTGTGTACATATTCTAAGTTTTCCAACACATTGAGAATACAGCTGTTGACAGAATACAAGCCTAAGAAACAAAAGTGAGATGTTCTTAAATTTGATTTTAAACGTTTATAACTCTGAAATGGCCATATGTGACCCCTAAGTCCTGGTTCACATGCCATTTCTCCTTTGCATCATGGGATTGGGGCTGCAGCCTCATGGGACACACAGCAGCACATGTAGTGGATACAAGGAAGGAAGTCAATGTCGTCACTGAAATGTACGTGTATTGATACCTAGTGGTAAGCAGGAAGGTACCAATCCACCTGTCTTAAAAGTAAATCTATAAACAAAATCATCTCCATTTATTCTATGGGCATTTATTTTTCCCTCAGCATTGGTCAGAAAGACAGACGTAGCTATCAAATGAGTAAGAGTAAACATACTGGGGACAGTCACTACTGCTGCTGCTCTGCTAAAATTAGGGCCCTGCAAGCTCCACACTGATGCAGAGAAAGGTTTACAGGACAGTCCCAGGGGCTTCCTTCAAGAAACATATATTAATTTCTCTTACACAATAAAACATGCTTAGAAAATCTAGCCCACTCACACCCTGAACAACAACCAAACTCTGACATTTATGTGACAAAATTTCTAACAGTATGCAAATCAAAACTAATGCCCTTAAAAATAATTTTAAAAATCACCCAGATAATAATTGTCTTGTTTAAAATACTTTGTTCCTTACATGTATAAATTCATCTTAGAACTTATTTTATCACCCCAAACTGGATGAAAAATAAGAAATGTATTAATTTCAAATTTATAATTTACCAAAATGTGAAATAAATTTTTGAAGAGAAATGGAAAGATCTTTCTGGCATTACAGCTACTCTGTTTTGTACAGTAATAAGGTATTTTGAAACTAGTAAGGAGGTATCTGTTTTAATATGTATCTGGGTAAATGTCTCAGAATTCCTAATGCTTAGTTATTAATTACATTGACCACAAGACACAAAGAGGGAAGAGGCGTCAACCGTGCCTTCCTGAGCTCTGCAGTGCACACTGACCTGCCCATTTTCATTCTTGTTGGAGAAGCCATCTCTCACTTATGCTCATGGAAAATGCTAACACAGTATTCTCACAGGATATCTAGATCTGCTAGCTGATGACAGACATCACACAACTGTTTCTTTGTTGATAGAGATGAAACCCTAGTTTAGATACTATATACAAAAATGTGTGCCTGTTGCTTGTAACATTCACATGTGCTCAGCTAAGAGTTCATGTAATGAATGTGGCTTTTCTAGTTATTCAATTTACACCTATGACAAGCACCAAGAAACATGCATACTACAAGGAGTCTAGAGATGAAGGATTCATGTTTCACACCTTTAAGGGACACGCTGTCACAGAATGCTGATGACCTGGTTTCTATCGCTCATGCTCTAATTGGGGGGGTCTTTGCAACAAAGGGGGCTTGTGAAGGTTTCAGTTCTTCTGTCTTCTTCTTTTAGGGTTTACAGGAGGTTATGTGTCAGGCACTAATCAGTCAGGTGGCTTTTGGTCCAACGGGTATATTAGTTGTCTTTATGCACCTTTTTAATCCTTCTGCAAAAAGCCAAGTTCAAATGCTGGAAACCGTGCTGTCTCTGGTACCAAGATGTCAGAAAGAAAGTGAACAGTACCAGCCATACCTGCAAAGCAAAATGTGTATCTTTTAGGAACCACACAGGTTAGTGAATAAAACAAAGTGATATTTAATCTCTTCCACTACCAGGGGCTGTAAGGAAAAGTACCATCATCAACTTAAAATGACATCATTAAAAACAGCACCCAACAGGCAATTAGGCTATTTTTTTCTTTGTGTGTGTGTGTGTGTGTGTGTGTGTGTGTGTGTGTGTGTGTATTCAGGCATATACACACCACAGTGTGAGTACAGACCTCAGCAGACAACTTCAGGAGTCAGTCCTTGCCTTCCAGTTTGTTTGAGACAGGGTCTCCATTGTTTTCTACTGAGTGCATACCAGTGTAGCTGACTGGCAAGTGTCTGAGGTTCCTCCTGTCTCATTTCCCAATTCCTCTTTAAAACTGAGCTTATACACCTGAGCTACACATCTACACACCCGGGTTCTGGAGGTTTAGACTCAGATTCTAACACTCGTATGACAAGCAATTTATGTACTGCGCTGTCTCCAGTACTGCACTACACTATGTTTTAAGAAATGGCTTTTGGATTCTTATCTTGCATTTGAAATGTTAAGATGATACTGCAGCATCTAAGGATATAGATCTTGGATGTGGCTCAGTATTACAGTGTTTATCTAACTAGTGTGAGGGCTTGAAGACCATAATCAGCATACATGGTTTAAAACAAAAAAGCAAACAAATGCCCTGAGGAACTTAAGAACATTGCCAACTATATACCAAAAAATGAAACTTTCCCCTCAGAGCTTTTACAATCTCCATCCAATTTTTATCTTCTTTAGCTTCTAAGAATGTAATTTTAATTAAATGCAATTTATGTATGATAACCGCCACCCCCAAAAGTAGGGCACTGATTAAACAACAGCTTCTGGAATTGACTGACAAAAACATGAGGGGACTGTGGGTGTGAGCTTCTTGATCTCCTGTGCCTCCAGGCCTGTGTGTCCACCTCAGTCAGAGTAAATCTCCTCTCACAATTTCAGTTTGCTTAGTTTTTCTTTTGCCACAAACAAATACATAAATCGTAAGTGTTCTTTGAATCTTGACAGCTGTACAACCTGCATAAAACAAACATGTCTAATACAATCTAGATCCACCAGCATGTGGGTCTGTGTGTCCTTCACTCTGTCTCCAGTCTATCATTAGAGGTAACTAACTGCCATAGACAAGCTTTGTCTGCTTCACAACTTGACCAGGATGGAATCCATATGCAGCCTCCTGGGACCCGCTTCTTTACTTAGACTCCTGCAGTTGACATCTGTTTTATGGCTGCCAGTAGTCTGCCCTTCCTGCTAAGTACAGTGTCAGTACTGTTTGTCAGAGGACAGTCAGAGACTGTTTCCTTATTTTGTTATTAAGAAAATTTGGGTTGGTCCCAGCCTTCCCTACAACCTTTCTACTTGAAGAAAGGGTTCTGGAAACTTAAAGAATAAACTAATCCAGACATATTAGAACCCATTAGAATCAAAAAGTGGCCCTTAATGCCTTTGAGAGGACCCTAGAGAAGCCTCAGAAAAGCTCGCTTGTGGATTTCATAGGCAGGTGCCAGTCCCACAGAATGCTGCCTTTGACAGAGTGGGTGCTCCAGGAGGACATCAGATACAGCCAGTGTTCCTTCTCAGTAGAGCTGCTAGACTCCTGCATAAGAACTTGGTTAGTAGTTACTGCCAGCTCCATCTGCCATGCATTGGTGAGGCACACGGCAAACAACCAGTTGACTTCCTAGCCATAGTAGTTCAAAAGTGAAATTCTGACCCAATGGGCAATTAAAGTTGCATTGTTAAAGTTGAATATATAAGCATCAGTGGCCTCCACTTTAAAGTCCAGATATTAACTCCTGTTGTCTGATATAAATGCATTTCATGTGAGACAGGGCTTCAATACAGAACCTAGGCCAGATTCATACTCATGATCTAATGCTTTAGCTATCAGTGTAATAGACTACAGGCAAGGACTACCATGTCTGTCATATATTATTTGTGGTGTAAACAACTCAAATTTTTATTCTGAGAAATATTTTTCTTTATGACGCCAACTTATACAGAAAAAGCACTGATAAAATCTATTACCTATCTACTTGATTTGAAATAAATAATTTATTCCTTCTGAAATTACTTTGGGATATAGTTGTAAGATGTGGTTCTAAAGTTATTATCAATTTGTCCTAGTACTATAAAGTCTTTGCACTGTGGTTTTATAAGTTAGTCAAAACATGCAAGTGTGCGCACACACACACACACAATATTTGGAAGGCAAAATGTATTGGTGCACACCTTTAATTGTAGCACTTGGGAGGCAGAGGCAGGCAGAGTCTGAGGCAAGCCTTATCTACGTAGCATGTTCCAGGACAGCCAGGACTACATGGAGAGACTCTATCTTAAAAAAATGAAATAAACAAAAAAAAAGGATATCTCTGTCAGTAGGACTTCAATTATAATTATAATAGTATATTAATTATAGTATATTATATATTTATTAACCTTGACAGACAAGTATTGTTACTTTAACTAATGGCTTTGTTATTACCATCAGTAAAAGTATTGAACTCTCTTTAATATTCACTCTTATTTTTCTAATTACTAATATCTAATTACTACTTTTCATTAATATTAGTTACTAGTAATTCTTTATATAATTTATAGAATTAATTGTATTAAATAGCTACCTAAGTTTCCCATAAACATAGAATACTATATATATATATATATATATGTATACACACACACACACACACACACACACACACACACACACGCACGCACAATAATTACATGGAAATGCAGAAGAATAAACACATTACCCCTCACCCCTAATCCAGTAAGCCTTCTAGGCTTGTCTGTATATGTACTTCACAAAAGTTCAAAAATTTTTGGAGATACTTGCAGGACCAAAATCTAGCAAGATCAATAGGCTTCCTATCATTTTGCTTTAGTTCTGAAGCAACACCAAATGCCCTAATGCTAGTCCTCAAAACACAGGGTCCAGTTTACTAGACTAAGTATTTAAATGTACAGTTTTATTTTCTTTTTCACACTCCTACCTTCAAAGAGGGAATAAGGTCTGTCAGGAATGCGGCATCCATGTGCTCCATAATCTAGACACCACTCTGCAAACTAAAAAGAAAGATGTTTCTTTTTAAGAATAGAATTTCTTAAGAGGCAATGACTAGGACACTTTAATGCGTTTAGAAGACTTGAAGAAAGGGCTCAAGATTTGGCTTGGTGGTTAAGAGCACATGTGCCTCTCCAAAGGACCCTAGTTTGATTCTAGACACCCACGCCAGGTGGCTCACAAACACCTGAAATGCCATTTTTGATGCAAACTGTCTCCTCTGGCCTCTTTGAGCACTTGCACTTATGTGCATATTACTACAGACAGACACACATAATTAAAAACATTAAAAATAAGACTTGGAAAAAATAATTAAAGAAGCCAGTTTGGGCAGCAGTGATTCCAGGGCTCTGAACTGTACTGTGTGACCAAAACCCACTACAAGGATGCCAGTTAGAGACCTTTCCTTGCCTGTTTGTTCTTCTGTAGGTAACATCTACCTTAAAACATTGTAGGGACACCTGGAGAAGAAATACACAATAACTCACCAGTACCCTGTTCCTTCCAAGCACCTGTTCTATCTGAATAAAAATCCTGAGCTGTGAGGCTGTCTTGAGCCCTGGCCCCTGGCCTGGGTCACTCATCGAGAACATACTCAGCATCCTTCGTGTCCTCACCTCTACTGTCTTATACGCTGTTGCTGAAACAATCCTCCACTGTGGAAAGACTTCAGCCCTTAGCTCTCTACTGTATGGGTTTTACACCCTAAATAAGTGAATGCTAACTTAATGCTGTCCTTTTTATAACACAGACGTGGCCTCGGTGTGTGACTCATTGCTTCTCCACTAATGATTCAACAAACACTGACGTGGAAATCCAAGTTCTCCCTGATTCTTCCCCACCAGAGCTATATTGATTTTTCTAAAGAAGTGTCTTAACATGGACCCTCCATTTTCCAAACTGGTGTTCAGTCTTGCTGCTTACTAAAATTCACTTTGAAGTCCTGAAAATCACTGGTAAGAGAGAATTTTACTTAAATGATCTCAAGTGGGTCACAATGGTGCTCAGGTGTAGTCAAAGTTGAGAACTGCTCTGTGCATGTCTGACTTCAACTCTCGACACAGCCCTGAAATGCCCCCTCTCCGAGACACACTAAGATGTTTCCTGATTCAGTGGCTTTGACTTACTATTATAAAAGGAATGTATGCCACTTGCCCAGCCTATTCAGTTAACCATCCAACACTGTGCTTACCTTTGCCTCTGGCTCCTGTTCTGCTCCGACCCATGATCTAGCAACCATGAATTTTATATCCCCTTAGGTGTATCAACCTCCAGGCCACTGGACAGGCAGGTTCCTCTCTACAATAGTCCTCCTCCTCCTCCTTTGAAAACCTTGCAGGCAGCCTTCCAGTTTTAGCTTAAACACCACTTTCTGACCTCCCAGTGACTAGACTGGGCTCTGCCCTCTTACATGCTTCTATAGCATCCTGTGAGCATTCTGTGAGTGTCAGCACCCTACAAATAAATGCATTCACAGGGATTCCAAAGTGGGGAAGCCTGTTCTATTTGGGTTTGACAAAACAAAACCACAACAATAAAAACATCTCCTAGAAGGTCAGGAAATTGAACAGAGGTACGTAGCAATGGGAGATGGGGAACTGGGGTAGCAACCAGAAAGTCCCAGATGCCAGGAAAGCAAGAGCCTCCCAGGACCCTATGGGGATGACATTAGCTGAAATATCCCACAAAGGAGAGGGAGAACCTGTCAAGACCATATCCAGAGGTTAGGCATGGCCCCCTCGACAGGCTATGCACCCATCTCCAAAATTTTAACCCAGAATTGCTCCTATCTAAAGGAAATACAGGGAGAAAGAGTAGAGCAGAGACTGAAGGAAAGGCCATCCAGAGACTGCTCCACCTCAGGTTCCATCCCCCATGCAGACACCAAACTCAGACACTATTGTGGATGCCAAGAAGTGCTTTCTGACAGGAGCCTGATACAGATGTCTCCTGAGAGGCTCTGCCAGAGCCTGACAAATACAGATGCAGATGCTCGCAGCCAACCATCAGACTGAGCACAGGAATTCTGATAGAGGAATTAGGGGAGGGACTAAAGGAGCTGAAGGGGCCTTATCTGGCATCAATAGGAGGGGAGGCCCTTGGTCCTGTGAAGGCTTGATGCTCCAGTGCAAAAGAATGCTAGGGCGGTGAGGTGGGAGTGGGTGGCTGGGTGGGGGAGCACCCTCATTGAAGAAGGGTAAGAGGGAATGGGATAGGAGCTTTGCAGATGGGAAAACAGGAAAGAGGATAACATTTGAAATGTAAGTAAATAAAATATCCAATTTAAAAAAAAACACCTCATAATGGTAGCAGGGTTCATTGTCAAAATGGCATTAAGAATATGTTATCAGTAATGTCTCACATGTCACAAGCCACTGCATTTTGGTGTATTCCTCAATTATTTTAGTATATGCACATAACTATATCATGTAAAACATACATAGTCATAAAAATACAAGCAAACATTTACCAAGTCTGGCTTCATGCCTTTCATCAAAATACACTCTGAGCATATTAAATTGTTCCAATTTGAGCCCATGTGCTACTGATGGACATACTATAGGGGAATAACCTTGGACAAGTAGAATCATGGAACTTATATGTCACCAGTGTGAGCCAAGCAATAAGCAAAACATTCGATAAATGGCTGGCAGTATTAAAGACCCTGAAGAATGTCATAGTTAAGGTAACATTGGAATGGCAAAGATTTTCTATGCAAATTGCAGGGGGAAAGTACATTTTCGGTGAAGGAATAGGTTATGACAGTTTAGCCTCCATTCTACTGAGAGGGAAGAAAAGTGCTATCTAGTGAAGTATGCCTGAAAGTACTATAGGATAAGACAAAAAGGTGGGAAATAGAAAAGGGTCAAAGCATGCAGGACTACAGAAACTCAGAGACAGGAGGCTAGCTTTGCCATGCAGTTTAATGGGAAACCAATGAAGGATTTAACTATGAACAATTGTAGACTGCCTGAATGTTATATCAATTAATTCTTAAAACATCTTAGGTAGATAATCATTTTCTCCCCATTGTTTTTTTTTTTTCAAATAAGGAAATTGAGGCTTGAAGAATAAATGTACTTTAAGACAATAAAGCTTTTATGTAACGTAGGTATGATATCAAAGATCTGTGACCTAGACCCTGGGAGGTGGCACAGCAGATCAGCTCATGTTCATGATTGTCCTTGGCAACAGCAAACCACGGCCCATCTGTGCTAGCTCAGACTTTTTCTCAAAAACCAACTGAAGAAATACTGTTCATACACAGTGCTGTGAATCTGACCGGCAGTATGATTCTAGAACCTGTGCTCTTCAGGTCAGCATTTATGTTTGCTACCTTCACCTCGTGGAGAGACACAGAGGCCCAAGGACAAGACTGGGCCAGAAGAAACACATTAACCCACAGATTGGGAGGAGTAGGTTCAAACATGGAAGAGGAGTTGCACTTTCGGACTCTGTTCTGGAAGTTCAGAAGCTGTGTGGATACAGGTATCCTCACCTTACAAGCTCGATAGAGATACTTCTTATCCTGCGTCAGGTGATAAAGGGACAAAAAGGAATAACCATTTCCAGAGGTTCCATGGCAGATTCCATAACCTTTCCGGAGCAGACCTCGCTGCCAAATCACATCGCTGCACTCCATGGCCTCTTTCAAGTATTTTTCCTCCTTAAAAACCTAGAGAAATGTTTTGCATAAGAGTCAGAAGAATACTTCCCCATTGGTTAGAAGACTACACATTATGAAAACACATATGGCATTAGAGTTACACACACACAGGAACCTGTCCACCCAGCTCGGCCCTTCTCCTTCAAGTCTGACTTAATGAGTCTCCTCTCCACAAGTCCTCCTATCTGCCAGACCTACCACTGGTGCCACAGCCTGTGTCTAAGCCTACCTAGTCTGGCCACCTGTGCCTGTGTAGCAACCAACCTTTGAGCTTCCACCAAGACCTGCCCTACCTATCCCTGAACCCACAAGCCTTTGGCACAACACATACAACCTCTCTATCCAGCCAGATCTACTCTATACTCAAGACTTAGACCAGAATTCATATCCTGAAAACCAGAGCAGTCTACCCTGTTCACCTGATTTCACTCCACCTAACTCATTTCAACCTTCAAGCACAATCTCACCCCTACATCTTCTCTTCTGCTCTAACCTGCTCTGTCCATATCAGACACAGAACTAACAATAGAGGTCCCCATGCCTAGATCTCACTGGAAAAATTATGAGCAATACAAAAGGTCATTCCAGTATCTTCTCTCCAAAACCTACTAGTGCTGTAGAAATGTTTGCCAAACGGAAATTTCAAGATGAGCCACAGGACACAGATTTAAAGCAACAATAATAGATTTTTTTCAAAAAATTAAAGGAGTTTAAAGAAGACATCAAAATAAACAAAACATTTGCAATACAGACATACATTAAAAAAAAGATTATCTATCCACCATGACCAAGTTGGCTTTATCCTTGAAATCCAAATGGTTCAACATACACAAGTCAATAAATGTTAAAGTCAACATAAATTGACTTAAACAAAAAAGATCACATGATCATCTCAAAATAGAAAAGGCCTTTGATACAATTCAACATGACTCCATGACAAAAGTACTAAACAACATAGGGCTAGAGGAAACAAACCTCAATGTAATAAAAGCTATATATGAAAATCTCATGCCAAAGTTTCTACAGGATTAGGCACATCCTTTCCACCTGAGGCCAGATAAGGCAGTTCTCAGATATATATGTGCAAGGGGCCTCAAACTAGCCTGTGTATGCTTTTTGGTTGGTAGCTTAGTCTCTGGGAGCACCCAGAGTTGTTTTAATGGCTGCATCTATTTGACTAGGGGTTATAGCTCTATTTAAATTGTTTAGCTGCTCTCCAGGATCTGAGGCCTGGTGCAGACAGGTGCCAGGTCCGCTCCTTCCCTGACACCGGACTCCTCCTGAGACTTCCTAGAGGGCCCACTGAACTCAGAGTGGTAGGTAAGAAGACCCAAACACTGCCCTACACCCATAGCTGGGTGTGGGGAGTGCTCAGATTCCAGCAGAAACCCAAACCTGCCCCTGTAGAGTGGCACTCCCCTTCCGCCCCCTCCAGGATCTGAGGCCTGGTACGGACTGGCATCAGGTCCGCTCCTGTGTGGACACCGGACTCCTCCCGAGACAACCTAGAGGATCCACTGAACCCAGAGTGGTACAGGGTCCACTGAACCCAGAGCGGCAGAGGAACAACTGAACTCAGAGTGACAGACAACATATCCCACGCCATCTTAGAGGAACCACTGCACTCAGAGCAGTAGACCCCTTATCCTGAGACAACCTAGAAGAGACACTGCACCCAGAACAGCAGACACCTAGCTTGTCTGCTACCTTATCCTGAGGCATCCTAGAGGTACCGCTGTACTCAAAGCAGCTGGAGAAGATCACCGAGACATCTGGACCCCGAGGAGATCAGACACAAGTAAGATAACTGGAAAGGCAGGCTTCAGTCAGAGACAGCGGGTACAGCTAGCACTAGAGTTAACCAAATGGCGAAAGGGAAGCGCAAGAACATAAGCAACAGAATCCAAAGTTACATGGCATCATCAGAACCCAGTTCCCCCATCATAGCAAGCCCTGAACACCTCATCACACCGGAAAAGCAGGATTCAGAATTAAAATCACTTCTCATGACGATTATAGAGGACTTCAAGAAGGACATAAATAACACTCTCAAAGAATTTAAGGAGAACACAGGTAGACAGATAGAAGCCCTTAATGAATTGCAAGAAAAAACAACCAAACAGGTGAAGGAATTAAACAAAACCATCCAGGATCTAAAAATGGAAGTAGAAACAATAAAGAAATCACAAGGGGAGACTACTCTGGAGGTAGAAAACCTAAAAAAAAGATCAAGAGTCATAGACACAAGTATCACCAACAGAATACTAGAGATAGGGAAGAGAATCTCACGTGCAGAAGATATCATGGAAAACATTGACACAACAGTCAAAGAAAATGCAAAATACAAAAAGCTACTAACCCAAAACATACAGGAAATCCAAGACAAAATGAGAAGGCCAAACCTAAGGATAATAGATAAGGTAAAGATGAGGGGGAAGACTCCCAACTTAAAGGACCAGTAAATATCTTCAACAAAATTATAGAGGAAAACTTCCCTAACCTAAAGAAAGAGATGTCCATAAATATACAAGAAGCCTACAGAACTCCAAATAGTTTAGACCAGAAAAGAAATACCTCCTGCCACATAATAATCAAAACATCAAATGTACAAAACAAAAGAAAAAATACTAAAAGCAGTAAGGGAAAAAGGTAAAGTAACATATAAAGGCAGACCTATAAGAATTACACCAGACTTCTCACCAGAGACTAAAAAAGCCAGAAGATCCTGGACTGATATCATACAGACCCAAAGAGAACACAAATGCCAGCCCAGACTACTATACCCAGCAAAACTCTCAATCAATATTGATGGAGAAACCAAAATATTCCATGACAAACCCAAATTTACACAATATCTTACCACAAATCCAGTACTTCATTGGATAATAGGTGGAAAACTCCAACACAAGGAGGGAAACTACAACCTAGAAAAAGCAAGAAAGTAATCCTCCAACAACCCTAAAAGAAGGTAGCTATACAAACATAACTCCACTGCCAATAACAAAAATAACAGGAAAAAAGCATTCATTTTTCCTTAATATCTCGTAATATCAATGGACTCAGTTCTTTAATAAAAAGACATAGACTATCAGACTGGATACATAAACAGGACCCAACATTTTGCTGCATACAAGAAATGCACCTTTGTGAAAAAGACAGACACTACCTCAGAGAAAAGGATGGAAAACAATCTTACAAGCAAACGGTCCCAAGAAACAAGCTGGAGTAGTGATTCTAATATAAAATAAAATCGTTTTTTAATCAAAAGTAATCAAAAAAGATAAAGAAGGATACTTCATATTCATCAAAGGAAAAAATGTACCAAGAGGAGCTCGCAATTCTGAACATCTATGCCCCAAATGCAAAGGCACCCACATACATAAAAGAAACTTTACTAAAGCTTAAAGCATACATTGCACCTCACACAATAATAGTGGGAGATTTCAACACCCCACTCTCAGCTACAGACAGATCATGGAAACAGAAACTAAACCGAGACACACTGAAACTAACAGAAGTTATGAACCAATTGGACTTAACTGACATCTATAGAACATTTCATCCTAAAACAAAAGAATATACATTTTTCTCAGCACCTCATGGTACCTTCTTCAAAATAGACCATATAATTGGTCACAAAACAGACCTCAACAGACACAAAAAGATTGAACTAATCTCTTGTACCCTATCAGATCACCATGGACTAAGACTCATCTTTGATATGGACCAAAACAATGGAAATCCCACATACACATGGAAACTGAACAATGCTCTACTCAATGATAACTTGGTCAAGGAAGAAATAGAGAAAGAAATTAAAGACTTTTTAGAATTTAATGAAAATGAAGACACATCTTATCAAAACTTGTGGGACTCAATGAAAGCAGTACTAAGAGGAAAACTCATAGCTCTAAGTGCCCACAAAAAGAAACTGGACAGAACATACACTAACAACTTGACAACACACTTGAAAGCCTTAGGACAAAAAGAAGCTAATATACCCAAGAGGAGTAGATGGCAGGAAATAATCAAACTCAGGGCTGAAATCAACCAAGTTGAAACAGAAAGAACTATATAAAATATCAACAAAACCAGGAGCTGGTTCTTTGAGAAAATCAACAAGATAGACAAACCCTTAATCAGACTAACCAAAGGGCGCAGAGACGGTATTCAAATTAAGAAAATCAGAACTGATAAGGGAGACATAACAACAGAAACAGAGGAAATTAAAAAAATCGTCAGATCCTACTACAAAGGCCTATACTCAACAAAATTGGAAAATCTGGATGAAATGGACAATTTTCTAGATAGATACCAGGTACCGAAGTTAAACGAGAAACAGATAAACCTTCTAAACAGCCCCATAACCCCTAAAGAAATAGAAGCACTCATTAAAAATCTCCCCACCAAAAAAAGTCTGGGGCCAGATGGTTTTAGTGCAGAATTCTATCAGACCTTCCAGGAAGACCGAATACCAATTCTTCTCAAACTATTCCACAGAATAGAAACAGAAGGAACAATTCCCAATCTGTTCTATGAAGCTACAATTACTCTCATATCTAAGCCTCACAAAAACCCAACAAAGAAAGAGAACTACATATCATTCTCTCTTATGAATATTGATGCAAGAATACTCAATAAAATTCTTGCAAACCAAATTCAAGAACTCATCAAAGCAATCATCCATCATGATCAAGTAGGCTTTATCCCAGGAATGCAAGGATGGTTCAATATTCGGAAATCCATCAATGTAATCCACTACATAAATAAACTCAAAGAAAAAAACCACATGATCATCTCACTAGATGCTGAGAAAGCATTTGACAAAATCCAACATCCCTTCATGTTAAAAGTCTTGGAAAGATCAGGAATTCAAGGACCATACCTAAACATAGTAAAAGAAATATACAGCAAGCCAGTAGCCAACATCAAAATAAATGGAGAGATACTGGAAGCAATCCCACTAAGATCAGGGACTAGACAAGGCTGCCCACTCTCACCCTACCTATTCAATATAGTACTGGAAGTCCTAGCTAAAGTGATTAGAGAACAAAAGGAAGTCAAAGGGATACAAATAGGAAAGGAAGAAGTCAAAATTTCACTATTTGCAGATGATATGATAGTATACTTAAATGATCCTAAAATTTCCACCAGAGAACTCCTAAACCTGATAAACAACTTCAGTAAAATGGCTGGATATAAAATCAACTCAAACAAATCAGTAGCCTTCCTGTACTCAAAAGATAAACAGGATGAGAAAGAAATTAGGGAAATGACACCCTTCACAATAGTTACAAAAAATATAAAATATCTTGGACTGAACCTATCCAAGCAAGTGAAAGATCTGTATGTCAAGAACTTCTAACCTCTGAAGAAAGAAACAGAAGAATATTTGAGAAGATGGAAAGATTTCCCATGCTCCTGGATAGGCAGGATTAATTTAGTAAAAATGGCCATCTTGCCAAAAACAATCTATAGATTCAATGCAATCCCCATCAAACTTTCAAATCAATTCTTCATAGAGACAGAAAGAGCAATTTGCAAATTTATTTGGCATAACAAAAAACCCAGGATAGCGAGAACTAATCTCAACAATAAAAGAACTTCTAGGGGAATCACCATCCCTGACCTCAAACTGTACTACAGGGCAATAGTAATAAAAATTGCATGGTATTGGTACAGAGGCAGGCAGAAAGATCAATGGAATAGAATTGAAGATCCAGAAATGAGCCCACACACCTATAATCATTTGATCTTTGACAAAGGAGCTAAGACCATCCAGTGGAAAAAGGACAGCATTTTCAGCAAATGGTGCTGGTTCAACTGGAGGTCCACATGTAGAAGGATGCAAATCAATCCATTCTTAACTCCTTGTACAAAGCTCAAGTCCAAGTGGATAAAAGACCTTCACCTAAATTCAGATACACTGAAACTAATAGAAGAGAAGGTGGGGAAGACCCTCGAATGCCTAGGCACAGGGGAAGAGTTCCTGAACAGAACATCAATGGCTTATGCTCTAAGATCAAGAATTGACAAATGGGATCTCATAAAATTGCAAAGCTTCTGTAAGGCAAAGGACACTGTCAATAAGACAAAATGGCAACCAACAGATTGGGAAAAGATCTTAACCAATCCTACATCCGATAGAGGGCTAATATCTAAGATATACAAAGAACTCAAGAAATTATACTCCAGACAACCAAATAACCCTATTAAAAAATGGGGAACAGAGCTAAACAAAGAATTCTCAACAGAGGAAACTCGAATGGCTGAGAAGCACCTTAAGAAATGCTCAACATCCTTAGTCATCAGGGAAATGCAAATCAAAACAACCCTGAGATACCACCTCACACCAGTCAGAATGGCTAAGATGAAAAACTCAAGTGATAGCAGATGCTGGCGAGGATGGGGAGAAAGAGGAACACTCCTCCATTGTTAGTGAGATTGCAAGCTGGTACAACCACTCTGGAAATCAGTCTGGCGGTTCCTCAGAAAACTGGACATAGCATTACCTGAGGATCCAGCTATACCACTCCTGGACATATACTTAGAAGATGCTCCAACATATAACAAGGACATATGTTCCACTATGTTCATAGCAGCCTTATTTATAATAGCCAGAAGCTGGAAAAAACCAAGATGTCCCTCAACAGAGGAATGGATACAAAAAATGTGGTACATTTACACAATAAAGTATTACTCAGTTATTAAAAATAATGAATTTGAGAAATTTTTAGATAAATGGATGGAACTAGAAATTATCATCCTGCATGAGGTAACCCAATCACAAAAGAACACACATGGTATTTACTGATAAGCGGATGTTAGCCCAAAAGCTTGTAATAGCGAAGACTCAATTCACAGACCACATGAAGCTCATGAAGAAAGAAGAGCAAGTGGGTATGCCTCAGTTCTACTTAGAATGAGTACAGTTGAATTTCCACCCTAAGAAATACTACCAACAGCCTAACACCAGATGTCTAGGTCCCACTTCAATAGCATAAGTCACATAAAGAACCAAGAGAGTAGATTAACACCATAAAGCAGTATTCCCATAGTGATATAACCGGAACAAAAGCAACTCAGGTGATATACAAAACAATGATTTAAAAACAGCAATAATGCATATGAACAAGGAACTCAAAGATATGGACAAATATCAGAATAAAGACTGTGAAACTGTGAGTGGAATAGCAAAACAATACAAGACATGAAAATATAATAAAGAGGGTCAAAGAAAAATATGAAACACCAAATAGACAGAACCATAAAACAAACTCCTCATGTCATATAATAGTCAAAACACTAAATGTACAGAAGAATAGATATTGAAAGCTACAAGAAAGACCAAGTTACACAATGGTCAAAGCCTTGAAGATGTGGCTTTAGTAAACTAGGCTCTCTAGTTAAAAGAAGGAAAAAAAGGAGAAGAAGGTAGAAAGATGAGAATTCTTGGGCAAAGAGAGAGCACTTGAACTGACAACATGCATCTACTACTGACTCTGAGTTACTATTAAATGTATATAAATTATATACATTTAATATGAATTTAATATATAAATTAAATGTATATAAATTATATACATTTAATATGAATCCCAGATCATTAGTCTCAACCCTGACTTTTGTAAAACAGAAACTAAACACAAAGCAAAAACACATTTCCTTATAGTTTTTACACAGCTTACTCTTCATGGATATCTGGGCACAGCTCCTGCAGTTTCCTGGTACAGCAGACAACAGTCTTTAGGGACTGTTTTCACGTAAGAACAGAAAGGTGACAGACTACTAGGTTGAAATTACTTCTTACAAATGTTTAAGTTTTATTCTAGTAAAGCAGCTAGCTCTCTCTGATATCTCTCTAGGGCATGGTCATCTTCAATCCTTCAAGTAGCTAGAACAAGGTACTAACTTTTCAATGTTTGTACATCATCTTTTAATTCTCTAATCTTTGTTTCCTTAGCAATTCCATGACCTCATGTCCATAACTGACAACTTCTCTATAAACATTAATTCACTAGACTACCATCCTTTTCCATTAAACCACACTCTCCTTCTAATACTATTTGTTTCTAGATCATATACAAGCCTTCCTCCTATAAGATAAAACTATCTATCATTTGCTTGTTTTTTATAGATTCTTCCTTCTTTTCCTATTCATGCCTTTTCTTCTTGAGACCACTTTAATTCTCTATCCTTGGTGTCCCCAAGTTCACCCTGGTTAATTAATTCCACAGTTATTGGACCAGAGGGTACATGTATCTCTTCATATAATTCCAAGTTCCAGGCCAAGTCTAGCAATGAGCAATTTCTACAAAGGACCATGGAGGTTTTTATGGCCTCTGTGGTTATGCTGTCTCGATCCTTTCCCCTGGCCCAAAAGGGCAAGGGGAAGGCCTGTTCCTCATTCGCACAGTCTCATGACCACTTCCACTTCTCATTCTTGAGAACTGCATCTGTTTCATTCATTATGGAATGATTAGCTCTGAGTAAATGGAGGAAGTATATTCCCCAGAAAGAGAGACTGAAAGTCAAATAGAAGAGACAGCAGATTAAGCTACTGGGCAACGGCAGTCATCAGCACACCTGGGGATCAACAGCCTGGCGATGCACCAGGGGCAGGAACTGTGGCACACCTCCACTTACACAACCAGGCTGGACTTGACACTGTCTATCTATCATCTATTTAATTATATATCATCTAACATCCACCTTTCTGTTATCTCTCTATCTACCTATTCATCTATACACTAGGAAATGTGTATATACTTGGTTTTTTCCTAGTTAACTGGCCGTTCATGTTATTTTGACGAAGCTGGCTACTTTCTACCTTTATCTTAACAACTTTCCTTAGGCTGAGTCTATAAGTAGTGGACAGTTTCTTTGACAGAGGTAATCTGAAGCCAGCATAATATTGAGTCTATGGTATGATTATTATTAAAGACTATTATGTAGCTCTACAATAAACAAGAGTAAGTGAGGCAAAAAGAAATCCAGATGTTGTTAATCAATAAAGAAGACTAGGAAGCAATGCTGCAGCCAAGGCTTCTAAGAAGTTGCTGAATCTTCCTACAGTTTCGGAAAGACCTTGAGGGGGCACGAGCCTCTATGATATATACTAGACTATCTATCTACACACTAGTGTAGCGTTCTGTCTGTTTGTCTGTCCTCCTAAACATTCATCTATATATACACTTGTTTCCTAGGACACTGGTTTTGGTATGATGATCATTTTCACAGTATTTATTTTAACAATCTGTGGGTATAAGAGGTCTTCTCATCTTCTGATGTCTTCCTCAATCTCTCTTCAGACATTAAGTTTTCATTTTACCTCCTTAGTTAGGTTTATTTCTACTTTTTCTTTTCTTTTTTTCAGGCTATTGTAAATGGTATAAATTCCATGATCTCTTTTTTAATATGTCTTTTGTTGCTATTTTAGAAAGGCTACTAATTTTTGCAAGGTGATTTTGTATCTTACTACTTGGCTCAATGAGTTGATCACTTATGGAAGTTTTCTAGTGGGATCTTTAGGATCTTTTACGTATAAGATTGTGTGTTCTACAAGAGATAGCTTGACTTCTTTTCTGACTTGTGATCCTTGACTTGCTTTTTCTTGTCGTTCTGCTTTACAGCGAGTCTAACACTATATTGAGAATAAGTGGGACAGTGGACAGCTCTGTCTCAGTCCTCATTTTATTTATTTTTGTTTTGTGTTTTTAATGGTTTGTTTGTCTGTTTGTTTGTTTTGAGACAGATTTTCTTTCTGTTACTCTGACTAGTCTGGAACTTACTATGTAGACCAGGATGGCCTTAAATTCACAGAGATCCACTGACCTCTGCCACCCAAGGACTGAGAGTAAAGGAGCTCACCACCACGCCCAGCCTTGCTCCTGATTTTAAATTAAGAAATGCTGATACTAGAAGAAACAGTCTTCCCCAGAGAAGAACACTTAGGTTTGTTATCCCATACAAAATGGTCAGGCCCAAAACACATATACAAGTAGTGGACAATGTACACACACACACACACACACACACACACACAGGTATGTATGTCAACAATTACAGAAAAAGATGCCATAAATTTGAAAGAAAGCAGGGGATACACTGGAAGTGTTAGAGGAAGGAAAGGGCAGGGGTAAAATTATATTATTTTATAATCTCTCTCTCTAATTTAAATAAACAATTCATATTCAAGGGCATATGCTTGTAATCCTGGTGCTGGTGGAGAAATGCTGATCCTTAGAGCTCAGCGGCCAGCCAATCTAGCCTACTCAGGGTAGTGAGAAATCCAGAAAAGTAAGATGAATGGTTCCAGAGGAACCATATCCAAGGCTAACCCCTGGCCCTCAATACATGGACACATGTATGTACACAACCATACATGATCACACAATACACACAAATGCACAGATAAATAATTAAAATAAAAAGTAGAAAGTGAGTTGGGGGAGATAGCTCAGTAGCTAAAGTAAGTGTCCTTGAGTTCAGATCCCCGGCATCCTGTGAGCTGGCTGTGATGGTGCACATTGGCAATCTCAGCACTCCTACCTGGAGAAAGGAAACAGAGACAAGGAAATCCTCAGAAGCACACAGACCAGCTAGCCTGGCATGCACAGCAGAAAAACGACAACAGACCCTGCTCAAACATGATGGAAGGCAGAGACCAACACCGAAGGCTGTCCCTCGAGTTTCATACGCATGACTTGGCTCCTGTGGGCTCACACTAACACAGAGATGAAAATTTAAACCCAGTTTTCAGTGTCCAATTGAATGGGGTTTCCAGAAGCAACATGAAAGCTGGGTGGTAAAAACTGTACCCAGATACTCAGGATAGGAGAGGAGCACTGTCCTGGAATGCCTGTAATATAGACAGAGAAGCACTAACCTGGTATGCCTGTAAGAGCATGTGGATGACTCCTGGAGCACCGTGGCACCAGTGGACCAATCGATCTGTTTCATTGCTTAGTGAAGATGGATAATTTCCAGATCTGAATTTTTTGTGGCGTATATAATCAATGCTGGGTTTCACCATTTCTATTAAAGTTTCTTGGTCTACTTTTGCTTCTGGCTTTAAAGACACAAAAAAGCAAACCATTTATTTTTCTGATTTTTTTTAAACTATTATAGCATTGGCCTTCAGGGAAGCTGCTGGTCCCAGGAACTTTAGAAATAGTATGAAAACTACCTAAAATGAAGATGGTCCCTCTTCCTGTTATCCCTCTACAACTTGAAATAATGTGTGTATAGTACAGACTGCACGCGTCTGGTCTATCTGAAGATTTTGTGATAGATCACAAAGACTTTGGGAACTAAGGGGAGTCCAGAGTGAGAGCACAGTGACACAGAAACAACAACAACAAATTATTAAATCAGTGTTTCCAAAAGGATATTTTCGCCTCATCTCTAGGGTAGCGGCTGTATTGCCCACTGTGAGAGAGAGGTGGACATTCCTGAGGCCAATAGCACAACACAGTGATCCCATGTGCTGTGAAGACTTCACCTCCCTTTGCTCTCTTCTATGCCTGGTTTCTCTGCTCAAAACAGATGATTTCTTTTTTTCAAGTCCCAATTCGTTTTGCAGTTAATAGGAATGACTAGAAAGAAGAGTCTAACAGAGCCAAAGGCTCCTTGAGGTGTTTGAAGAGGCCCCTTCCTCTACTACACTGGCTTCATCTCGACTCAGATATCCACCTGGATTGTAGTCCATGTCACTCACATTCTCCCAGTTCTGCAATTGTGCAGGAGAAACAGCCTGCTCTCTTGCTCCTTGGGCATCTCTGTGTGGCTTTTTTGTCCTCTTAGGCCACTGCATTTTTTTAAAACTTATTTTTAGTTTACATCTTTTTATTTTGAGCTCCTATTTGTCTCCAAGTTTTTTCCAAAGAATTAGAATTTCTGTTCTTGTTCTTTCTGTTATTTTTTGAAAAGATTTGTAAGAAAACTTTGTTTTTGTGGGGCCAATAAAAAAAAAGAACTTTCATTTTTTTCAAATATAAATAAAAATATTTTCATATAGACTATACCGACAGGCTTCTAAATGACAACCAAGAGACAGCATGACCACAGGACATGTGGTATGGTACAGACGATATGTACATGCAGCTCTCACCCCAACTTCATCACACAAGTTAGCCACCTCTGTAAAGGGAGCAAGTCAGCTCCATCACTTAGCTACGTCTGTAAAAGCTGGCATGTTTCTAAACACAGCAGTCACTAAACAGTGCTTCTGTGTATTTCACCTTAAAAGCAAAGAAGTAAAGTTCACATGCTTTGTATGTCTCTTTTTTCTCTTTTGAAGCTGCTCATTTGTCTGAACTTTATTAAAATTTCCATGAAAGGGTAAAGATATTGATCGATACATTGTCACATGATTTGTATGTCTCTTAAAGAACAAGACCAACCTAAGCATGTAAATCACACAACCTCCATTAAGGAGTTGCTACTTCAGTCAGCAGGGCGAGAACAGAAGGGAGCTGTGGGGGATGAGCAACCATTCTGGTACAAACTCTATACAGAATGTACTTTAGTAGTTAACTGCTGTAAAGCCAAGTTAATTATCTGTGAGTCATAATAAGAACCTTTAATTCAGCCTATTTGATCTCTATGAAGAATTTAATCCCTCATTCATATTGGTCTAATATATTGTAATATGGTCATTATGTTTATTATCCCAGACAATTGTCACATACCTGCATTAACATGTAGTAGATGCCAGCCATACCATGGGCTGCTCCAACATATTGTTTCCTGTGCCACTGATATAACAGGGGGCAGCGCTCAGTTTTCCTTTCTTCCCTTGATAGACTCTTTCCTGACTCAATAATAGCAGTGACAACCTATAGAGACAAGGAGACATCGAAAATCTAAACAAGTTACAAGCACCTTCATCTACTCTAATTAAAAGTGTGTGAGAGAACACAGATTATTAAAAAAAAAATTAAGCAGCTATTATCTAACAATTACTTTTATTCAATAAATTCAGACAGAGAGAAATCAGGAAATAATGTCTGAGGACAAAAACATGTAAGAAGTTTACCTATGGAATTGTGTTCTTAGTATGAAAAGTTGACTAAATTCTATAGTCTGCCTATTAAAAACTATTCAAAACTTCTTACTTGCTTCAGCGTTATAACATTTTTCCTAAAGACAGCAATTACATCCCCAAGACAGAGTACACATACTAGCTTTGCTGATGATGGAAGAGCTATGTGGTCTTCTGTGTTATGAACTAATGTCTAGAACAACTATGTGGCAAAGACTCACTTCACTTTACATGGGCATCTGGCCTTTTAGCTAGTCATCTAAGTTTTTAGAACGAGACGAGAGCAAACAAGAAGTGGGCATCTTGTAAACAGACCCCTGACAAAGGAAGCTGTTTCTTTTCCTTTTCCAAGCAGGCTAAGGGTGCCAAGCTATGTTGGGATATGTGGGTAAGGACACATGTAGAGATCAGGAGAATAAAATGAAAGAGTATGCACACTGAATCACAGTCATTTTTTTTGAACTGTATAGTTCTAATGAAACATAACCTATACAATTAAGATCATAGATTTCCTTAAAAAGATCTTTCAGAAGATACATTAACTATTTCTAAAAAAAAACATTTTATGAGATGCCTTAAAGAAATTACTCCCACCTAGAAGCAGAGGCTGAGAGTTAACATGCTAACAGATATTTTTGAGTACCAGTAAGTCCAGTAGGCCCACAATACCTCTTTAATAGCTGTCTCACCAACAGTGCCGGGGCCAATCTCTGTGTTCAGGTACAGTAAGGCATACAGGTATCCTGCCCGTCCATACAGCAGCTCATCAGGAAGCTCTGATTCTTGACAGACAATAGTTCTATGCATCTGTAGGAGTCTAACCAACAAGACATAGCATTATCCCAGAAAATTTCAAAAAAATCTCTCATTTATTAACCTCAAGTTCATAAAACAATCAAAATCTCTCTACTGATTCCTGCCTCAAATAATAACTTAAGAACACAAATATATGGGATAGAGATATAGGTCAGCATTAAAAGTGTATGAGGTCCTGAATTCAATCTCCAGCTTTGAAAGGTTCTTTCAGCCCAAAATTTCCACCTTTCTATTATTCTAAATCATATAGTGAAAACAGAGTTCATACTTTAAAATCCAGTGTTAGAGGAGAGTGATGTAAAATGTATATAAAATGGAGCTGAGATGTGGTTACTATGTAGGCAAGACTAAGTAACTCCATCTTTCAACATCAAATGTCCACATATGTCAGATTCTCTACTATATCCAAAGACAGGACCTTGTTTTCTGCTTGTATGAAAAGAATATAAACTGCCCACTGCAAAATTCTTCACAGCTCATCATCCCCTCATCACCGTAACTAAGAGCTAAAGATTGAACTCAGGATTAGTTATTCTCAAACTATTTTCATGTACTCACTTCCATGCACTGAAGACAACCAAAAACTGTTTAGAAATGAATGTTAAAGTCCCACTGAAATTAAGACATACTCATGTATATATAAAAAAGGACACATGGTCCCACTACTAAACTAGCATACTTCACTTTTCAGAGAGACCTTGTTTGCAATTGCATCTTAGAAAATAATTTAATTGTTGACCATCTTTGCAGAGTAATTCTTCAACAAAACATTTGGAGCCATTTCCAACTTTTAAAACTCACTTTGTGATGCATTCCTGGGACTCACATTCACTTTTGAGTTTATGATATATCACAGCTCCCACAGCAAGGGGCCCAGCATCTCCACAAAGGAAAGTGACTCTGCGTCCACTCAAATTTCGGAGTGTTCTCTTCACGTAATCCAGGGATCGTAGCAGGTAGGTCTGGTCACCGGTGACCCGGTACAGCTGCAGGTACAAAAGTGCTATGCCTGGAATAACCCCCACCCCCAAAGAAAAGCATTAGTATCTTCCTTTTTACCCTCAGGGAGTTATTTTATAATTACACAGACATCTTCTTTTTCAAACACTCTGTATTTTGAAATGGACAACATAAACAATAACAAGAAAAAGTATAATTTATTTCAGAAAACTGAAATGTTGAAAAAAAAAAAGCTGCAAAAATTAGGGTGGAAAAAGCCAAGAAACAAGTTGAAATTTATCATGGGTTAACCAGCCTGATACAGTATGTCTACATTTTACTGTTAGAGAAGAAAAGACACAAGACAACAAGACACACTGCTACTCCAGTCACTCACTCCCTGTTCCCATTCACACCCAGTCTAACCTCAATCTTCTCTTTATCTCAAAATAATGTAACTCTTTTCTTATGCTTCTTCTCAAATCATTTCCTTCTGTGTGATGCCACAGTAAGTGATTACTTTTCTGGACTTTTATGCCATCTTTCTAATTTTCTACAATTTTTCAGTTTTTTTTCTTTTCCTCATTAAGCAGTTGAGCATATAACCAGTGAGTCAGATGCCCACTTTGGGAGTACTGCATGATGTGGCAGAACCAGGACAGCAGGAGCAGCCTGTCACCAACCTCTTTTTAAATATAGAAATAGAAATCTGAAGTCAGATGTGGTGGCTCAGCATGTGGAAGACAAACACAGCAGTGTCAAGAGTTCAAAGACATTCTTAACTACATGATAGAAACTCTAAGACCAGAATGCGTTACTCTGAGACTCTCTATCATTGTCTTCCCTCACCCAAGACAAGAACCAGGAGTTCTACCGAGAGCTCTTTGCAGAAACCCTTTAGAAAATGATTTGCTCTTAAAGCATTTTTAACTCCTGAGTTATGAGCTTCATTTTCTGGACAATAACTCAGTCTGCTTTCTTGGATGCCGCAAAAGTACCAGGGACCCTGTCCTATGCCCAGTGCCTGCCAACTCTCCTCACAGCACAGGCAACGGCAGAGAAGTGCACTTCATCCCCTGGGCTCCATTTTCAGGCTCACAATTCTAGCTGCTTTCCTGGAGGTGACAACAGTACCAGGAAGCCTAGGTAAGACCCACCTTAAGCCCTATGCCTGCCAACTCCCTCTTATTATAGCACACCCAACAGCCTTATACTACACCTCATCACCTGGGCTCCATATTCTGCCCCAAAACTACTGCAGGAGACCTCTGCTTTCCCAGAGGCAACACTGGTTCTAAGGACCTCAGAACCAACCTGGGCACCCAAAGCACCAGAGGTCACAGGCCACACACACACACACACACACACACACACACACACACACGTATGCACGCACACGCCAGCAGAAACACACTACCAGACTTGAGGGGCTAACATCTGTATTGTAAATAAATAAATATCGAATAAAAAAGATAAAAAACTAAAAAATAAAAATAAGAAAAGAAAAAAAAACCAATATCTATCCAAAAATTGAATTCTACAGAAGACACTAGAAAGAAATTTCCAACCTAAGGAGGTTAACTATCCCCAAGAAAACACAGGAAATAAATAATTTCACATCAGAAAAAGAAGAAACACACACACACAACACACATATACCACCAGTACCACGACCAACATCAAAATAACAGGAATTAACACGCATTAGTCATTAATAACTCTCAATATCAATGGATTCAATTCCCCAATAAAAAAGATAGAGATTATATCAGAGTAAAGGACTGGAAAAAAAATTTCCAAGCAAATGCACCCAAGAAGCAAGCTGGTATACCCATTCTAATATCTAACAAAAAAGATGTTCAATCAAAATTAATCAAAAGACATGGTGAAGGACACTTCATACACATCAAAAGAAAAATCTATCAAAAATACATTTCAATTCTAGCATAAATTTGACTCAAATGCAAGAAGGGCACCAACATTTGTAAAAGAAAGGTTACTAAAGCTTAAATCACACATCAGTGTTGGGGACCGCTCTGCCAAAAGCTTAGGGGCCAAAACTGTTAGAGCCCGCACTGACCCAAGCTTTGGGGGCTAAATTGTCCTGGCTTGTACTGCTGCTCCGGTTGGTGGGTCAGGGTTCAGCAAGAGAGAGAGTGAGGGCAGACTCGAAGAATGGAGACCAGACAGAGTGTGATTCAGTCCCATTTATTTTCAAGTCTCTCTTTCCAAGTTTCTTGTTCTTAGTCCAAGTCCCAAGTCTTGAGTTCCTAATCCCTAGTTCCTAGTCCCTGGTGCCTCCAAGTTTTCAGTCTCTCTTCTGTCTGTAAGTCTGACTTCTCAAGTCATGCCTTTAAGTCATGCCTTTAAGTCACACACATATCCAAGGGAAAATCCTGGGTACATAAAACAAGTTGTTATCAGAGTGTGCTCAGCTGTTGTAGGCTGTTGAAAACAAGTCTCTTGTCAGGATATATGGCTCAAGATGGCTGCAAGGATGATAGCCGCCTTCTGTCGGCTCCCCACACATCAGCATACACACATTAATAGTGGGAGACTTCAACACCCAACTCTCAGCAATGGACAGGTCATCCAGACAGAAAGTAAACATAGAAATAATGGAACTAACAAACATTATGACTCAAATGAACCTTACAGATATCTACAGAACATTTCACCCAAACACAAAAGTATATACCTTCTTTTTATGGAAACTTATCCAAAATTGACCATATACTTGATCACAAAGCAAGTCTCAACAAATACAAGAAGACTGAAATAACCCCATGTATCTTATCAGACAACCATAGATTAAAGATGAACTTTAATAACAGAAACAACAGAAAGCCTACAAATACATGGAAACTGAATAACTCTCTATTGAATGACTACCAGGTCAAGACAGACATAAAGAAATCTAAAATTCAATGAAAATAAATGCATAATATACCCATACTTATGGGACACAATGAAAGCAATGCTAAGAGGGAAGTTCATACCTTCATAAAGAAATTAGTGAGATCTTGTACTAGCAACTTAACAGCATACCTGAAAGCTCTAGAACAAAAACACAAGCACACTCAAAAGGAGTTGATGGCAGGAAATAACCAATTTTGAGGTCTGAAATCAATAAAATAAAAACAAAGAGAATACAAAGAATCAATGAAACAAAAAATTGGGTCTTAAGAAAATCAATTAGATAGACAAACCCTTAGTCAAACTAACTAAAAGGCAGAGAGAGAATCACACATCCAAATTAACAAACTCAAAATGAAAGGGGGGACATAATAATAGACACTATTGTTATGTGGAAAATCTAAGGAATCATTGTTTTCAAAAGCCTGTACTCCACAAAATTGGAAAATCTAAATGAATGAACAATTTTCTTGATTGATACTGCTTAGCAAAGTGAAATCAAGAGCAGATACACAATTTAAACAGATCTATAACCGCTAAGCAAATAGAAGCAGTTATTCGTCTCTCAACCAAAAAATGCCTATGGCCAGGTGGTTTTAGTGCAGGATTCTACCAGGATATCAAAGAAGAGCCAATACCAATACTCCTCAAATTATTCCACAAAATAGAAACAGAAGGAACGTTACCAAATTCATTTTATGAGACCATAGTCACCTTGATATCTAAACTACACAAAACTCAACAAAGAAAGAGAATTTCAGACCAATTTCCAACGAACATTGATGCAAAAATATTCAATAAAATACTTGCAAACTGAATTCAAGAACACATCAAAATTACTATCTACCATGATCAAGTAGGCTTCATCTCAGAGATGCTGGGATGGTTCAACATATGAAAATCTATGAATGTAATTCAACACATAAACAAACTGAAAGAGAAAAAAAAAAAAAAAAAACCAATACAAAAAAAAATAAAACAAAAAAAAGGAAAAAAAAAAAAAAAAATACATACAGAAAATGTGCATATAACACCATAAAAAGAACAAACCTTCAAATTATAAGAAAAAATGAGGGAGAACAATCCAAGATCAATGGCATAGGCAAGATGTTCAATAAGATCATAGGAGAAAACTTCACCCAAACTAAGTAAAGACTCATGCATGAAGCACACAGAACACCAAATAGACAAGACCAGAAAAAAAAAAAAACTCTCAGAATATCATAGTTAAAACACTAATTATACAGAAAAAAGAAAGTATATCAAAAGCTCCATAAGGATTACTATCTATCAGGCACCCTGAAAAGGAACGAAAAGAGATCAAAGTCTTTTTCTCCAATAGTCAATCCAAACAGATTGGTCAATATCCTGACCAGGAAAGGCCCCTCAGTGACAGCTCTGGCACTGCCCGTGGTACTGAGCTCAGCGTAGGTCTGGGGGATTAACTAAGCAGACTCAGGCCATCTGTTGTGAGAGAATGCCAATGCCTTTACTGGACAGGTTCAATATATACACCAAAGCAGGGAAGGAAAAACACAAACTCAGGAAAAAACAGGAACTTAAGGGGGGGAATAGAATGTCAAGTGTAAAAATTCCCTTCCTGGGGCACCATGCCTTAGTCAGGATATGAAAAAGCAGGAACTCAACTGGGGGACAATAGGATGTCAAGTGTAAATTCCCTTCGTGGGGCACCATGTCTTAGTCAGGATGGTTTGATCCCAGAGGAACTGCAGAATGTTACTTAAAGCAGCATAGGAAAGTCTCAGCCAGAGCATAGCAGCCCTTCGGGGTCCTACACCTCAGAAAAAGCATCTGTTCTAGACATAGTAAAACTGTGGCCTAAAACACAGGCTGCACAATGACCCTTTGTCCATTGTTCACTCTCACTTTAACAACAGGTTAAACTATTAAATGATCCCTTTGGCCACTATCTACCTTTATTCCATTGAGAATGTGCTCAACTTTAATCTGCGATAAATACTTGCTATTTCCTAAACTATACTCTGTGTATCATGCAAATTCCTTCATCATAGATTATGAGAATGAGGGAAAAAAAAAGATTCTAATGTTAGAATAGTAAAAATGTAAAACTAGTTACGGCTTTTTAATTTTGAGATTATACTTTTTTTTGTCTTGAATTACATGACTTTTTGCTTAAATGATGTTAAAAAAAATCCATCATTAAAATGAAAATATTCAAGTGTATAAATAATTTAATTAAAATTATTTGAATCAAATTAAGTATAACCAACAAAGTAATCATTTATGAAACAGACTAGAGAAACCATTTAATCACAACCTGTCACAAAGAAAAATATAACAAAACTAAAACCAACAAAACAAATCATAAATCATCTTACTACCCATTTGCATTGCTGTATGTTGGATTATATAAATAATGTTATACAAAAAATACTATATATTAAAGATCAAACCTTCAGACAGTATTTCTTCAGCAACAAAACTATAAAACATCTCATAATAAAACTGCCCAAAGGTATAAAGGTCACCATTTTAATATAGGAGAGGATGTCAAAGTCTCAGCTTATATACCATAGCTCAGGAATCGGACACAGAGGTCACTACCCCACCTGTCCAGCCAGTGTATGCAGAGCAATCATGAGGATCAGCTGTCTTCAGCCCTTCTTCCATCTGCTGCAGAAGATCTTTGATTTTGGTCTGGATACGCTTTATGAAGTTAGGAACAATCTAAAAATCAAAGGAAAAAAATGACTTACATTACACAAGAAGAGAACATCATAAAACCAACAGAAAGCTGCACTGGACACAAGAGAGAAATGACCTTATTTGGTATATTTTAGGTGACTAGAGCCTATGCTGGTTCTTCAAAGTTAATGTTTTAATGAAACAATACCTTACATGCATTATAACTCTTAGATACTAGCATAAAGAATAATTTGCAGAAATGAAGACTCAGGAACAAAAGAAAAGCAAATGATTTGACTGCAAACATTTTTAGTCCATATAAGGAATTTAAGAAAAAAATCAGGTGATAGTTAATTTGGAATGTCAACTTGACTGGATTTAGAATCAATCAGGAAAGTTGCCAATGAGTGTGTCTGTGAGGACAATCGTAAGTAGGTTTAACTGAGAAGAAACCTACCCTACACATGGGTGGGAGCCACCCATTAACTAGGCTCCATGACTAAGAAGGGAACAAGCCATCTCAAACTCTCACTCTTCCAGGGACATGCCTTCTTGCCACTGTTCTTAAATAAAAACAGCAACCAATGCCAGACCTGGTAGCACTTGCCTTGAATCCTGGCATTTGGGAAGTAGAGACAAAATGACAAAGATTTCAACTTTATCTCCATAGTAAGGTCAAGGTTAGTGTGGCCTCTGCCAGGCCCTGCCTCAAACTAAAAGCAAAAACAAACAAAGGGCTCCTACTGTCTCATCTGCCCTCACACTACCTCCTTTTCGTCAGAGACTACATACCTACACACTTTCAAAATCCTGTTAGCCCATATACCATTGTACAACCTCAGTGAGGTCACAGACTACATGCCTAGCAGCTCACACATACACTTGGGCCATCCCATCGAGACCAGAAATTGTGTGCCAATTTCAACTGCCACCACATATCATGAGTCTATGTTCATAAGGCCAGAAAAGTTTGCCTGCAGCCTGACTCAACCCACACACCCTTCAAATACCCTCCATGAAAAGAAAAACCTGTCCCCTGGCTCTCACTGATCTGTGCAGCATCAACAAATTCCCTTGAGGTTTGAGACTATACTACAACCAATTAACCAAGGTTCGTTAGCAGAAACTAACTAGAGCTACCTATCTACAAGCAAACACCTATTTTCTCTACAGCTTAATTTCACATAGCACACAGTATGTAACCAAGCCAAAAGGAGCTAAGTCCACAAGGAACACAAAGCATAAGCATACACTCAACACAGAAGTGTCAGGAACTCATTCATAAAGGTAAGAGGAATTCACACGCAGAGTAAGTTCCAAATAAAAGCATCAGCCAGAAAAATAGTCTGAACCACTCCTGTCTCAGCAGGAGTCAAAAGCAAATCAGGCATAGGGGCCAGAAATAAAGCAAGACATGGACAGTGGTCCAGAATAGTCCTTAGAAATAGAATATAGGTGGCTCAGTCTCTGAGAGCTCCCAGGGGTCCAGTTAGCTGACACTGTTGGCCTTCCTATGGGGTTGCCATTCCCTTCAGCTCTTTCAATCCTCCTAACTCCTTCATAGGGGTCCCCAACCTCTGTCCAATGTTTGTCTGTCTCAGTCAGCTGCTGGGTAGAACTTCTCAGTTAGTTGCTATGGAAGGTTCTTATCTGCAAGCACAACATAACATCAGTAATGGTGTGATGGATTGATTGATGCCTACCCATGGGATGGGTCTCAAAATGGGCCAGTCACTGGTCGGCCATCCCCTTCAGTCTGTGTTCCATCTTTATCTCGGCATTTTTATTTTTTTAAGACAGGAACAATTTTGGATCAAAGGATTTGTAGGTGGGTTAGTGTCTGCATCCCTCCACTGGGGGTCCTGTCTTGCTACTGGAAGTGGTCTCTTCAGGTTCCATATCCCCACTATTGGACATTTCGGCTAATGTCACCTGCATTGACTCCTGGGAGCCTCCCTCATTCTTGCATAAGCCTAACTCCAAATGGATCAAAGGCCTCCCCGTGAAACGGGAAATACTTAAAAGTCCTAAGGGGAAATAAACAAACAAACACCATAGGCATTGCCTTACAAAATATAAGTTTAGGAAAAGACTTTCTGAATAGAACTCCATTTGCCCAGGAATTAAGGTGAACAATTGACAAATGGAACAGCATATAACTAAATAGCTTCTGGACAGCAAAGAAAACAACCAAACAAGTGAAAAGGAAACTCAGTGGACAAGATCTCTGCCAGCTATACATCTGACAGAAGATTAATATCCAAAACATACAAAAAAAAAAAAAAACCTCTAAAAATAAAGAGTCAAAAATTGACTCAACTGAAAAATGGATTATAGATCCAAACAGAGAATTCTCAAATGAATAAATAAAAATGGTGAAGAAATATCCTTAAACTGATCATTGTTCTTAGCAATTATGGAAATGCAAATCAAAACAACTTTGAGATTTCATCTTACCCTTGTTGGTGTTAGTCAGTATGGCTAACATCAACAAAATCACCTCCAGCAAATGCTGGAGAGGTTGTGGGAAAAGAAGAAGCCTCAGTCACTGCTGGAGGGATTGCAAACTGATGCAGCCACTATGGAAATCAGTGTGGAAAAAAAAATCTCAGAAAGCTAACTTCACATATGACCCAGTTATGCCACTCCTTGGCATATGCCCCCAAATACTCAGCATCCTATTCCACAGATACTTGCTCAGCCATGGTCATTGCCACTATATTCTCAATAGCTAGGGAAGAAAAACAACACAAATGACCTTAAAACTGAGTGAAAGAATAATAAGGAAGGAAGTCAGGCAAGAAGTGGTGCAGAGGTGATGGAGAAGTGCTTCTTACTGCCTTGCTCCTTGTGTCTTCATCCTGTTTATAGCCCCATGACCACCTACTTGGGGATGGCACTATGCATATGGGCTGAACCCTCCCATATCAATCAGGATGGAAATGTAAAATGTACTACACACAGAAGTACAGGTAAATCTGATGAAGGAATGTTCTCAATTAACAATCCTCTTCCCAAATGACTCTAGCTTGTGCCAAGTTGACATACAACTAGGCAACACAGTATACAGTCTGGAGTAAAGACAGAAAGCAGAAAAGTTTTGTTAGTCTTGTTTTAAAGACCATGAGGTGGCGTGTAAGGAGCAGTATGGAAGGGAATTATAGGATACAGTGATATGAAAGTGAAATGGGAAGGAAGCCGTTTATTGAGAAGGAGGCCAATACAAAAGAAGATGCATAGAGAAACAACACTACAAATGTTTGAAAAAGCCACAAGAAATCAGATTGTTTTTATTTACCTATAATTACATATAATACATACTTTTAATGAAGGTATGCCACTTGGGCTTCCAGAGGGACTCAGCAGCTCAACTTCTCTGGCTCTACCTTCTACAGCACACACAGCTTCTTTTGCAGGTTCAGGCTTACTCCACACATAGCTGCTGCTATCAAAGTAGCCATCAGGTCACACTAGCATCTCCAACATGCTCGGGTTTCCACTGCAGCTGAGGTTTTACCAATAGCCTCTTCTAAGCTCTCTTCAGGACTCTGAGCCTGCTTAATGGTGCGAAGCCTCCACATTTCTCCATGACCTCCTTATTCCTGAGGCTCCCATGCCACCTAAACCAGTGCCACCTGGGAAACTCTTACACATTACCAAGTTCAGTTACTGGCAAGAGATGCAGCTTTGAACCATTATCGAGCTATTATGTGCTAACCCTGAGAGAATAGTTCCAAATTTCATTGCAGTGATGCTGGTCTCTTAATCACAGCTCATTCTTTTCACGCCCAGCTAACCAACATCAACTAACCACTCCAGTAAAGGGTTCACTTCAGTGGTGTTAATCGCTTGTTAATCACAATTGACTCTTTAGGCCCAGATGAGCAGAAACTATTGGTTCTTAGTACAAAAAAATAGCACATGAAGAGACTTAGTAATCTCTGAGGAACTGTGAGACTGTTCTCTGAAACCTTACAAGCCAGGCCTCTATCACGCGTATTTCTCACACCACGATTATCTTTCTGGTCCCCAAACAGCAGCTCATCAAGCTCTGACTGCTTTCAGCCCAAAGTCCAAAAGGCTTCTACTTCTACAGTCCTCCCAAACCAACAGGGCCAGGTCTATCACAGCAATACCTCATGAACAAGTACCACCTGCTGCATTAGTTTAGTTTCCATTGCTGTTGTAAACACTGTGACCAACAAAGTTGGAAACACTGCAGTATGAAGTGACATCAGAGCAGGGAATCAAGGCAGGAATCTGGAAGTAGGAATCGAAGAAGGCACAGATGAACGATGCTTACTGGCTTGCCCTCCAAGTTTCTCTAACCTTGCTTCATTATATAAGTCAGGGCTACAAAGGGATCCTCCTACATTAATCATTAACAAAATGAGCCCGCAGACAGGTCAAGAGGCACTCGGATAGACTCTCAATGAGGTGTTCTGCCTTCCCAGACGACTTTAGCTTGTGTCAAGCTGACAAACAACAGCACTCATACTAAGAACTGACCAACATTTAACAAAACCTTGTTGTGAACACAGAATCATGGATTGGTTTTAACATGGATTAGGTATTGAAATTTGGCTTTGGCAATTTTATAAGCTTTTAATCATCAAACATATATCATACTAAGTCTTACCCCTGTCAAATTTTGAAGAACTTACTTGAATTCTGTGTTAAATTATTTAAAATAAATAAATTTTAATTTGTCTTCATTTTACATTTCATTTTTAAAGTAAAATATTTTATTGTATGAAATCCCATCATTATCTAGTTTTTTCTTTTTATTCTTTTTGTGTCCAAAGTATAAACTTATCCTTACATTCTTCTCAACATTTCTTCATCTCATCTGTTTGTTTCTGTGCTATTTTATTTTTCTGAACAAGATGTAAATTCAAATTCCATACACGGTATAAGTAGTAAGTTAACATTACCTTTATACATATTATTAAATTGCCATATGTCTTGTAAATCTCTTTGTGGATGGGATTTCTTTATTGCAATTCCTTTTTGTTCTTCTAAATTGAAAGTAGATATTTTCTTCATACAATATATTCTCTTTATGGTCTACCTTCCCCACAACTCCTCCCAGATGCTTCCCACTTCTTCAGCCACTCAAATCTTCCTTTTTGTCACCAAAAAACCAAAAAACAAAAAAAACAATCAGGCTTTTCTGCAAAAAAAGAAGAAGATACAAAAAAAAAAAAAAAAAAAAAAAAAAAAAAAAAAAAAAAAAAAAAAAACAGGGGCTGGTGAGATGGCTCAGCAGTTAAGAGCACTGACTGCTCTTCCGATGGTCATGAGTTCAAATCTCAGCAACCACATGTTGGCTAACAACCATCCATAATGAGATCTGGTGCCCTCTTGTGGGTGTCTGGAGACAGCAACAGTGTACTTATGTAAACCTTTGGGCCAGAGGGAACAGGGCCGGAGCAAGAGGGAGAAGGGAAGGTGAAAATAAATAAATAAATAAACAAACAAACAAACAAATAAAAATATGAATAGAACAAAACAAACAAGGAACAGAAAAACAAAAGAACCAAAGAAAAAGCATAAGAAACACATATAGATGTAAAGAAATCCCCTAAAAACACAAAATCAGAAACCGTAATATAATGAGCAAAATAATAAACAAAAGACATGCAGGGTAAAAAAAAAAAAAAGAGTCCAAAGCATTATAGAAAATAAACAAACAAACAAACAAACAAACAAAAGCAAAAAAGCCCTTTAAAAATGTGTTTATTTTGTATTGATCATCTACTGCTGGACATGGGGCCTGGCCTTAACAGTGGTTTATCCTGTGAGACTCACAGAAAATTAATTCTTCACTTGTGAGTAGGTATCAGTTATAGACAGCTTCTGGGTTAGGGAGAGGGACGTGTGTCCACTTCTTTCAGCACTAGGACCTCATACGGGCCAATCCTGCACAGGCTGCGCATACTGCCACTGTCCCTGGGAGATGTGTATCAGTCCTGCTGGATTAAAAGCCTTGTTTCCTTAGTGTCCTCCACCCCCTAGGGGTTCTTACACTCTTTCTGCCTCTTCTTCTGCAGCGTTTCCTGAGCTCTGAGGAGACAAAATGGATGGAGACATTCCATTTAGGTCCAAATACTCTAAGATCTCTCATTCTCTACACACTCCCTAGCTGTGTCTTTGTATTTATTCCCATTTTCTGTAGGAGGAATTTTCTCTGGTGATAACTTTGATGACAGTGATCTATGAGTACGGCACAATGTTGTTAAGGATCATTTTGTTACTAGATTCCTTTAGCAGAATTCCAGTATTATGTTTTCCCCTAGGTCCATGCCCTATCTAGTCTTAGATTCTTGGCCACCAGAACAGATTTGGGTATGGGTTCCATCTCATGAAGTGGACCTTAAATCTAATCAGAGAGTGGTTGGTTACTCCCACACTTTGTGCCACTGTTGCAGTAAAGCGACTGGCATGTAGATCACTATTGCAGATCAAAGGGTTTGCAGCCAGGTTAGTGTTTACTTTTCTCCTTTGGTAGTGTGCACAGTACCTTCTAGTATTGTGAATATTAGTCCATAGGGGAAAGGCTCTAGATAGGCATTCACAATAGGCTCGAATTTAATTAGTTATGTAGGTATTATCTTCAGCAATACGGCATTAGTTTGTGAAGAGCAACCAATAGCTTTGGCATAGCCTGAATCATTTGGGGGTTTCTATGGGGCCCCTTCAGGCAAGAACTCAATTAGATATAACCAATTCCTGGAACGAGAAACTTCATTTAGTGACAAGAGATGTCCAGTTGGGGTTCTATCCCCCACCCCCCATTTAGGGTGATTTTATTTAGATTGCCTATGTATATACTTTAGGAAGCCTCCACTATATTAGATTTCCATAAATCTACTCAAGTGGGCTTCTAGGTTGTTTCCAATTTCTGGCTATTATGAGTAGAACAGCAATGAACATCGTTGAGCAGGTGTCTCTGTGGCAGAACAGAGACTCCTTTGGGTATGTGCCCAAGAGTGGTAAAGATCCAGGTATACCTGATCTTTAGGTAGATCTATTCTCAACTTCTTGAGGAGCTGACACACTGATTTCCATGCTGGGTGCCGGGTGCGCAAGTTCTCATTCCTAACAGTGATGGATAAGTGTTCCCCTGACTCTGCTTTCTTGCCATCATGAGCTCTCATTTGTTTTATTGAGCTTGGAAATTCTGACTGATGTAAGCTGGGATCTCAAAGTACTTTTGATTTGCATTTCCCTGATGACTAATGTCAAACATTTGACTGTTTCTCAACCATTTGTGTTTCTTCTTTTGAGAACACAGATTGGATCTGTACCCATTTTTAATGGGGTTATTGTTTTCTTTTTGTTTAGTTTATTGAAAATAGATTTGATTCATACATATATTTCATAATATATTCTGATTGGTGCCCCCCCCACTCCTCTCAGTTCCTTTCCATTTCTCCTCCTACTTGGATCCAGATTCGTTTTGTTTCTCACTAGAAAATAAAGATCTAAGGAATAATAATGAACTATAGTAAAATAAAATGAAAATAAGCATATCAGAGAAGGACAAAATGACCAAATAAGAAAAAGAACCAAAGAAAAACCATTAGATGTATAGGGATGCAGACACACACACACACACACACACACACACACACACACACACTAAAAGGAAAAGAAAAACACTGTTAAGTGAAGTCACCAGCCAATAGCTTGCCAACCACTATGAGAAGAAGGTGAGAAGATTGTCTTTACCTTAGTAAACTTTAAAATGACTTCACCTTAATGACACGCCCTGAGCCAGAACCACACAGCTAACTGCAATATTGTGAGGATCTGGATCCCCCACCCTCAGACACTGTGTGAGATAAGTGTTCAAACATTGCTAAATTCAGGGTAATTTATTAGCCAGCATCAGACAGTACTACCCAGAGCCTTGTCCTTACGTGCTCTCTTAGTCTTAGCAGTACACTTGTTCCTGGTATCTGCTATTCCTATATTCTCTAGAATTCTCTTAGCTACTTATGAGACATCTTTCATTATGCCGATCTCATTATAGTTAATAACAATTCCTTACATTAATTTTCCTCTCTCAGTTTGGTAGTTTTTCTCTTCTGATTGGATCCTCACAAAATTCCATGTAAAACTGATGGTGCTAGTTTAAAAAAACATGCACATTTCAACTCTGAACTGGATGAACACAGGCAATTCAAGATACAGAGCTGTTGGGATAAGTACTTGTTTCGGAGAAAACCTACTACTACACTGGATAACTGAGTTCATATTTGGCCCCATCCCTTCTCTTCACTGTCTCATTTTCATTTTCAAGGACAACACAATTTCCACTTCACCTTTTTTTTAAGGTCATAATGACTACATTGGTATAATACTGTCTTCACTCCTGTCTACTACTGTGAAGAAACATCATGATTGAGGGTACTTATGAAGACCCCCAAACTCAGGAGACGCTTACTCAAGTCTCGGGAAGTCACGGCCACCTACAAACTAGCAAGACACCGTACCTGGATGCAGAGTTTTACTAGGGAGGAGAGTTGGCAGCCAACGGTCAAACTGCTCACTCACGCAGGAGTAGACTTTGACCAAGTCAGTCAGTCTGAGAAGGGTTTTTAAAGGGGGAAACCACAAACCTGGAGAGTGAGGAGGGGGTAAAAGGTTGCTAAGGAAATATAACATAAAAATAGCGAAGAATTCCAGAGGAACCCAACCTAAGTGAGTCAGGGTCATGTGGAAAACACTATGTATTCTCAAAATGTGGTCTTGCCCTGTCACTAGCTCAACTATTTCTCAGTCTCACCTAGATGACTTGCATTTCTCTTTGTGATCAGGAATGTGTCTTCCTGCTTTGGGCCTTCCCCACCCACAGGTGGGTTCTCTTCCCTGAGACTTGAGGAATATTAATCTAGCAAGTGTCCTCTGACTCAGGGATAATGTACTCTTCCTGGAATGTATCCCGGGGCAGTGAAGGCCTGAAATCTTACAGTTCTGCTTTCTGGAACCTGCATTCTTTTGCCCAAGTCTTGGGGTAAAGAAAAAGCCTATATATATTTTATAAAATGGTCTTTATAATTTTTCACTCTACATTTATAAAGCTTTTAACTGGGGGGAGGTGCTTACTGTTTCAGAAGGTCAGTCCATTTTCCTTTATGGCAGACAGCATGGCAGGCAGGCATGGTGCTAGAGCAATACCTGAGAGTTTACACCCTAATTTCTAAGCAGGAGGCAGAGAAAGAGTGAGACTGGGCATGGCCTGGATTTTTGAAATTTCAAAGCTCATCCCAGTAATATACCTCCTCCAACAAGGCCACACCTTCTAATCCTTCCTAAACAGTCCACCACCAGGGAAGCAAACATTCAGATATATGAGCCTATATTTTATTTTTATTCAAACCTCCACAGATAGTAACCAATTTACCATTTAACTATTTAGAGATATCACAAGTCTTGTTGTTTGTGAGTTTTGATATATTTTTGATATCAAAATCACATTTACCCAGAGATAAGAGATAAAAAGAAAACTACTCAATCTCAGTACTTTAATTGGACTAAGTCTTCTTAGTCCAATTAAATTAGTGTAATTAGTCCATTACAATTAGTGTAATGCTGAAAGTGAAGGTCACCTGCTCTCCATATCAATGCAGTCTTCACTATTCTCATGAATACAGTTACTCCACCAACCAGCTGTCAGCGAACTTCACTTTGCAGTGGGCATCTTTCCCCAGAGACATAAAGAGCAACGGATATTAGATGTGAATAATGCAATTTTTAAACTTTGTCAGAGGTTTTAGTTGTAAAACAAATTTCAACACTAAGTCATGAATAAAAACACACCAGAAAGAAAAAATCGCAGACCCAACTCTCTGATGAACATAGATGTGAAAATTCTCAATAAAATATTCATAAACTAAACAAGTTCAGATAAAAAGAATATTCACCATGATCAAGTTGGTTTCATTCCACAGATAAACAGTTGCCTCACCATACATAAATAAATGTAATACATCATGTGAAGATGGAAATCAAGGTATCATCTAACCTTTAACAAAATTCAACCCCCTCTCATGATAAAAATCATGGGAAACCTAAGGAACACAGAATATGCCTCATCACAGGAAAGTTACTGAAAGACCCCCAGAGGGAGCCCCTCACTCAAATCCAGATCAGTGCTCATCCAAGGACACAGGAGAGGCCTTCTTGATGCAATAGCAAAAGGTAGTTTAATGGTAAGGCCCTCGGGTCAAAATGCATCCCAAACAGGGGATACGGGCTTCAACAAAGACCCCAAGATGTTTGGGATATTTATAGATAAAGGTTGGGGAGAGCGGGAAAATTTGGCGCGGTTACATATGATTGGATATTTCAAACATCAGCAGTTTGTGTAAGCAATCATTTGAGCTGGCAGGATGGCCAGGTATTTTTGACCATGAAACCATGCCCCGCCCCCAGACAAGGAGGGGAAGTGGACATCAGGTGGCCCATTACTCACTTGAGTTTGTCTAAACATGTCAGGGCATGTCCTTGCTTGTCTTTTCATTTCTGGTCACTGTAGGAACTGGTTATGTTATAATTATGGCTATATTTAACATGTTATGGGTGGTCTTGCTGACCATGAATTTTTGTTATTTGTTTCAAGCTGCTTTCAAATTCCATTCTCACATTTTATGTGATAAACCTATATCCAATATCAAACTAAATGGCAAAAACTCAAAACAACCCCACAAAAATCATAAATATGACAAAGATTTTCATGTTCTACATTTCACTTCAGCATGCTTGAAGTTTTAGATATGGTAATAAGACAAAGAAAGAAACAAAGCAACAGCAATAAGAAAAGTCAAAAGTATCTTTATTAGCAGATGATCAATCCTATGTATAAGCAATCCTAGAGACTCCACCAAAAAAAAAAAAATGTGGCAGTATATAAACTTAACACAAAAGGATGAGTTTTCTATATATCAATGAGAAACATACTGAAAAGAAAACCAGGAAATTAAACCAATTCACAAAACACACACACACACACACACACACACACACACACACCACGGACATGCACACACAAAATACCCAGGAATGAATCTAAGAACATTAAAGACTTGCACAGTCAAAACTTTAAGACCCTAAGGAAACTGAAGAAAATACTAAAAAATGGGAATAGCTGCCATGCGTATGGATCAGGAACATAAATATTGTGAAAATAAACATCCTATCAAAAGTAATCTACAAAAAAAGTAATCTACAATTCAGATGAATCTACAATTAAGAGTCAATGTAAATCCTCATCAAATTGCAAGCAATACTTCACAGAAATAGAACATATAATGCTAAAATTCATGCTGGAACTTGACATAGACCACCAAACCAATCCTGAACAAAAAGAGGACTGCTGTAGGAAAACACCACACCTGATTTCAAAATGTCCTAAAGACAGACATGTAGATCAATGGAATATAACAGAGCACTCAGGTATGACTCCATGATTTGTTGATAAAAATGCCAACATCCTCACTGGACCAAACAGGGTTTCTTATCCAAATGGTGCTGTGTAAGGAGCAGATGAATCTTCAGTGAATCTGTATTATTGACATGGACATGGCCATGGTCCCAGTGACTCAGACCATGTGAATTACACAGCCTTCTCTGGATCTGGACCAGGGAAACAGCAAAGTCTTACCTGTTCCAAGTATGGTTGTTGGCAGTGTTTGCAAAGCATCAAGCACATCTTCCTACCTAAATAACTACAGACTGAGATTGCTCCCTTGCAGAGACTCCCTATGAAGACTAGCCAACACACCTCCTCATTCAGCTGTATAGAGTAAACCCACCTCCTCACTCAGATCTATATAATAAATGCACTGAGTTTAGGCTGCTGAGAACAGCTCACCAGATACCAGCTTTTCTGTAAGTGTGTCTGTTGTTTCTTCATTCCCCTCCATTGCTCCATCAGGTCAATCCCAAAGCAGTGAAGGTCCTGGTACTTCAATGTGCAGTTATAGGTAAGCACTTTTCAAACAGGGCTCCAGTAGCATAAGCAATACCAGCAACAGTCAATAGGATGGATCTCAAAATAAAAGAAATTTTTTTCCAACTTCACATTCAACAAAAGAGTAGCGTCTAGTGTCTAAAATATGCAAAAACCTAAAAATCAAATCAAATGAAAGAAATAACTCACCCTGGGCATCAAGGAAACAGACAATTTTTTTTTTTTTAAGGAGCTATGCACGACTGGAGCAAAAGCTCAGCAATTAAGAACATTTATCTTTCTTGCCAAGGATCTAGGTTTGGTTCCTGGCCCCACACAATTGCTCAGAACTATCCACAGCTTACATCTGCACAGGATCCAGCCCCCTCTTCTGACCTCCTCAAGTACTAGGTACACACATGGCACACATACACACACACGCAGGAAAAACATTTCTGTAAAATTATTTTTTAAGTTTAAACTTATGCTATGCAACTGGAAAAAAGTTCTCAAAAAGGAACTAGCAAACAGTAAACATTTTCAAAAGCGTTCAATGTGCTCAGCAATGAGTGGAATACAGATTGAAATTGCCTTAAAATTCCACCTCACCCATCAGAATGACTATCAAGAATGCAAATATAAAATGCTAACAAGAGTGCAAAGGAGAAATCCTTTTACACTATTGGTGAGAGTGTAATCTGGTGCGGCCGATTTGGAAATCAATCTAAAGGGTCCTGAAAGAATTAGAAATAAAAACACCTTATGTGCTGAGCCTGATGGAGTATATCTTTAATCCCAGAACTCAGGAGACAAAGGCATGTGGATATCTGTAAGTTTCAGGCAAGCTAGAGGATGCATACATAGTGAGACTCTTGTTTCAAAAATAAATAATTCCTTAAGACCCAACTATCGAACTTTTGGGCACATACCCAAAGGTTCCACATCACTACAAGTGACGAGTGAGGGGTTGGCCATAAACAAACCATTTGTTCTACACCCTCTAAGATTTAGGAACATTAGTCAGGAAAAAAAAAAAAAATTCAAGAGCCAAAAAACAGGGGAGATGAATGGAAAAATCCTAGACGATACAGTCAATGTAACCATGAGCTCAGAATTGCTATAATTACAATTATTTGCACTGGATGTGCACAGGACAGACCCTACCAGCAGTCAGTCACAGATGGGGAGCGGTTCACGGGACTTTAATCCTTAATGTCAAACTCTTAGCTACAGGTTGACTCTGGAAGAGGGGTAGCCATTATCTTCAGTTGTGTACCTACTGAACCCACCAGTAGATTCTAAGGGATAGTTCACAGAGAAGGTCCTGGTCAAACCCAGGGGGACAAAACAAACCAAAATAAAACAAAAAGACATAAGTGAGGAGAGGGAGCAATTCATAGGGGAGGAAGCTGTACAGAAGAGGGAAGGAGATGAAAGACAGTGGGGTGGAAGCAACCAGAATGCATTAAATATACGTATGAAATTGTTAAAGAACACAACAAAAGAGAAAAAATTAACAGGCTGTGACTTTAGCGTTTCTCCAAGCAAGGGTGTACCCACAGGCAGGTGTGATAAAATCCACCTAACTAACATTCCCATTTTACTCCCAAGAACCATCAAAGCGGTCCGTTAGACTGTTGCAGTGTCTCATCAGAGGCAATGCACTACCAGGCCTTTCCCCGGCCGCTTGGGCAAAACCTACACCAGGCGGGACGCACGCCGATGACGTCAGCGCCCCAGGGCGTGACCGCCGGACGCTACCATTGGCGGGGGTGGCCTCACCCTCCCAACCGCTGGTTCTGGCCCTGGCAACCAACTCACCTTTCCGTTAGGGTGGAAAGGGAGGCCCGGGTCTTCTGTGGTGGGGAGAGGGCAAACACGGCCTGTTTCCTCCGCACTTCCAGCGGCGAACCCCGCGGAGGAGGCGACGGCCTCATAGTCTGGGTAGGGATTGGGGAACGACCTCTCCTCCATCTCTGCCTCTCCTAGGTGGAACTTGAGTCTCTTTGACATGGTCTCGCCCATGTCCGCGCGCTTTCCCTGCCTGAGAGCTCAGGGCACGGCGCGCAAGCAGGGACAAACCTCCTGGAAGGCGTTTAGCGTTCCGGGGCTACGCGGTGAAGCCTTCCTGGCGATCGGTGGCTTGCACATCTGGATGCAGCTAGTGCGAAAATGCCGAACCTCCAGCCTTTGCCAGTCACGCCCTCCCAGAAGCGGTTCGCAGCCTGGAAGCCCGGTCCGCCGAACCGCAATTTCTCCCAGTTACCCTCGCCTCTCCCGTGGCCGTGTCCTTCCGAGAGATTCTAGAGAAAACCGCACGTCTAGAAAGCCCACGTTCCGGTAGGGAAAGCCTGTAAAGATGGGTTCATTCAAAGTGTGAGCGGTTCGCAGACCAGAGGAAAGCGCATCTTCAGACGCTCCATCACCAGACTGACTGCATTTCACCAGCCCAGCCTTGCCGCCCGTCCGTGTCCTCGGCCCCTGGTCGTGCGCCAATCACAGGAACAGTAGCTGTTTTGTTTGATTAAAAATACCTCTTCTAAAGAAAAGAATTTCAAAACTGCCTAAAACAGTGAAAAGATAGCCTCCCGAGGGAGGGGGGATACAGTCCCTCCCATTCATCACCACTGGGAGGGGGGTTTCTTGGAGGAGGAGCCACAGGCCATTGTTTTGTTTTCTAAGGTTTAGTTTTTATTCGTATTGTTTTGAGTAAGTGCACATCTTTAATAATTAGAAATAATACAGAAAATGGTTATTAAATCATCTAAGTACTTTATAGACCAGAGAACCCCATGGTCACGACATTAACATAATTGGCCAGCAGAATGACATGGATGGCAAAGAGGACAAAAGCAAATAGATCTTTGCATTTCTATGATCACAATATAAAAATTCACAGCCTTTATTGGTCCTGTGGTGGGTTTTTTTTTTTTTTTTTTGCATTGTTTACCTAGAACGAAATCTGTGTAATGATTTAAAAGGAAACATTGTATTGCAGTTCTTTCATTTAATGAATATTGGTACTTGGTGACATGTTTCTGCCCTCTGGGGATACCAGGTTAGTAGGCAAGAAAATCAAGAATCAGAGAAGAGCCTGATATATGTGATTTCCGAAGCCCAAGCAAGGTACATGTTAATCTAATGCCAAAGGTGACATAATGGGGCACTATCAAATAGCCAAAATTTCAGTCATTTCCTGCTTTTGGCCTCAGAATGGAGTAAAGTGGAGAAGGTTTAGGTTTTCATCCCGCCCCTTATCGTATGTGCAACCCCCATCCAGTGCATGGTCAGGAAAGTGTAGGTCAAGTTACAAGAGTCAGACTCTGTCTTCTGGAAGCTAAGCTCTGCCTCCAGCCGTCATATCCAATTAAGACACAACAGTGAAAAGCAGAAAAAGATTTGTTGAATGTGCCTACATTGAGAGAGACAAAGAACCAGAGACAAACACAGGCATTCTCAAGGGGACACACACACACTCGCACACACATCTACCCAGCTTGTTTTCAGATCCTGGCCCTTTTGCTGAGGATTAAATGGTAGACCAGAGATTTATATGCCTGGCTAAGCAGCCCAGGTCCAGATGTAGGCTGGCTCAGCATTGGCCCATCACAGTGTCTGCTTCTCTATCTTCTGCAAGGTGGTCTGACAAGTCCTCCCATTGTGAACTCTTCAGGAAACAGTTCTTCCTCTGGCTGGCCTAAGTTTCAGCCTTTTATTATGTTGCTCACAGGAAAGTCCTCAGATTGCATGTAGTTTTATGCTGTTATTACAGCTGGGGTATAGGAGCCCAGCCCAACAATGAACAGGTTCCAGAGAGGATATCAGGATCAGGTGAGGGGAAGGTTGACTCAGACACCAAGGCAAGGATGCTTTGCAACTCTGACTTGCAATCAGAAATGTCTTTATTTATACATAGAATTCAAAAACACCTGATTTCTCAGATATCGATCATAACCATTTTGTCTCTTGGCCATACTTTTCTAGTATGTCCAGGGTTCCAGGTTAAGCACAGTTAGAATAGATTTTATCATCAACCCCATATCCCTATTCCTAAAATTCTGCAAATCATTTCAGCTTAAGCAAGCATGATATAGCAACCTGTTTGTAGGCTGCCAGCATTCTGCACTTTCAAGATGCTTAGATCGAAAAATAGATAGAATCTGAGTCAGTCCAGATGAATCACCCTGCTTTAAGCACTATACTTTTAACTTACAATGGTCAATCATTGCTAAGTCTGAGAAGCCAGGCTTAGGAATCACTGTAGCTGTTATTTAATTTTGTAATATTTGTATCTGTAATCTTATAAGAATTTGTTTAATAAAACAATTCTTTTGTTTCTAAGTTAATTAACATTACAACAGTCTGGTATAAACCAGTTTTCTAGGAATAATCTTAATCTTAATCTTCTTGCATTCTTTTATATTGTTCTTATACCACCTATGCATGCTGTTATATTGTCCTAGTCATTCTAGCATTTGTTGCTGAGCTCTTATTAGGGGCTTAATATGTATGGCCTTTTATCTTGTACATTATATTTCTAAGAAAATCTAAATATTCTGTAAAAGTCCTGTGCTCTGGTCTGCTGTCATTTCTCCTGTCCTGCTGAACTATGTCAGGCTCCCCCGAGTTCATACTATTCTAATTATTTTGTTCCTGAGGTTGCTTAGGGGAGATAGCTATCTTCAAGGCATAGAGAAGACACCCAAGTAGAGTCAACTAAGGTACCTTCCGAGAAAGCAAGGGCAGTACATTCAGGAATTTCTCAAGGATCTGCAGAAACAATTTGTTTTCAAAATAGTATTTAAATAGATCATGAATTTGCTCCAATATTTAAAAGACCCTATTAGCTCTGTGCTTGCTGTTTAGATGTAAGTACTCCTAATTGTCACCATTTAGTGTATTGTTGTCTGGGTATCTGCTATCTAAGGACTATGTCATCCCCCAGAGCTTACAATTTTTTTCCTCATTATTATCTATTCCCAGTTTTTGTGCTTTTCTGGTGTCTTTAATTTTTATCATTACATATTCTATTATTTATATAGGATTTGATTAAAGAATCACAATTTGTCTGATTAATTTGGGAGATCAGGACTGAATATATTCTTATTGGACTATCTAAATATCCCTGTGGGAGTCTGCAAATGGATAATTTGTCCTTCAGAATGAAAGTGGTACATCCCCCTTTTCTCTCCTCCAATCCCTACCACAGCACTTTCCCTCCCAAGTTCATGTGGGGTTTTTGTTGATGTTTTAAACCCACTGAGTTTACTTTAATACTGTTCCTATGTGCATGGATATAGGACAATCTACTGAAGCTTGATTCAGATCCCATCCCTGAAGAAAACTGATATTTTCCCTTCCCTGGGACCCATCAGTTGCAAATAGATCCTCAGATGGAGACGGGATTTTGCAGTCCCCTTCCCATTCTATGCTAGAGTTTTGCCTGGATGAATCTTGTGCAGGTAGTATACCTTCAGCCCAATGTCTGTGAGTTTCTGTCATATCTGGAGAACACTATTCTGCTGCAGACATGCAATACCTCTGGTTCTTGCCTTCTTTTACTCACTCCTCTGAGCCTTGTGGAAGGGGTGTGATACAATTGTCCCATTTAGAGCTGCACATTGATTAGTTGTAGATCTATATATTAATCACCATCTACGGTACAGAAGCTTCTCTGATGAGGCTTGAGAGATGCACCAATCTATGAGTATCAGGATAAGAACAGTTCATTATTGTGTCCATTTAGCAGAATAATAGTACTGGGTTCTTCCCTAGGGCCTATGATCGGAGCCAGTCTTGGGTTTGGGCTCAGTTAACAATATGAAGCAGGAGTTCCACCTAGTGGAGTGGCCTTTCCAATAGGAAAAGGTACTCCCACAACATTTGTGATACTTGTTGGGTTTCAAACCTAGAACAAACAGCTGAGGTGCATATTTTACATACCAAAGCAGACCTGGCCTCCAGGTTTCCCAGCATCCCTCAGTTCCTACCTGGTGTACCACGCCCCCAACCCTGAACCCCTGAACCCCAGGGGACTAGGCTGCACATTTTCCAGAGGCTCCTTACCATGTAATCCAGACATCTGGTTTCCTCCTCTCCTCTCCTCTCCTCTCCTCTCCTCTCCTCTCCTCTCCTCTCCTCTCCTCTC
>JANHMN010000001.1:127497220-127536017 GCA_030674055.1 Rhabdomys pumilio | reverse complement strand
TTTACCCTGTTTTGGGCTGGCTTGTTTCACTGGGCGTCAAATAACTTCTCCCCCTTCCTTCAACTACCTTTTGCCCTTGCCCCATCCCCTCCCCTCCTTTCTCTTCTCATCCTCTTCCTCCTCCTCCCCACTCTTCCTCATCTTCTTTTTCTCTCTTTTTCCTCTCCTCTGTCTCCTACCCCATGGTGACCTCCCTGGCCTCCCTCCTAGGTGGCAGTGAACTTGCTGCCTGAGAGCAGTTTGACAATAAACCTGCATTTATATATACTTTAATCTGGTTTGAGTTGGCTTGTTTCACTGGCTGAGAAATAAATTATCAATACTGTTGCACAAACAAGTGTACATATCTTGCCAGCTCAGTCATTGAAGCTCCCAGAATTCACAACTGGGCAATATAATGATTTGTTTGTTTGTTTGTTTGTTTGTTCGCTCCCCAATAGCATACAGAGCATTATGAAAGCCAACCAGTACAAATGAAACTGCCAGTTATGTACAAGCTTTGTTTCTACATATCCTATATCTCAAATATATGGTGTCTTCAATAATGGGGTCTTACTGAGTTGTGGGGGGTAATCAAGAGCAATATCAATAGGCTGTAACCGTTGAGAAATGGGTGTCTATAGGACCACACTGACCAATAGTTACAAAAATGATAGCCCATACAAGAGCTCTGGACATCAGCCTTTCTGGGGGATGGGGGATATTTTATGGTATACAAGGGGAGGCATTGACCCCAAATCATAGGGTAACTCCATATAAACTCCTTGTACATAATATATATATATATATATATATATGTGTGTGTGTGTGTGTGTGTGTGTGTGTGTGTGTGTGTGTGTGTACTAGGAAGCCTCTAAAGTGGTATGTTTTCATTTAAAATGTCTTTAGTATTAGTTTTTCTTCCACATACTCCCTCCTCTATCCTGCCCTCTCCAACCCAATCCCATTTAATGCTTACTGTCCATTACCTTCTTTCCCCTTCATAGCACCTCTGTGAATAACTTCTTATATTTAGTGATGTACCTTTGATTTTTGTATGCACTTTAAGCTTTTATAATATGTAGTTAATCCATAATAAGACATTAGCTTTTAAAACTGACCATATAGGGTCATTGAAGTAGGTATTTTGAAATAGCTTTATCATCATTTTTTGGTAACATTTTGTATTTTTTTTTTTGGTGTATGTTGACATGGGTATGATTAGAGAGGTGAGGTTATCGGTACACTTATTATATTTTGTAGTTTTGTATATTTTTGTGAGCCATTAATTTTTATATATTATAGATATCATATCCATGTTCAAAATATGTCCTACTAATGGGGAATAATATATGGTCACTTTATTGGGTCATTATTACATCATAAATTTTCATTTTGACTAGACTAGCAACCTATTGGTTCTGGGGTTGTTATTTTTATTAATGTAATAACATTTTCTTAGAATATTTGTCTATTAAAATATATTTTTGTGTCTCTATGAATGTTAATTGCTAATTGGATATATGCCTATTATTCCCAGATCTTATAAATATATGTTTGACCCAGAGTTCTTACTGGTTTTGGATTTTTTTTATTTGTTTTTAATTATTTTAATTCGGTCATTTTATATATTTTTTTCTTTGTTTTGAGGGAAAGGAGTTCTCTGGCAATTCATTCAGGTTTGTAGACCACATTCTTGGAATTTGTGCCTCATTATTTAGGCTTATTATATATGCTCTGTTTGAGTTGGAATATAATTGTGTTTAGGTATATAGTATGTGTTAGACATGTTAAGTCTGCTGTGTGTTCTAATGTTGAAAGTAGAAAATATTTCAGTTCATGGGGGCCATGAGTTGAGAATAATTTTGTTACTAGTGTTATTTGATGTGATCCAAGCAGTTCTGATGAAACTTAACGGTCTGCCCTTTAAGTTTTGCCCCACTGTGTTCCCTGTATTTTGTTGTTTTGAGGACTTAGTTGTTTATGGTAGTAATTTATCGTGTTCTTTCTAGTCATAATTGGTCTTGTCGCATAGAACCTCCTCCAGAGATCATTAAAATTTTCTGGATACTCATGATGGAAGTCCTGTGGTCCCGGGTGATCATTTACTATGTTGTTTTTCTATCAGTCACAATATCATCTAATGAGACTTGGAATGGTAACTGTGGTGTGGCCATAGATCATAATAGTGTCTGTAGACTTATATTCTTAAGTACTTCAAGGTTCCACTGTTAGCCCTTCTGTCTGTCCTGATTAATTTGTAAGAGGCTTAAAACAATATTGTGGATGAGTCTTCTGTGGTGCTTTATTTATTATTTATTTGCATCATTAGGATCCTTTAAATATAACTTTATATCTTTTAGGAATGTTACTGATCTTTTGGTTTTTTAACCTTCGGCTCTGTAGGATATTGGATCCACAGAGCCAAGCACCATCTTGGGATAGGTCTTCCTTCTTAGATTTTCCCTTACTTCTTCCCCCAAAGTAACATTTTTAGATGATTTTTCATGATCTGCTCAAACAAAAGCTTTTTAATAGAGTCAATTTTATAGTCCACCTGATATGTAAACAGTCAAAGGGGTATGGTGTGAGGTTTGTCTTGCTCTCTTTCTCTCCTTCTTCTTCCTCCTCAGTATTTGTTTTTGGTTTTGTTTCTTAGCTCGGGTTTTAGTGCTGTGAACAGACACCATGACCAAGGCAAGTCTTTTCTTTAAAACAACACTTAATTGGGGCTGGCTTCCAGATTCAGAGGTTCAGTCCATTATCATCAAAGTGGGAGCATGGCAGTATCCAAGCAAGCATGGTTCAGGAGGAGCTGAGAGTTCTACATCTTCATCTGAAGGCTGCTTGGAGAATACTGACTTCCAGGCAGCTAGGATGAGGGTCTTAAAGCCCACAACTACTCCAACAGGGCCACACCTTTTTAATAGTGCCACTCCCTGGGACAAACATATACAAACCAGTTTTGATAACCAATTTTCATGAGTTCTAGCTCTCCTACCTCTGGCTCTTTGCGTGGAGCAGAGGGTTTCCCTCCTTCAGCACCAAGCCCCAGTACTAGGAGGAGTTGGAGGATGAGCTGCATTGCAAAGGAAGCCTTGTGAACTGCAGAACACCAGGCTTAGTCTCTGGTCACCAGACCTTGCTGAGAGGGTTATATTTTATTAATATCACCAGGTAGTTGAATTAGTTTGAAAAAGTGTATATCTCCAGTTATTTTGCCAGTAGTTTGCTGTGTATTCATTGCATTCCTTCATGGAATCCTGACAACTATACCAGTTGTTATGAGCATGCTATTTTGGAAACGTAAATGAAAATATTTATGCCTTTCCACAATGTCAAATTTTATTTGAAAACAATAAATTTGCAAGTTTTAGTGTACTCAATAGCAGTAACTTGTCAGATAATTCAACCTACTTTGGTAATAGGGCCAAAGCAAATGCTTGTTCTTTTACTGTAAGCGGAGTTTGTATTGATTAGATAACAGCCAGCATGAAGAAGATGCAGTTGGAGATTAGGCTACCAGAGTCAGGATTGGGAGTGAAGATGTAATCAGCTGCTGGAATAAGAGGGAAGTTCCAGGTTAGAATAGGAGGTAGTAGTTTCAGGTCCAAATGGGTTAATAGGTGGATAGGCATGCGGCATCTGAAGTCTCAGGGACAGTTAGAAGTTCTCTGCCTGGTGGTCCCTGAGGCGGACATCAAGTATTCCATGAAAGGCAGTGTGGAGCCAGTGTGATGGGTGTTCACCACTTTATAGGGTCCAGTGGAAACTTCTCTTTGGCCTCATATGTCTTGGGTTGGTTTCCATGATATGATTTTAATAGACCCATGTTTCCTTACAATCTCAATTTGCTCCCAGTATACAGGGTGGCAGCCATACTACTCGTAGGGATACATCATTTGTGCTGCATGGGTAGTGCTAGACAGATTGAGCTGTTTTCTTGTTCTCTCAGGAACACAATGATGCCCCATCCTCGAAATGGAGTGAAAGCTGCTTTTGTAATGGAGTCCCCCAGAACAAGCCTTAAGAACTGTAAAAACTCATTGTTTTTCACAATGTGAAGAAACTTAGAATGGCTATGGCCCCATCACACACACACAGTGTGGGAGCAAGCCCCATCTCAAAGATGGCGCACCACACTGGGCAAAACTGAGTCAAACAAACAGTACTGACATAATAAGTGGACATCATGGTAGCATCCCACCAGTATGCCGTACTTCCCTGTGTTCAGCTGTGTAGTTCATCTTTCTCCCACCTTCAGCAAAGGAAATATCCTCAATGTTCAAGTTTTCCGTGCCTGCAGAGTGGGCAGCCCCATCTACTAACAATTGATATTAACCTTCTCTAAGGGTCATTCTCCACCTTGAAGAACTTAGTAAATAATACAGAAAGTGGGCCTCATGGAATGTGATGTGTGATATGTTATCTGATATAATGTCTGATAACGTAAGTATCTCTCCACCAGCTTCCTATCTTTGAGGATCTTTGTAGCTGAATGCCTCCACTGCCTTCTTAACTCTGACGTAGGAAGTTTAGCTGGGAAAGCAGCATGGTCATGGGGCAGACTGCAGACATGACAATACTAGGAGGTTCTTTCTGAGGTGGTCTGATGACTTGCATGTAGATCCAATGCCAGCCTATTTGAAAGGATTTCCCCCTTTTTCCCTGTGAGAATAGGTAAATCACCTTGCTCTGATTTACCCATGTCCTAGAGACAAAAAAAAAGTTCAAAAAGTAAAATCACTTACTCTCACAATCAGTCCACAATGGCCTGCATCAATCATGCAAGTGACACATGATCCATGATGTTTTATACATACAATTGGAGACTAATTAACTAGTCTCAGGTATCTTACACCAAAGACCAATCTCAGAGAGGACAAGTAGCATTATAAAATGTATCATCTGTGAGGCTAGAGAGATGGGTTAACAGTTAAAAGCACTTACTGCTCTTCCAGAGGACCTGAGTTTGGTTCCCAGCACCCATATCGATTCACAGGGCCTATGACTACAGTTCCAAGAAATCTGATGATGTCTTCTGGACTCCATGAACACACACACACACACACACACACACACACACACCACCCACCCACCACATACACATGTTCATATGAACACTGCCCAAAGTAATTTAGGGAGTAAAGGGTTTCTTTGGCTTAAATATCCCAATCACAGTCCACCACTAAAGGAAGCCAAGGCAGGAATTCAGGGTACCTAGTGGTAGTGATCATCAAGATAGAAAATCCACAGTGAGGCCCATGGACAATGGCAAGACACTCTTGGCCACTAGGGTAACAGTATCCTCCAACTTCCCCTGGCCATAGTAACAAGACTGGGAAGGCTAAGGAGAGAGTTTGAGATGGAAACATGGCATCAAGAACAGAGATGAAATTATTTAGGGAGTGAAACTAGATACCGCCACCACGACCACCACCACCACCCCTTAGCCATGGTAAGTGAGAACATGGAAGGAGAATCATCCCAGGTACTCTAAATATAACAGCCTAACTTCAGAATGTTTAACCCCAGTGTTTAACCCTCAGGAGTGAGTGATTTATGCTACAACTAATATACCCCACCCTTCATTGCTTCTGGGGACTGCTATAAAATTGTTTTCCTTATTGACAGGTTAGGAAACACAGGGACCTGCAGGATCCATTTATGCTTTACCCAGTAAGAAACCAGTCCAACTGGCTCTTAGCTTACACCTAGCTCACAGCTGTGGAGACATTAGCTGTAATTTGTTTGAATGCAGGCCTAGGGCTAGAACTCAGGGCTTAATCCATGGTAGGCAAGCTTTCCACTGAGTCCCACTCATGGCCTTAATGTTAGTATTCTTGCCATTTCCTTCCACACTCCCTCATCTGCTGGGGGACCTTCAGAGCCCAGTGTGTTTTGCAGGGATGTCAGAGAGCTTTGCATACACTCTGGGACATGTTGGAGCCTGGGCTGGAGAAAGCTTGTGGGAGGAGGAGGCATCTGTAAGGTCAGAGTTAGCTTCTGCCAGACGACTAGCTAAGGGAGGCCCTGTACCTGCCTTTCTTGTCCCTTCCCTCATAGGTCACATATTGTGGTGAAGCTTTGAGGCAGATCATTCGTACTTCTCAAGAGCTCGAAGGACCAGCAAGACGAGATTTCAGTGTCCATATGGGTTGCCAGCAGACAGCTAAAGCTCCTCAGGCATGTCAGCACTCAGAAGAGCTGTGACCCTTTAATTCAGGATGTTGTAGTGACTCCCAACATAAAATTATTTTCATTGCTACTTCGTAACTGCAGTTTTGCTAGTTATGAATTGTAATGTAAACATCTGTGTTTTCCTATGGTCTCCAATGACCCCTGTGAAAGGAACCTCCTGCCTCCCCCCCTCCCCCCACCAAAGGGGTCCAATCATGCGTTAGTTGTGCTTTATCATAGTAGTCACAACTAATAACCCTCGAGCTGTAAAAGCCTTCACAGTTTATGGAATAAGAGAAAGAAGTCATTTTCTTCAGGCTCTTAAATTTTTAATTGTGATATTGTACTGTACAATTAATATTAAACAAGCTGTTACTTCTAACACAATATGTTTGTGTTGAAGGTTCTTTGACGATAACCATCTAAGTTGAAGCCCAGTTCCGTGTGACTGGAGTCAGGTCCCTGACTTCTTGGCACTTCTGTGATTAGCCCTGCTGAAAAGCTGGACATCCAAATGAGTACTGCTTTAGTTTACAGTGTTGTAAATGCGGTGGAGCAGCCACTGACCCGGGAAAGTCAGTGGCTCTCTCGGAACCGCGTCATCAACCCCTGCTGTGCAGGAGCAGCAATCAGAGGAACACAGATGGGCGGGGCCGGGCACAGGGGCGGGGCCGGGCACGGGGCGGGGCCGGGCACAGGGGGGTGGACCCGGCCCGTAGGTGCTGGGAAAGCGGTGAAGTTCGCAGTGCAGCCTTGTCAGCTGTCTGAGGGAGCCGCCATGCTGAGCGCCACGTGCCGCAGGCTCGCCCCGGTGCTGCGGAGGCCGTGCGCACCGTCTGCAGTCGCCTGGAGGTGTCTGCAGGCACCCGGGGCCAGGTCCTGCGCTGACCAGAGCGAGAGGGCTGAGCAGCCTCGCACCTTCCACCCGGCGCTGCTGCAGTTCCTGGTGTGTCCGCTCTCCAAGAAGCCGCTTAGGTGAGACTCACCTGCCGCCTTTCCCCGGGAGAAGGGTAGTCCCTGGGGGCCGGCCTGCGGGTCAGGAGACTGCTCCCTGGACGCAATCCGCCCGGCCGACCCCCATGCCGGGGTCAGTCCCGCCCAGGACCGGCGCTGAGCTTTTCTCTGGTTTGCCATTGGCTGCTCTTTACAATCTATCCTAGAGGCTTTAAAAAAAGATACGATTTCTCAGACTGGCTAGGCTCCAGAGCCTGTTGAAACAGTGTCAGGGGCAGCGTCTGAGCCTTTCTTTCTTTTTTTTTTTTCCTCCTGGCTTCTTTTGGTCGTTTCTTCCTTCTTTCCTTTTCAATCTTTCCTTTTCCTCCCTTTCTTGTTGCTTGCGCGTGCCTGAGTGTTTGTGTGTGTGAGTGGGGGGAGGGGTGGAAAGAGAGACGGAGAGGCATTCAGACAGACAGAGGAGACGGAATACGCGGTATCAAAAGAAGGTCACTGTTCACTGCCTTCTTAAGTCGCTCCCCAATTTGTTTTAGGAAGGAATCTGAAGCAAATCGAGGTGGACTCAGGAGCTCACATACTTAACAATATCAGAACTCTGTTTCTGATCAGAACCCTGGATCAGAACCCAGGACAAACTATTGACTTAGTGATTTTCCCAGCCTCTGCATTCTTTTTTGGAAGGGGTTGGGGAATGGGGAGAAAAGTTTCTCTATCTGGTTTGTTCTTTCCTGGAACTCTTTATATAGCCAAGCTTGAAAGTTGTGATACTTTTCCTGCCTCAACCTCCCGAGAGCAGATTACAGGAGTTAACTGCTACTTCTGGCTTCAATCTTTTTAAATACCTCTATTATTCCCAGTCTACTGCCAAGTGTATGAACCATAAAGAATCAAGACAGATCCAAACCAATTCACTGCTATAAAGTTAAGTCATAAATTGGGAATAAAGTAAAAAAAAGATAATATGAGATATACTGATTCTAGTAGGAATAATTACAGATTGTAAGATGATTTTCTAAGAGAAAAGGTTAGGTTGGCGTATGCTTTTAAGACTAAAGTTATTAGAGGAGTAACTATAAATATTGAATACATGGTGCTTTTTATTGAGCACCAAGCCTTTCTAAGCTTTCAATTTCCACAGTTCATTTTGTTCCTTTTCTCCCTTAGATATGAAGCATCGACAAATGAATTGATTAATGAAGAGTTGGGAATAGCATATCCAATCATCGACGGGATCCCTAATATGATACCACAGGCAGCAAGGACAACACGTCAAACTAAGAAGCAAGAAGCTGAGCAGCACTAGGCCTTGTTTGTTAAAAGCATAATTACCGAGTTTTCTTAATACTGTATACCTTTAAAATGAAGAAGGGGAGTTAGGGCGGAACAGTGATTCTGCCTTGGCCTGCCTGACTGTTCTTCCCCTGCTCTCTTTAGTGGAACTGTTCTGATCTGCTTTTCTGGAGAATTTCCAACAGGGCTGCACCAGCACAGACAGGCTTTGCTTTTAGTCTTCTCTTGCCAACTACCCTGCCAGTGTGTGTGTTCTTCCACCTTTGGAACCAGATAGATCTAAAACTCTTTAAGTATAGTTAGTACAACCATAGCCAGGACAGACAGCACATACGTTAGTAAGAGAAGTCTGGAGCAACATCTGTGAAAACTACATATAAACCAATAAGATCTGTATGTCTTATTTCTCTCAAGCTTAGGACCAGGCTATGGAAGCTTTTTCATACATGTTCTATCCTTGTTTTTTGAAGACATTCACTTACAACCGCTGTGTCAGAGGAGGCATTTCAGTGAAATGTCTCAGTGCAGATTAACAGTACCAGTCATCAGCGGAGGCCTGCTTCACATCTTGTTCATTTGAAAGTTACTGATTTGAAATATTGTTTGGCTTCAAGGTCAGTGGTAAGCTTAAGTAATAAGAAAATTCTGACATTGTAAACTTGCCTTCGTTGCTTTGATATCACATGGTTATATCAATAATAAAACAAGATGCTCACAGTTTACCACCAAACTGCGCAGGGGTGGAAGGATGTCTGTTTGAATGGATGTTTTTATCTCAAGAGTAATAGGAAGAGAAGATGTGAAATTAGTTTATGTAACTACATTTTGTTCACAGAGGCATTTAATATTCACAGTAGAATAGTTTCCCAGTGAGGTACCTACGGTAGGTCAGGTCAGGAATGGGAAGCTGGCTATGCCTTTTAAGTTCAGTGTTTCAGGGTACACTCCAGTTTTTCTTGCCATGGGAAATGTGATAAGTCCTCAGGCCTTTAGCTTTAGTTTTCTAGAACTGTACAGAACTGACTGAGGATGGTATAGTATCTCCTTCAGAAGCATAGCCCGAATGTTTCAGTCCTTACCCTAACGAAATGTAAGAATTGGTTATAAATTTAATTGGTTGGACACTCCCCAGCCCAATGTCTTGTGCATGTTAGGCAAGTGCGCAGCCACTGAAATCCTCTACCCCTGATTTTTAAATGTATCCTGTGTTTGTGTGTAGAAGAGGCATAGCATGGGGAAGTCACAGGACAGATTTGTAGAGATCATTCTCTTGCACCATTGGGTGCTGGAACCTCAACTCAGGTGGTCAGGCTTGGTGGTGAGACCTTTATCATCCTAATTGTCTCACTGGCCTTGATTGATTCCTAATGAGCTAGACTCCTAAACTAGTTAAGTAAAAGATATACATGGTTCTCCCTGGAAAGAGAAAATTAAAACCTGTCATACATGTTTCCTATTATATTGTCAATATCATTAAGTATAAGTCACATTCTTCCGTTATCCAGTGGCAACACAGAGTTGAACTAGATCATACAGTGTCTCCATTGCTGAAGTGGACTTTTTATCTCTGAATTTCACATTTAACCAACTGAAAACTGTGGACAATGTAAATGAACAGTTTTGCCCATAAAGATAGTATTAATCTGATAAGTCAGTTGCAGCTTTTTTAACTTAAATCTAAATCTGACAAGTTGTTAGGAAGCTGACAAGTTGTCTCTAAGGGAGCTCAGTATTTAACTCTATTCTGTCATCAAAGAATTACTTGTACAAAGAACCCTGGTTGCAGTTATTGGCATAGTACACTGTCTTTAGTCTCAGAACCTGGAGAGGAAGTAATAGCACCATTTTACAGATGGGAAAACAAGCATATTAGTATTGGCTTGAGCCAGGGACTTAAGAGGTGCAGCAGGATCAGGAAGTCAGTTGACTGCATATTGAGCTAGAGAACCTTTTATCAAAACCCTAACTAACCTCATTGGGTCACCAAAGAAATCAAGCAAGAGGAAGGTGTTTCAGTGGGAGGGTCATTGAGAGGGTACTGGGATAAACATGATCAGAATACATTATAGAAATGGATAAAAATATGAGTCTATTTTCATAATATGTGTTAGTAGTTTACTCAGAAAATAATAGTCAGTAGGTGTGTCTTAGTTGGGGTTTCTATTGCTGCTGTGGAATACCATGACCAAAATAAAGTTGAGGAGGAAAGAGTTTATTTGGTTTACATGTCCATATCACAATTAATCATCAAATAAAGTCAGGACTAAAAACTCAAACAGGGCAGGAACCTGGAGGCAGGAGCTGATACAGAGCCATGGAGGGATGCTCTTCACTGGCTTGCTCTCAAAGCTTTGCTCAGCCTGCTTTGTTATAGAACCCAGGACTATCAGCCCATGGATACAACCCCTCATAATGGGTTGGGCCCTCCCCTATGGATCACTAACTAAGAAAATGCCCTACAGGCTTGCTTACAGTTCAATCAGATGGAGGAATTTTCTCAAATGAGGTTCCTTCCTCTCAGATGACTTTAACTGTTTCAAGTTGACATAAAGGTAACACCAGACATATCTACCTACCTACCTTTATTGCTTTCTATGAGTCTGAATAAACTCAAGGAAACCTGGCCCTTTCCCATGAATGAAGATTTAAACCTAACCTAATTAAGATAGTGGCTGTAGTTGTAGGCCATTAGTAGGCAGAGAATAGCATGTTTCTTTCATGTTTAAGTAATAAAAAATATTTTACACTGTCTACATCAGGATTCAGTTAATTAAAATTTCTAATTAAATGATGGTTTTATTGCTTCAGTAGTAACTGATTTAAGATTTTTTTAGCATTTTATTCATAATTGTAGAAGTTGACTATGCAAAGGTCAGTGATATAGAATATATCCCATGGACTAAAATTCCTGAATATTCTATTTATTCTTTGCATCTACAAGGTGATAATATGGGGCACCCTTACCAATTATTTCCCAAACCTACACTAGCTCCTTTCATCATTGGTATCCAATCTTTTTGATAGGAAGACCTCTGAGACTGTCAGGAATTTAAGGTCTGGGTTGCCACGTAGAAGCTAATTATTTGTTTATTCTCATCCAGCAGTTCTCATAACTTGTGGGTCATGACCTACGTTATGATTCATAACAGCAGCAAGATTATAGTTGTGAAGTAGCAATGAAATAGATTCATGGTTTGGGGCCACCAATATAAGGAACCACGTTAAAGGGTCACAGCAGTAAGAAGGTTGAGAAGCAGTGGTCTTAGCTATAGACACTGGCCCAGATGTTTGGTATCTGCACTAACATGGAACTCTTGTCTATTCTACTTTCACATCTGATTCAGACCAAGTTCAGAATTTCTCTTACATTTTACAGCAATGGACAGAAGGATGCTTAATTCAGGTCTCTGGGTGATATTTCAGCTTGATCTCAGGGGAAGAAATATAAATGATTTCAAGTAGAATGGCTATATGAATAAAACTGGAGACCCAAAAGTAAGTGTTGCTTTCCTTATAACAGGATTTTGTGTGTGTGTATGCTATTAAAATTTTACTTATCAGCAAAAACAAAACAAAATTCCACAAGCAAACAAACAAACAAAACCTCTGACTTAAAAATAGCATTTACTCAGATCAAAATACAAGAATCCAGAAAGTTAGCCTAAGTCAGTTTTCTTTACTACTGTATAATATTCCTCTTCATTTTGAGAAAATTTCTGTTTACAAAAAAAAAAAATGTATAGATTCTAATTCCTTAGGCCGAGAGTTTTTACTATCTAAAGTACCATATACTTAAGAGCATTAAAATTTAATGTTCGGTAGCACAATACGGTGACTAAACTTCATGACATGTATTCATAAAATACAAGAAATTCCCTAACAAAATGTTTATAGATAGAGCAATTAGTTTCCTTATTTGATCATAGTATAATGTATACAGCTATCATGCCCCTTGGTATATATAGTTTTGTATCAATTTAAAAGACACCTTACATTTCAGTATTTTACACTGTATCATGTTTGCTTGTTTTTTGTCTTCTGTCTAGACAGTAAACTCTTCTTCCAAAATGTTGTTTTCCTTTGGGTGCTTGGTTGCACCCTGGAACCTTCTGTGTGGTAGATCACCATCACAACATTTTTATTTGTTAAATTTTTTTAAAGATTTATTTTATTCATACATGTGTGTGTGACTATGCTCACACATGTGTGCAGGTGACAAGGAGGCTAAAAAGGCAGCAGATCCCTTGGGTCTGGAGTTTCAGGTATATGTGGGTATTAGAACCCAAACTCTGGAAGAGCAGTAAGTGCTCTTAACTCCTGAGGCATCTCTCCTGCTCCTTGTTTGTTTGAGGCAGGATCTTTAGGCTCAGGCTGAAGCTCCTACAAATCCTCCTGCCTCCTGGGTGCTGGTTTTGCACTCATGAGCCATTATACTTGGCTGTCACGACATTTCTAAAATAAGGCTTAGTACAAAGCAGGGAAGACATGACTCAGACAAGTCTTACTAATTTTTAGTGGTTTTATTTATTCTTAGACAGTCTTATACATACAGTGTATCTTGATCATATATACCCCCCAATTTCAACCCTAACACATGGCCCTCCCACCTTCATATGCTGCCCCACCTTTTAAATAACCCAGTGAATTCAATTAGTGCTGCCTGAAAAAGCACAGGGAGCTTACCAGGAAGCCTTATCAGTTAACATCTTAGGTTCATCTTGAGAATTAGAAAACCTTTTTTTTACATAGATTTGTGAGGATCAGGGTTGAGGAGATGGCTCAGTGGGTAAAAAGTGTTTTATCAAGCCTAAGGACATCATTTGAAATGCCTAAAACCCACATATTAAAACATGGATGTAGTTACACAACTTCTGTAGTCATAACACTGCAGAGTGCAGAGACAGGTTAGGCAGGTCTTACTGACTGGTAGCCTAGCTCCAGATTCAGGGGAGATGCCTCAGTCGGATAACACAGTTATACAGTGTATAACAAAGTAATAAAATAGACTATGCAATGACCTCAGCCTCCATGTGCACGCACACAGGCACAGGTTTAACTACACATAAATAAATATATGACATATACAAACATTAAAATTCTGAGCATCAAGTTGAAATTTACAATGTGAAAGTTCTTTATAAAGTATTAAACGGCCAGGTGGTGGTGGCGCACACCTTTAATCCCAGCACTTGGGAGGCAGAGGCAGACAGATTTCTGAGTTCAAGGCCAGCCTGGTCTACAGAGTGAGTTCCAGGACAGTCAGGGCTATACAGAGAAACCCTGTCTCGAAACAAAAAAAAAAAAAAAGTATTAAATGAGTTAAGCCTGGAGGGGCACACCTTTAATCCTGGCATGCAAGAGGCAGAGGCTAGTAAGTTGGAGGGCAGCCTGATCAACGTAGTTCCAGGATAGGCAGGGCTTTGCAGAGATTCTCTGCCTCAAACAAACAAACAAACAAACAAACAATATTAACTTGTGTAATGATAGAATATGAAACTCCACAAACCAGTTCTCTAGGGAAACAAGCCTACAGATAAAATTATAAAACATAAATTGTTTCATGGACATACTGCATTTGAGACATTTAAGAAAACCTCAGTCAGAACAGTGAGCTGTTACTGCCTAGACCAACAGCAATTTTCTTTTCCCGTCTCAGTTCAGAGCTACGGCCACTACAGGAGATGTAGCCAAGAATCTAGGACTCCTTCCCTAAGAGTTATCAGGTAAAGGTTAAAGTAACTTCTTGGAGGAACACCAGAATAATTGTGTAATTATTAAAGACAATATATGCATGTATTTCTCTAACTGATTTGTGGGGCAACTGTAGAAAACTATAACTCTGTTGGTAGGCTATAACATAACACTCTTGCTATTAGCTGTGGGGGTGGGGGAAGTAGATGTGAGCAAAGCTGTAATTAGAGCAAGCAAATGATACCAGATGGTAACGTAAATTCACAGTGACACAGAAGAGAATCAGAAACCATAAGAGTAATGTAGTCAATTCTATAAACATACTTGCTTTAAAAAAAAAACAAACAAAAAAAACCTTAAAAGATACCAAAAGAGAAATCTAAACAAATAAGCAATAAGAGACCCCCTTTAAAATGCCCAAACAAAGCAAATGAGACAAAAAGTCTACAAAAATAACATTGAATTGGGTATGGGGTTTGCTCTTAAATTTGGTTACTATACCAAATGAGACTCTCTTGGGGAAAAAAATAAATCTGATTTTTCCCTTTGCTACTGGGTATGAATTACAGATAGCTTATGGGGTTGTGGATGTAGACTGTGGCTACTTCCGTCTGTCAATCCTAGGACCCTGTGTATCTTGTATAGATTTTATGTGTGCTGCCACAGTCTCTGTGAGTTCATATGTTCATTAGACCTTTTGTGTCTGGAAGACACTGTTTCCTTAGAGTCATCCATCACCTATGATTTGTATAATCAATTCACTTATCTTCTGCATAGATTCCTGTGCCTTGAGGGAGGACTTTGATGAAGGTATCCCATTTAGGAGTGAGTGCTCCAGAGAATCTCACTTTCTTCTTGCTGTCCAGTTTTGAGTTTCTGTGTTAGTTCTCATCTTCTGAAAGAAGAAGCTTCTCTGATCTGACATGAGATAGGCACTGATATATAACTGTATATTATTAGAAGTCATTTTATATCTATGTTCCTTTAGCAGTACTATCAGGTAGTCAGGTATGGATTCCATCTCATGGAATGAGCCTTAAATCTAATCATAAAGTGGTTGGTTTCTCCTGTAACATTTGTGCCACTATTGCAGAGTATATCTTGTTGGAAGATGGAGAGTTATTTATAATTACAGACTAACTTCCAGGTATGAACAATATTTTTCACTATCATGAACACTAGTCACTAGGGTTGAAGTTTCTAGTTAGGTACCAGCTTGACTTCTGTGTATTCAGTGAGGTAGTGTTTTTAGAAATAGAGCATTCTCATCAGGTTGTAGAGTTTGGAGATGTCTTTACTGCTCTAGTGCTAGTGCTAGTGCTGTAAGAAGAGACAACGACCAAAGCAACCTATAAAAGGAAGCATTAAATTGAACCCTTGCTTACAGTTTCAGAGGGTTACTTCATGATCATCATGGTAGGGAATGTGGCAGCAGGCAGGCAGGTATGGCACTGTGGCAGGAGCCTGAAGTTCACATCTGTTCCATGAATTGCAGACAGAATGAGAGTGAGACTGGGTCTGGCATGAAACGCAGAGCTTAATTCCAGTGACACATCTCCTCAAATAAGGCCACACCTTCTCAAAAAGGCCATACTTCCTAATCCTTCCCAAATGGAAAGTTCACTATATGAGACCTAAACATTCAAATATATGAGTCTATGAAAGCCATTCTCAAACCACCACAGGAGGGTTCCAATGGGTCACTTTGGACAATGACTCAACAAGATGTAAACTATTCCTAGCACTGAAGGTTTTACTCTGTACCATATGATGCCATTTACTCTGTGCCATTATAGCAATGTCTCCCTATTATTTGGTGATTCCATTTATATTTCTTTTTTATATGTATATATCTTATAAACTACTGTGTTGAGAGTATATTTTTTGTGTTTAGCTGGAATGTACTATAGATGTCTGATAGGTCCATTTATTTTCTGATGTTACTTAATTCCAGCATTTCTGTTTAGCTTTTGTCTGTATGACATCACCATTGGTGATGGTGGGGTAATGAGGTCACCCACTCTCACTGTGTAAGGACCAATATGTGATGTTAGCTATAGTAGGGTTTCTTTCATGAACGTGCTCTTGTTGGTTTCTTCCTTTGGTGAGTGCGTACTGCAAACTTTTGATTAGTTTTAGTTTGAAGTCTTTTTTGGTCATATGTTAAGATTGATTCTTGAGTCCATTTGCTTGGAATTTCTTTTCTATCTTTTTATACTGAAGTGATGTTAATCCTTGGTGATAGGGTGTGTTTCCTGGATGGGAAAAAAAAGATGGATCCTGTTTTCTAATCCAATTGGTGAGTCTGTATATTTTTATTAGGGAATTGAGAACATTAATAGTTAACAATGAGATGTGTTTATTGATTCCTGTTATTTTGTTACTGTTGTTGAGGTTGGGCTTTCTCCCCACTTTTGATTCAAATGGTCAGGATCAGGACAGCAAAATGTTATTCTCATATTCTTGAAATCATTCACTGGTAATCTGTCACTTCCTGTTTGAAACACTAAAAATGAAAAAGGAACCCAGATGATCTATTCCCATGAACACTAATATTTCTTTTAAAGAGTGAATATCTTTCACTGAACATACTTTCTTGAGGGTCTACATGCAAAATTCTACAATAAGCAGTACACTGGGACTATACTAAAATAAAAGTAATATTTCCATTGCTTTCATGCCTCAAGCAGCTTGAAACCAGATTAGGGATATTGTGCCTTCCATCTGTAAGGCACTCTTTTCACAGGCCTCAATGGAGGCCAGAAATTTCAATAGCCTGGAACTGTATGTAGGTTATGATTTCCTATGAGTGCACACTATTTCTAAACATTCAAATTTTTACTTCAAGAGCCTACTTTACTTACTTAAGCATATTAAAATTTGCCATATCACTATTAATATACCATGGAGCTCTAACTAAATCAGGAATACTTGAACCCAGGCACTGTGATACCTCCTTGTCAGTGTAGAAAAACTGAAAGATGGTTTATATCTTGGGTGAAATAGAATAAGATGGTACTTAGAATGTTCAACAAATTTAATGTATGAGATGTTTGCTTCTGTTTAATATTTTTGGATGAAAGGTAGGCTAAATACTAAACTTAACTACATACAGAAAGTGAAACCACTTTGATTCTTGTGTAGAAAAAGGCAAACAGAAAAAAAATGGGTAAAGTATAAGACAGGCAAGGAAGAAAAAACATTCCCTGGAGTATAAATGGCCTACATATATGGAAGAATACAGGTCACTCTGGGAATACTGGCCAGATGTCCCATTCTGAACTAAATATTCAGAAATGGGCTGAACCTTCACAGAGGGCTCTCTGTAATTCGGAGTGTGTTACAACATATATGTGATTTGTAAAGATAAGAAAAAGAAGATAACCATTTCTCAAAGGTAAGGACATATTTCAGCTGCTTCACATTTTGCCAGCCACAAGTAGGTGCAAGTTCCTAACTGTGTTCAGTATTTGACTAAAATCACAGTATCGTATCTATATTTAGAGTGTATTTTGGAACACTGTACTAAGTATAAGTATCTTTGAAGAGTAATAAACGTCAACACTTGGAAGTTGAAAATAAATCATTTATCATTTCTAAAATCACAACTCTAAATATATTCCTTAATACAAAATATACATCTATATGATTCAAAAACATGTTGAAAGCAGTGTATACTTTTTCTTATTTTTTCCAAACTTGATTTTTTAATAATTTCAAACTAATAGTTTATTATTGTTACAACAACACTCTAAATAAATACTATTTTATTTATTTTTTATTTTATTTTAATTTAATTTAGGTGTGTAAGTGTTTTGATAGCATGCATGTCTGTGTACCATATCCATGAAGTGTCCTGGAGGCTAGAGGAGGGTGTTGGAGCCTCCAGAACTTAAGCTACAGAAAGAATGTGAGCAGCCATGTTGGTGCTGGTAATTGAGCCCTGGTCCTCTGGAAGAGCAGCCAGTTATCTTAACCACTGAGCTCTCTCTTTAGCCCCCAATATTGAACATTTTAAATACTTAGTATATTATTAAATGAACATTGTTGTTCAGAAAATATTTCAGCGAAAACAAACATTCTAAAATAGCAAGGTTAGGAATGCAGCTAATAAAAAAACAGGAATACAGCTAATGTTTTACAGAATTTTTTTCACTAAAAATATTAACTTATAACTTATTTATCTCTAAAGTAAAATCTTTTAACCTCCTGTCCCTACTTAGATTAAGGAAAGACAGAAGAACCCCAAAGTGAAAAACCTCATTCCTGAGCCTGTGACTGCTAGGGAGGTGAATGTTGCTGCATCACTCATATCAGATAAATCCCTTGTTATTGTTGATTGCAACCTGAAGTGCTTCCTTCATTCTTCTCATTGAGGAATATTTAGGCAGGTCTAGAATACGGTGACATGTCAGTGATCTTGGGTTATCTTTTTCACTGAAGACTTCAGGACACCGAAATACTATCCCTTCATTCTGTAGGCCTTTAACATGTAGCTTATCACATCCTGTAAGAAACACTAGAAAGCAATACAATTTTGTTAAGAATTTTCATCTAGAAATTTTCAAGATACATAAGAAGAATGAATGATCACATTTAATAAATATTGAGTACACCTGTTGTGCAGAAAAACTGCACAGGAGCAGGGACAGGGAAAGTCTAGAAAAGTCAAGGCTTTGGGGGTTTGTGCTCCACAAATATATGTGCCTTGTCATTAAAATGATCTATTACATAAAGACTGGATATCTATCGTAGTACTTACAGAGAAATTTTCTCTTTTCATCCAGAGTTAATTCATGAAAAGCTTTCCAAAACAGCTGAATAGTTCGGTGTGATTTGTCATATCCATTTTGATACTCTGAATTCTTGAGAGCAAGAGAAAAAAAGAGAAAAAAATTTAGAAGAAGTACGTATCAATTATCTGGAAAAGTTAGAGGGTACTTGGGTTAGCACTTACCTTTTCAAACTGTTTCCAGTCACAACTAGCATTTCCAGTTATTGCTGTCATTAGTTCTTCAGGCTGGAAATGCCTAATTATATCCCAGTTACACACTTTGTAAAATCCTCTATGAAATTCTTCATAAATCATCCTTATAGAGATGTTAAAAATGTAATCAACACACTCAGACACATAGTCTCTCCTTGAGGGAAGAAAAATAAAATACCAATGATGTGCCTTATCCGTGACTAAAATACTATTTTTCTCTTTTCACTCTATTGAGAAAGAAAACTATATCTTCTGTGTAGCCCACAAGTCTATAACAAGATAGGAAAATGAAAACCTGGCTAACTAGAGAAAAGGTCCTTTGGGGATATAAGAGAAGGACTCAGACTGTAGGATATTCCCATCTTCCTTATTGTAAGCAGCAATTGTACTCCAATCTGAACATTTGACTTTGAACAGGGACATGTCCCAGTAAGCTCGTTACACATGGAGAATGCATTGTAACGCATCTGACCTACCAAATATTGTAGCTTAGCCATTTTAACTCACTAGCTGCTCTCCAGCATCAGAAGAACGTATTGTATCATATATAGCTAAAGAATGGTCAAAAATCCAAAATTTATGGAGTATGGTGACTATGGAATGTCATATGCTTTCATATCACAGGAAACACAAGGATAAGTCCAACCACTTGACCCATGCTTCTTTGCCTCTACACATTTCTTTCTGACATCCTTATCTGGCTACCTCTTGTTCACAGGAAACCTCATAGTAAGCATTCTCTCCAGCATGGCATGCTTCCTCTTTCCTGGCAATTTCTATGCAATCATCAGATTTTCCTACGAAAATGAAATTTTCAGGGCTGGCTCTTCTGTTCTCCCCCTCCCCAACCCCCCATTTCTCTTCTAGTGGATCACTTTGTGAAAAGTTCTGCAAGTCTGGCCTGGGATTATAGGATGCACTTTCCATAATATGATAGATTTCCCAGTGGTAAGTGATACCGTGTGACTCTGTCTCAAGCATATATGCAGTGAAATTTATTTCTCCCATTGTTGGGTATTAAGAAGGTAGAAACTTGATCTAATGATAGTGTTCATGGTGGGACCTTTGGAGAGAGATTACAGTTACATGAACTCTGGTAGCCTTACCAAGTGATGGAGGAAGATGAAAAGACACACATTCATCACACTCTTTATGTCTGTCAAGTGCTGCCCTCTCACACTCAAGATGAGGCTAGCAAGAAGTCACCCACAGATATGGTCCTTTAATTTCCAGGACTGTGACATAAATAAAACCCTTTTCCTTATAAAGTTTTCCAGTATTTGATATTTCATTATAGTAATGGAAAGTGGACTAAGTGGAGTAGCCATTTAGAAACATGTCTACCCCCACTCTCCACCCCTCCTTTAAACAGCTTTTGGTAACTAGCCTTTGAACCACTTCTCCCTGTCCTCCTTATAACCAATCATGTGCTGCCAATGTAACAGTCAGTTCCCAAAAGGAAGGAGAGAAAGGATGGGATGTAAGGAGACAGAAAGGAAGAGAAACACAGAGAAAGGGCAGAGGGAGGGAAACAGTAAAGACAGGAAGGAAAACCTCATTTGGATCATCTGCCAATGTTTATGATCTAAATATGTCTGCCATGGCTGACTTCAAATTACCAATATTTTAAATAATAACCTTTGAACAGTGATGAAAATTTTGCAGTCAGATCTCATAAACTGGTACCAACTGGTTTATTTGATACATTACATGATCGTCTATTTGGGTATCAGCTTTCTGACCACTAGGATATAAGTTACGTATTGCATCTTTTGCATGCTTCTATCACCAATATCTATAATACAGTGTGGCATAGAATAGGGACTAAAAAGATACCTTAGAGGACAGAAATATTTATACTTGAATCATTTCTCCTCTTCTCCTACATGTTTAGCATTCTAAAAATAAAAAAATCTAAAACAAACATCCAAGAAGCTCAATACTTCAAATTGTATCAATACAAACATTTTATGCCTATTCAAAATAGATATTTGGGGTCCCTAAACATACTTGTTGGCTTCGTTCACAGGCACAGAGATCCCATTTGGAATTAACTCAACATCTTTTTGATCCCAGTATATCTGTAACCAAAGAATAATCAACTGATGAACATGAACATGAATCTGTCATTATTACCCATACATCTTCCCTAAAATTTTACAGAAATTAATTATCTTTAAGCATATTGATATTTCATATTAAAAGTTCCATAATAAAATTATTTTAAAGTAATAGATAATGGCCGGAAATATATCTTAATTGTATAATACTTTATTGGCATAAGTGCAATCTCGAGTAACTCCTTGTGACACTAAAACATACAAACATACACACTTATATACATATATACATACATACAACAAAAACTGATTAAAGCCAACCTATAGTCTAGATTTCTTGCTACTCACAGAAAAATACATCTGAAGTTCTTCAATATCACCAGCCTCACAGTTTAGAACTTCTTGCAAATTCCTATTGAAAAATCGATTTAAAATGATATATTTCATACTATAAAATTTCAAAGTTATAATCATTCAATGGGGAAAATTAAGTAATACAGACATGCACAAAATTCAGTATAAATTTTGTCTCCTACTCTTTCTCACTTCTCTTCCTAGAATGATCTTGATTTAGACTTTGATTTGTTAGTCTACTCTACCTCATTTATAGTGCTGAGTATTGTGAAAATGGTTATGCAGACAAGATTCTAAAGCAGGGAGGATTTATTTTGCAAAGTCCAGGAGTGTCTTTGGTTGTCACAGTTAAAGGTTGTCATCTAGTGACTATTAAATGCATAACATGCTCTGAACAACCTGCCACAAAGAGAATTAAAACAACCACATGCCTATGGTTATGTCTCAGTAGATGCTCTTGTTTAAAGAGGGAGGAGGCCCAGGGTTGGATTCCCAATCAAAAAATTTAAAACAGAAAAGGCTAAAATGTCAAAATTGCCACTCTTGAGAAACTTTTCCTTAATAAAAATCTACCAATAATGGACCACGAAAAAAAAAAGGACTCATTTCATTCAATTTGCTATCAACGTTCTGAGAAAAATTTGTGTCAGACAAAGGGCATTTTATGTGTGTCTACCTAGTCCCTAGTGAACTTGGACATGCTTTCAGTTTTGAGTAAACCATATACATGTTTACCTATGGCACTATATGTTTATAAACCACATGTACATGCATTTGTGGTACTAAATCAATTTATAAACCGTATAAATGTACTATATTAAGAAACCATATCTATATACATGCACTTATAATACTGTATCTATTTATAAATTAAATCTCTGTATAAACATAGTCATCATACTATATTTTTACAAATCACATCTATCTATCACACTATATTTATAAACCATATCTCTGTATATATACATATTTATATCACTATATCCATTTATAAACCACATCTATGTACATGTACATATCACATTATATTATAAATCATGTATATACATGAACTTATAATACTGTATTTATAAATCATATCTATCTATACATATATGCACTTATGGCACTAATTTACTTATAAACCACATTACATATATTTGTAAGTATAGCACTGCATCTGTTTATAAGCTACATATAAATGCGCTTATACATTGCACATATTTGTAAGCCATATCTATATGTATATGCACTTATAGCATCATATATATTTGTAAAATAAAAAGGATGATCCATGTTCATCCTGAGAACTCCCTGAGAAGTACTTTCTTCCTTGATAAAGAGCCCAGGCTCAAATTCTTTATTATATTAATTCTTTTATCAGAGAGACATCTGATTTTTCTTCATTTCTGATGGCTTACTCTATGTTACTATTGGAAGCCCATCTAAAGGACACACAATATTAAAATTGGAGGCCTTACCTGTGTCATGTGTGATATTATTTATACTTAAAAAGATGAGACTTAATGCTGCTTTCATAAAACAAATATATGTACTTACTTCCCCAAGAGAAGACTAAGTTCTTTTAAGTCTTCCAGAGATGGCTTTTGGTTCAAAAGTTTTTTATATAAAGCCAGTGGGAAAGGAAGGTTGATAACCTTTAAATTATGTAAGGAGAGTCCACATAAGATCCCAAATAGGAAATAGTTCCTCTTCTCAAACTTGGGCTAGAAAACACATTTGAAAAAAGTTCCTAAGCTATTATAAATAATCAGTTATACAAAGTTACAATTAGACCAAAAGAGAACAAATTTTAGCTCCCTTTTCTAACTAATATCACAAGTTAGATAAAAACTGGGTTTCAAAAGAATAAAAAAATTCAGACTTTTTTATAAGTTATAATACATTTTAAATTTCTTCCATAATGTTCTTCCTATTCTTTATGCTTATTTCTTCATTTGTTTGCTTGAGACACACTGAGCAAACTTTCTTTTGATAGTTCTCAAAACTAACTGTATAGCTGAGGGGAACCTTGAGCTCCTCTTGCCTGTACCTCTTAAATGAGGGATTATAGCCATGTGCTGCCATGCCCAGGTTCTTGCATAATTTTCAATATAAATTAACAATACAGAACATTAAGTAAATGAATTTTTGGTTACTGATAGTATTTCTGAAATGTAGAAACATGCTTGGGTGGAATTTTCCTTTGGAATTTTAAGGTCCTGGCCTTCCAGTTCATGGAAACAGGTGACAATGAGGAAGGACAGTTGTTCTGTAGCAAGATTTCAATGTAGCAGAATGAATGCCAGATGAGTGTTCCTGGAATGGTGGTGCCATTTGGCAATGAATCCCCACATGGAGCTTGCCACTGGAGTGGCACTTTGGGGTCACTATGGCATCCTGTCTTACAATGTAGACTCTTTGCCTGCAGACAATCCTGTCAGGATGCCTTGTGACAGGAGACCTCTTGAGAGCTGATTTACATCAGCACCAGGCCCTTGGACTTAGACCTCTGAGCTCCTTGACAAAGTAACAAAAACAGACCAAGGAGGCCGCCCTCACTTTTCATCACCACATCTTGTCGTCCTCATTAGAGAAACCAAACCAAAACAACAAAAACGGTCCAGGCCAAAACCGCAGCCCAAGGAGGAAGCTTTCCTAGTGTGACATTCCAGAATTCCTGCTCCAGTTCCTTTCTGGGCATTAGCAGGTTCAGTGACTCACAGGATGTGTCCCAACTTTCCCTACCCTATTTCTCCTCTGCTGGAATTCTGAAATGGGTTAAAAGGCAACACAAACAATCTGCAAAGGCCTCTACCAGTCAGTTTTTCATCTCATAATTTGTAATACATACTCTGGTTCAGCTCGAGTTTGCTGTTTTATCAAGCCATATATAAATTAAAATAAAATTGTGTGTGTGTGTGTGTGTGTGTGTGTGTGTGTGTGTTTTCTACTGAACAGAGCTGTATGAATGTGCTTAAGAGTGAGGGTTTGCTGAGTGTGGTGCATTCCTACAATCCAAGCATTTAGAAGGTGGAGGCAGAATTGGAATTCAAGGCTAGTTTAGAATAACACTGAATAAGACAACTTATAAAAAGATAAAAATGAAAAAAATTATAGTCAAAGGAATCAACCAACATTTCAGAATTACTAGTCTCTATTAGTTTACCAACAGTTTCTCTCTACTAATTTGAAACATTTTGCATTATAAGTCTAAAAATTAAGGACACATGCCAGGACATGGTTTTCTACAAACGGCCTGATCATGCCATAGCTCAGCTGCTGCTCCATGGGTGATTTGGTATTACTCAAAATAGAGGAGCCAGGCTGTAGTCCTGAGTTTACACGATGGCTTGCATATTGCAGCATGTAATGTGTTTTATGAGAAAGCCAGGACTTACATTGACTGGAAACCACATGCTGGAACCATTTTCAGGATATATGAACATTTCATATTTGGGGTCTGTCATTTCTTCAAATATACAGTGGAAGAACTCAGAACTCACTCCCCAACCCTCAGGACGAATTTCTTTAATAAATTCAACCTAAAGAAAGACAATTTCAAGGCTCTTATTTAAAATATAGCCCTTTGCTCTTTATGGAAACGTCTCCAGCCTGTTCTGGCCTTCTTGAGCGCACTACAATGCAAGGTCCACCCAGCACTTTTCCTTCTCACACCCTGTCTTCCCTCAGTTTGCTGCCAAGCAGTGAAAGCCAGGAGCCTAGTTATTCTCAGCTTGGTAAGACAGTGAGTAGATCCTTTAGACTGACACATTTAACCCCTGGAAGAGGAACAATATCTTGATATAAAATTTGATATGCCTTCAACCCATGAAATTTTCAAGTTATTCCACCTTCTCTGTCTTCATAGTAACTTTCAGATGGAGCAACCTTGGTTCTAATTAACAGCCAATTGTGTTCTCCAGCCCCTACTCAAAGTACTTTTAGTAAGCATCTCTTCCAGTTGGCCAAGTGTGTGTGTGTGTGTGTGTGTGTGTGTGTGTGTGTGTGTGTGTGTATTACACATTTCTAAAAAAGACAATACACACACACTAGATTCTCTTTTTAATAGTTCTCCATGTCTCTGGATTTGATGGCCATATATTGACTTGACTTTACCCTGCCAATTCTGACAATTCCTTTTCTGGCTAAAATAATTGCTTTCATTAATTTATATATCAAATTTTTGGTGCTAGGGATTGCACTGGGTCTTCAGGCACGCTAGGCAAGCACTGTACCACTCCCAGGTCTTGTATTTTGAATATGAGTGTCCTCACGCTTCATTTTCCCAGTTTTTGCTCTTCTTGCTGTCTGGGAGCGCACACCTACTACTGTTTGGTCAAATGCTTTGGCCTCCTCAGGACTCACAGTGATGCCAAGGGTTAGGAACATGGTCTTGTCATGTGCAGTCTATTTATTGTAAATCTTGAAGTTAACATCTCCCTTACAGGAGAGTCATTTCCTACAGAGAAAAGAATTTTCTACTGATATCTTCCTAATAGACAAAGTATAAGAAAACTAAATACAAAGGGAGTCTGGTTTGTAAAATAAACTTGTTTCTTTATTTTCTACTTGAATCACATGCTGGGAAATAGCCCTTTCTGGTTTGAGTACTCTCTTCCAGAATCTATTTTCTCTGGGAATTGACTACTCACACTCTCTGCTGGTATCAGGAAAATCCACTCCCTTTGGAACTCCAGGCTCCAGCTCTTATCCCAGCATTTGTCAGTATTCTGTTCTATATGTAATATTACCTGAGGTGCTGCACAGTAAACACTCTACCAGGCATACACAAAGGGTTAAATGAAGAGCGGCTGGAATAGAAACCTATTTTTGCAGAGCCTAGACCTGCAATGTGGGGGAAATGTGCACGGTACACTTGCTATCTCCTGGGTGCATCACAGTCCCAGTTCTTCACTATTTCTTGGTTGAATTCTTTTGAATATGATTTTACAATGTTTCTCATTAAGAGGTTAGTATATTTTCCCAGCCTTTGGCTTGGGTTCATTCATGAGTCTTCTTTGGCTCAAACAATATTTAATGATTACTAACTTGCATTTCCAGCACTGCTCTGAGAAGAACATGTTTGCTCATCCCAAAAGGAAGGACATTAAAGTATAACCCAGTGTCCTCAGACAGTAATAGCATAGCATAGCCAATCCCCACCTAACTTTTGAATATGTAAACAAACTCAAGCAAAAATTTGTATGGCTGGGACTGTAGCTTATGGTAAAGCACTTGCTTAGCAAGTGTGGAAACTCTGGTTCTATTCCTAGCCTCATACATACAAACACATATTCATAAAAAAGAAAAGGCACCCAGAAATTCAGCTGAACTAGAAGATTTTAAAATAAATTGTTATTTTTATGACATTAAGTACTGGAATGATTCATTATAATCATCAATAAGTTAACCTGCAACTAAATATGTAATTAAACATTGTATTGTCTCAAGGGAAAGGGGAAATTTCTGGAAACTGGGAAACTGGGTTGTGAACACAGCTCCTTAATTACGAAGGTCCCTTCCCACAGAAAGAAAGAAAGAAAGAAAGAAAGAAAGAAAGAAAGAAAGAAAGAAAGAAAGAAAGAAGGAAGGAAGGAAGGAAGGAAAGAAAGAAAGAAAGAAAGAAAGAAAGAAAGAAAGAAAGAAAGAAAGAAAGGAAGAAAGAAAACCCACTGAGGGTTTTTTTTGTTTGGTTTTTTGTTTTTTGTTTTTTGTTTTTTACCGTTAGTGGTTTCCTAAGGTCAGAGTCTTCAGCTTGTCTTAATTGACGCAAGGTGTCTTCCACCAGGTGACTTCGTCTGACTCTCAGTGTAAAGATTTGGGGACTCATCATTTCTGAAGATGCCATGGCTTCTGACTTTTAGAAAAAGAAATTTTTTAGCTGATTATCTTTTGGCCCTTTAGTACTGTCAGGGATAAAGGTGTGAATGGTGGAGTGGGCCTTCAATCCCTGGGGTGGAGGCTGGAGGAGCGAAAATTCAAGACCTGGAGCTGCTGAGATGGCTTAGTGGGCAAAGGAGCTTGCTGCCTAGCCTCCTAACCTCAATTATCTCTCGGAAACCTACACGCTGGAGGAAGAGAACTGACTCAAGCAAGTTGTCCTCTGAACTCCATATGAAGATGGCAGCACATACGTGTACAGGACATAAACGTAAAAGGATTTTTAGAAACTCAAGGCCACCTTGGGTATATATACAAGACTCAAATTCAAGGCTGGTCTGGGCTACCTGGTTCCCCACCTTTTTACAAAAAATAATACTAAAAATTTTAAAGTACTTCTTTATTGTTTATTTTTTTTGGTTTTGCTTTTGCAAAAGATGCAGCCACCACATCCAGGCACAAAGTATCAGGCTTAATTTATATGGAATAGTTCTAATAAAAATATCTTTTGTATCTTGCTGCCACCACTCTATATACTTATAATTTGAGAAAGATGTTATTAAATTGTAAGATTACAGGATCAAACAAGTTGTAGCACCTAGTGTTCATGTGCAAAAATAAGGAACTGGCCACGAGCAGTTAAATAGTTAAAAATGTCTACGACTCCTTACTATAGCAATCATAATGCTGACATCAAACCTGCTAAGTGCACAATCTACCATCAACCTTCAGAAATCCAGTGTTGCATGACCCTCAGAAATAACTCTAAGGGTTATGGGGCAGATTGAGGAAAACTGACGCTAATAGGAAGAAGATAAAGGGAAGACATTTTCTAAGAGGATTCTTCATGAAAATAATAACCATCCACTTTGGAAGTCTCTAAAACTGTCTCAGGGAACCACACTGTTCGGAGTGTTGTTCTGGCCATTTAAAATAGGAGTGTCTAGAGGTTTCTTAAACTGTCTATATTCCTTCACTACTATAGGCCTTGGTCTTGTTTCTGCTAAACTCCTTTGGATTAGAAATACAGCACTGGACTTGACTACTCTTGATTTAAACTTCTCCGTACCTCTGAGCCTTCAGGTCTATCACACAAACAATAAAGCATTGTTTAGGAATTATGAGTCAAGATAGTTCCCTTGGGGTCTGCTTTGCAACAGCAATACTTTGATTAATGGATAACGGGTTTCTAGGGCAGGTGTGCTTGTTCATACAAGCTTTCTACTGTCTTAGGTAAGGCGTATTCTATTCTGGGCTGGAGAACCCCTACTCCAGACCTCTACAACCCCACTACGTACTGAGACATTTATACAATTCTACTGAATTTTTCTGTTCTTTCTTGAACTTTTCATTTTTCCTGGCTCTTTATTGATTCCTGTGTTCAGGACTCTGTAGTTCTGGATGCTTCAGCAATACTATTAGACAATGTTGTCTATGGCTCTGACAGACACATAGTGGCCACTGATCATAGCAGGCAGAAATTTCTCATGCCTAGTGAAGACCTAGCTTAAGCATCTTCATCTTATTCTATTGTCTACATCATCTCCACCTGTTCTCTGTGTAGGAGTCCTTCCTTCCTGCACCTTTGTATTTGAATTGGTTAGGTTAATTTGGAGCTTATGGTTTTGACTTTATACATCAAATCCTTTGCAGAACAGAGCCATGAAGTCCCAGGTATACCCATGAGAATGACTACTAGACATGATCTCTCCTAGTCCTTCTTTTATGTAAAAAAAAAAAGTTATAAAAGTTCACAAATCTTCTAATTAACATGATAGATTACACATTTCTATACAGGAAAATACTACATATGGAAGGAACTGCTTAAAGGAACTTTATGGGGAGGTTTCATATGGGAGGAAAAGGCTTTACTTTTTCCCTTTGCCAGAATGTCAGGCAGATGAAAGAAAATTGGTAGGACTTGGTCAAACTGACTAATGACATGGTGATTAAAAGGAGCTAGTTATTAGCGTTCCTTCTAGGCTCCAGCCCACAGTTACCTGGGAATAGCCAGGTATGCCTGACTCACTATGAAAAGGGCTGTTTGCCCCCTCCTCTCTCTCTTTCTCTCTAACTCTCTTACCCTCTCTGTCCCTTCTCTCACCATTCCCCTCCCCACCTCCCTGTGTTCCTGGCCAGCCTCTACCCTCTACTCCCTCTACTCTTCTATTTTTATAAAACACAACACTAGTAACAGTAGAGGAATAAATCTTTATCCTTGGAATGATATTACTAGTATGCTTCTTGTGTCATGATTTCTTATTGTAAAAACCTGGAATTTATGGCATGGTGCCCTGGCAAAGTCATATCTAATTAATGCAGTATAAAAAGGAAATACTTTGTGGTCAAAATGGCTTCTTTTGTGGACATGGTAGCCTAGATCTCTTTGTTTTATTTAGATGGCCAGTGTTGTTTGGATTTATAACAAATATAATAATGTATATGATGTTGGATTCTAATAAATCATTAACATCTAAATATCATAAGTCAATATAAATCCTTCCTGAGAAATGACCTAGAAAACAAGCTGTAGCAATCAAAACAAGTTTGGATAATTTTTAGTATAATGTCTAGGGCAATATTATGTATATATAATAATTATATATAATATAGTTTTATGTTATACATAATTATTATATATAATATATACACAATTTTTCCTTAGAGATAATATAATATGCAACTGTGATATGGAAATGTTTGTATGCTAGTAATATAATTGTGAGAGAGGAACAAACAGTCAAAGTAGAAAGTAGTTCTAAAAATTCCAAAGTATGTGTTGGATAGAGGATGTAGATGTCATATTTGGACTGTGCATTCTGCAGTCTCATTATCTGCATGTTGAGCAGTTATGGGTCTCTGTGCTAATTGCTATGTATGATAAGGAGAGGTTTCTTTCCTAGAGCTTGCGAAATTCACTAATAATCTGTTTATAGCAATAAGTCATTAGAAGTTATTTTAATACCATGTCCATTTAGCAGAATAATAACAGTAGGTTCTCTTCTAGGGCCTCTAAACTACCTAGAGGCACAAGTTCCTTGGTCCTGACACTGGTGCAAGGTATTGGTTTAATCTCATAGAACGAGCTTTAAATTGAAGAAGAAAAATGGTTGTGTTTTTCCATACACTCATGCCACTAGCAACACCTGGCATATCTTACCAGGATAGTCATTATCTTGCAGGATTCATCTCTAGGTCAGACTGATGATTATTGTTTTACTCCTGTGTGCATAGCACCTTCTAGGACCATAAAAGCTATCCAATAGGAATGAAGCTTCCAAGTCAGTACCTATTTGATTTCCTCTATGTTCTATGAGCCAAGTATTCAGTGTCTTCAGTGATAGGGCCTATGCCATATTGACTTGAATATCATTTGACTGAGTCTCCAAAGATTCATGTGGAACTTTGTCTTTAGTGTGGTCATAACTTTTAATCTGGAACTGCTAGAAGATAACGAGGTCATGGGACACTACCCTTGCAGGGGATTACTATGAGCCGCACAGAGTGGGTTATTTCCTGTGAGAACAGGTTGTTATAAAGTGAGGCCATCCAATGAAACTGGCCCTTTTGACACATGGCAAAGTCCTTTTGTGGTTCTCCTCATGTTTTAATGCTGGTGGTGGGAGACAAGGTAGTGAAGAAATAAGAACAGGCCTATCAGGATTCCTACATCATGTCAGTAAACATTTAAGTTAAATAAATCTCTTTATAAAGAATATAGCCTCAGTTATTTTGGCATAGTAACAGAAAACATACATACCCATAGTTTTACAGATGAGTCAAATTTCATTAATTTAATTTTGGATGGCAAATCAAAGATAAATAGAAAATCACGGAAAATAAGGATATCAAAGGGTGCTGTAAACAACTAAAAAAGAAAAAAAGAAGCAAACAACAAATTTGACAATGACAAAAATACCATTCATTTCTTTCCTAACTTCATCATTCTATTTACTGCTAGGATCTTTTGAATCTACTCCAACATCTCCTCTTCCTTCTGTCATCTGTCTGTCTTTCCTTCTTTGTTTTGAGACAAAATGTCCCATATCCTAGGTTGACCTCAAATTCACTATGTCCCAGAGAATGACCTTGCACTTCTTTTTAAAAATTATTTTTAAAATTTTAAATTATTTTATCTTTTAAATATATGGGTTTTTATTGTTGCCTGTGTGTCTGAGTACGACATGCATGCAGTGTCTACAATGTCCAAAGATGCCAGAAGATGATATCTGATCTTATTGAACTAGAGTTGCAGACAGTTGTGAACTACCATATGGATTCTAGGAACGGAACCAGGTTCTCTGGAAGAACATCCAGTTCTTTTAACCACAGAGCCATCTCTCCAGCCCTGCCCTTGCACTTGCACTGATCCTCTATTCTCCACCAAAGTATAAAGGTTACAGGCACTCACTGCCATACCTGGTTTATGCAGTACTAAGGATCAAGAACTCAGGCCTCCATTTGTTCTAAGTAAGTACTCTAGCAAATGAGCTAAATGAGCCCTTAGAGATAATTTTATAAAAAATAAATTTGTTTCATGAGCAAAGTGTTTAAGCTTTCAATGACATGCAATTTAGCAAATTTAGTATTATAATAAGGACATTTTCTGAGGTAGGAATGACACAGTTGCCGACATGTCCTGCTTTAAGTCATGAACATTCTTACAGGGCGATATGTTATACTTACCAGATTGTGATCCAGTATTTTTATTTCTCCTGTATCGAAGTTAAAGATGTCAGAAAGCTCATTTATGATGAAAGCAGTTTCTGGAAGTTGACAGTTAGCCTTAAAGAGAACACGATCTTGAATTTCACTTTCTATTAATAATTTATGTAACATGTAAAACCTAGATTCATATGCATATATACATTTGTCAGCGACTGAGTAAATGTGTTTTAGGCTAGTTGAATTGAATGGGATAAACTTCACCCAGCATATTTCACTAAAAAATTAAATTCTGTCACTCAAGAATTTTCCATATGCCAGGTGGTGGTGGTGTGCACCTTTAATTCAAGCACCCAGTAAACATAGACAGGAGGATATCTGAGAGGCCAGTCTGGACTACAGAGTGAATTCCAGGACAGCCGAAGCTACACAGAGAAACTCTGTCTCAAAACAAAACAAAGGAACAAAAAAACTGAACTCAAAGGAAAAAAAAACAACAACAATAAAAGAATTTTCCATCCTCATGATATCTATCAGTCGTTTAAAAAAAATTATGGCTTCTCCATAGTATCTTTTCTAGTGTCATTCTCTTTGTGCATTTGCAGGGCTGTTGGGTTTTTCCCCCTTTACTTACAAATACAAACACTAGTTCTATGTCAATTTGTATGTGTGTCTTGCTTTTTCAGTTTCACACATAGATATGTTTGATGCTTAGGAAACACTGTGTGTATCCCATACAATCCATGTAAGGTACTCATGGTCACTTTACAAAGATCTTCTCAATAAATTTAATTATAAATTTTTAAAAAACTATCTTGGGGGGAGATATTATTCCATGTCGGAGTAGGAATGGAGGAAGTGTAGGTCATGGTAGGAACACTGGGGTAAGGAATCTTTTAATGTTATGGACAGGCCACAAAGAAGGTGACATACATACTCTAAGACAGATATATTGTTGTGACAGAAGAATTGCTTAAAACTACATCTTCCAAGAGCAGATAATTGTAAGAACTCCTGAGACACATCCTCAGAGGTTGCTTGCTCTAACCTCAAGCCAAATTTTTACTAGGCCTTTAAACCAAGATACCTATGACCTTGAGAATAAATTGCTGCTGGCTTAGCCAAAAAGGTTTTTTAAAAATAATAATTCTGTGTTACCCATCGGTTACTATACAGACACTAATCAGCAAACATCATCCTAAATACAGATAGTAATATTTCGTGCTTGGGTCCACATAGTTTCCCATAGCTATTCAACCTGGATATTTGGTATCAGTCAGGGCAAGCCAATGAGTATGCTATGTTAAGACTTTATCTGCAGAAGGCTGGAGAGATGGCTCAGCAGTTAAGAGAACTTGCTGCTTTTCTGGAGGACCTGAGTTCAATCCCCAGTACTACATGATAGTTCACAACTCCAGTTCTAGTGGATCCAGTGCCCTCTTCTGCCCTCCATAGATATTTGTATACAAGCGGGACACAGACATACATGCAAGACAAATACCCATACTTATAAATTAAAAATAAAAGTTTATTTGAAAAAAAAACAAGAGACTGCAGATATGGATTACCCACTTGTAAGTAATCAGAAAGTAGGCACACATCTAGGATATAGTTTCTCATTAGCTATGGGTGTAAGGGGTATAACAAGGGTTTCCCAGAAGAAACAATGCTCACAGATCAATGATTTCAGTAGGCATGCATCCACAACTTATATATACTACACACAAAAAGATAAAAGAAAAATGGTACCATTCTTAAATTATAGGATTGTGTGCACATAAATTCAAAGGTGGAACCATAATTTAGTATTAATGGGTAAATCTAGCAAGATTTTTACAAAGTAATGACAAATGGTTAGAGATTTAACTTTCAGAAGAAAAAGTAAGGCTGAGGGATATAGTTTAGTTAGTAGTTTGTGTCTAGCACGAACAAAGCCCAGGAGTCAGTTCTCAGCACCTCATACAAACCCAGAGGCAAATAAGCCTGTCATTTCAGCTATTGGGAGACAGAGTGAGGAGCACCAGAGGGTCAAGGTTATTTTCAATTATATCATGGACTTGAGATAGGCAGTTCAATCAGGAAAATGCCTATCTTAGTACTTTATGAAGAGACACAGTTAACCTGCCCCTGTCTCTGCACTTCAAATCCTGCACTCTCATATCCCTGCACTGAGCCAGAAAGGCCAGCACTCCCTTCTCCCAACCTGCAGCACAGATGCCTCTAGCCTTTGAAGAGGGCAGACAAACAGGAGCCCAAGTCCAGTGTCTAACATAGTATTCCCTTTTTCCTGATAATTCTAACAGCACTTTCCTGGTGCAGATGGTTCTTGCCTTTGAAGGAGGCAGGAATTAGTGTCCTTGAAATGATAAAGCCATTCTTGAGCTATGAGAGAGAGGCAATTAAGTGTTCCCAGGCAGTGTGACCATTTTGTAAAAACAGGCTAGCCTCTGATAACCAGAATGAGTTACTTCTTTCCAGGTCAAAAAGGTCCTTCTCCAGCTGTGTGAGTCTGACTCTCTATCTGAACAAATGTTATCGGATTTGAAGGATTGCACTCCTTTTCCCCTACACAAACATGTAATGCCAGGGCTCGAGAGCCCCAGCTTATGCATCTTCCTATATATATCTCAAACCCCTAGACTCAAGCATTCCTAACTGGCAGAGCAGGAAGGACTGTGATCTGAGTCAAGAATCCTATAATTAAAAACCCTCCTTCTTTATTACATCGTTATCACAATTTCTGGCATTCTCCTGGGGTTCCCCAAAACTGTGCCTAACATCAGATGCTACAAAAGGAATACCAAGTACTCTGGACCAGTTACAACTTGATAGCAAAACCCTGGCCCTGACACAAAACAACAACAACAGAAGGGCTGTGTGGGATATAGCTTAGTTCTGTGACAGAGTGCTTGCCTAGCATCTGTGAGGCTGTAGGTTGCATCTCCAGCACCACAAAAGAGAGAGAAAGAAGGAAGGAAAAGAGAAGGGAAGAAGGGAGGGAGGGAAGTAACAAACGTTCATGCTTCAAAGGACACCACAGAGAAAGTGAAACAGATGTATAGAGTAAAGCAAAAGTATAATAAATCATATAAAAAATCTGTATTTAATTTCTTTATTTCTTCCTTGACCAAGTTATCACTGAGTAGGGCATTGTTCAGCTTCCATGTGTATGTGGGCTTTATGTTGTTTTTGTTGTTATTGAAGACCAGCATTAGTCCCTGGTGAACTGATAGGATGCATGGGATTATTTCAATCTACTTGTATCAGTTGAGGACGGTTTTGTGACTGATTACATGATCAGTTCTGGAGAAAGTACCATGAGGTGCTGAGAAGAAGGTTTTAGGATGAAGTGTTCTATAGATATCTGTTAAAACCATTTGGTCCATCACTTCTGTTAGTTTTACTGTGTCTCTCTTTAGTTTGTGTTTCCATGATCTGTCCATTGATGAGAGTGGGGTGTTGAAGTCTCCCACTATTATTGCATGAAGTGTAATGTGTGATTTGAGCTTTAGTAAAGTTTCTTTTATGAATCTGGGTGCTCTTGCATTTGGAGCATAGATGTTGAGAAATAAGAATTCTTGGTGGATTTTTCCTTTGAGTATGAAACATCCTTCCTTATCTTTTTTTGATAACTTTTGGTTGAAAATCGATATTATTCAATATTAGAATGGCTACTCCAGCTTGTTTCTTGGAACCATTTGCTTGGAAATTTTTTTCCAGCCCTTTACTCTGAGGTAGTGTTTGACTTTGACACCCAGGTGCATTTCCTGTATGTAGCAAAATGCTGGGTCCTGTTTACATATCCATTCTGTTAGTCTATGTTTTTTTATTGGAGAATTGAGTCCATTGATGTTAAGAGCTATTAAGGAATAGTGATTGTTACTTCCTGTTATTTTTGTTGTTAGAGGTGGAATTATGCTTGTGTGGCTATCTTCTTTTAGGTTTGTTGAAAGATTACTTTCTTGCTTTTTCTAGGGTGTAGTTTCCCTCCTTATGTTGGAGTTTTCTGTCTATTATCCTTTAGAATTTAATGAAAATGAAGGCACAGCATATCCAAACTTATGGGACACAATGAAAGCAGTGCTAAGAGGAAAACTCATAGCTCTGAGTGCCTACAAAAAGAAACTGGAGAGCACATACACTAGCAGCTTAACAGCACACCTGAAAGCTCTAGAACAAAAAGAAGCAAATACACCCAAGAGGAGTAGACGGCAGGAAATAATCAAACTCAGGGCTGAAATCAACCAAGTAGAAACAGAAAGAACTATACAAAGAATCAACAAAAACAGGAACTGGTTCTCTGAGAAAAATCTTCCTTCCTTCCTTTCTTTCTTTCCTTTTTCCTTTCTTTCTTTCTTTCTTTCTTTCTTTCTTTCTTTCTTTCTTTCTTTCTTTTGTTCTTTCTTGGTTTTTATCAAATATAGTCTAACAGGAGTCAAACTTCAGTTGAGAAAATGTTTCTGTCAGATTGTCTAGTAGGTAAAAGATCATTGAGTATTTTCTTGACTGATAATTTACTATTACAAGTGCCATCCCTGAACAGCTGGAATAAGAAATCAATTTGCACAAGATAGTAATTCTATTCCTTCATGACCTCATCTCCAGTGCCTGCCTCCAAATTCATGTTTGATTTCCTGTCCTGACTACCATTCATAATGTACTGTAAGATATAAGATGAAATAAAGTCTTTACTCTAAAAAAAAAGAATATGTATATGCTAACTATATGCAATATACACACATACATATATAATTATAATTCAATAATAAAAACAAAGAAAACAAGCAAAAAATAAGATTTATTAGTCAATACCTACATAAAAGGATGCTCAAACTTATTAAGTATTAGTAGGTAGGAAAATGCAAATGAAAACTATAATGAGATATCACTTTTTACTGACTATGGGAGCATAACCAAAATAGCAAGTAATAAGTAGCTGAGAAGAATATGAAAATGTAATGTTCATACTTCCTTGACAGGAAAACAAAATTGTACTGTCTTTGGGAAATAAGCTAGTAGTGCCTCACACAACAGAGCTTTCATATGTCTTGGCAATTCTACCCTAAGCTGTGTGTTCAAAAGAAATGAAAACATTGATTTATACAAAAACCTATACACAAATGCAAATGATCAAGAGATAGAAATAACCCAAATATCCATCAGCTGCCAAAAGGATAAAAATATGGCCTGTTTACAGAGTGAATGAATTGAACATGTAATAATGTAAAGACTTAAAGGAGATTTGAGTAAATGAAGAGACGGAGATGAGCAGACCTCAGTTTGGTGAAATCATCTATTCTCTTTATAATTACTCTATACACCCACCCAAATCAATGTCAAGTCAAAAATACAGCCAACAACCCAACACACTATATATGATGGAGTAATCTGCAAACTTGGGGGACTGAGGAGGTTGGTTGGCCTGGGAACACTGTTTTTACCATAAATCAAAAATGAAAAACAAAAACTCTAATAGATAAAATTTGGAGATAATAAAATAGATTTAAATATCATATTAAGGCCAACAATCCTAAAGAATAAAAACCTTGGCCTATTCTACCACATATCAGTATTTGTTTAATATATATATATATTATACATATAGCATAGTATATACATATACCATTATATATATAGTAACAAGAATAGTTTTTCTATTTTGCTTTGCTGGTTTCTGGCAGAGTCTCTTGTAGCTTAGACTTTTCTCAACTGAAAGAAGATGTGTGTGTATAAACATACATATAGATACACAGTGATACACATAAACAGACACACACAGACAGAGAAATAAATGCACACAGACACATACACACACATACACACACATACACACACATACACACATATACAGAGAAATAAACGCATATAGACATAGACATACACAACACACACAAACACACTATCTGTCTATATATAGATAGCTAAGGATAAGCTTAAACTTCTGCTTCTTCTTCTACTACGGAATGCAGAAATGATAGGATCCACCACTATGCCTGAGTAGGACACTTTGGTATTGGTAGAGGGTAAATAAATAGGTGAATCTGACTAGTGAACATCTGATTTTCTTTTTTACCCTATATCCTTTTTTTTTCACATATTTTGAACTATAATATGTTCACTAGAAGTTTTCTTCCAAGTGAAGAATAAGTATTCAATAAGTGAATAAGTCATTAAACATTTTCATTGTTCATCTACAACATAGATGCAATACAATATAGAGCAACTACAAACAATATTGAAAATCACCAAGGAGAGATGCAGTTTATTAAACAATAAAATTCAGCTATAAGGGTTAGATTTCATAAGCAGTATCTTTCACATAGTGGTGGTGGCGCACACCTTTTATCCCAGCACTTGCAAGGCAGAGGAATGCAGATCTCTGAGTTTAAGGCCACCCTAGTCTACAGTGAGTGGCAGGACTGTCAGAGCTGTTACACAGAGAAATTGTGTCTTGAAAAAACAAACAAACAAACAAACAAAAAACAATCAAAACAAACAACAGCAATTAAAAAGAAGTAGTGTCTTTCTATCACTCCCTCTATGTATCAGGAAAGAAGAAAGACAGAAGAACTAGATTAGTGTTTAGATCTCAGGACACATGCATAAAGTTACCATGCAACGTGTTACCATGCAGAGTCATAATAGTGAACTAGATTTCTATTTATCCATTCGACTGAAGAGACCAGAGCAAAAGCTCAGACTAATAAACAGATCATGGACAATGAACTGAGGCAGAATTAGATGGTGGGACATATCTGGCAGAGAGGGGAGAGGG
>JANHMN010000001.1:127459976-127492220 GCA_030674055.1 Rhabdomys pumilio | reverse complement strand
AGAGGGGAGAGGAGAGAGAGGGGAGAGGGGAGAGGGTGAGAGGAGAGAGGGGAGAGGGGAGATAGGGGAGAGAGGGGAGAGGGAAGAGGGGAGAGAGGGGAGAGGGAAGAGGGGGAGAGGGAAGAGGGAGAATATTCTGGGACAGAGTGGCACAGGAGGCACAGGAAATTTGCCCCAGAGACAGAGGAAGACAGTCTCATAAAACTGAGGACCAGGTAACCAACCATGTGGCATGACTTAGAATAGAATAGATAACAGAGTGGTTAATTAAGTTATAAGCTATTCAGGGAACAAGCCAAAGCTATTAACTTAGGCATTTATTCATACATAAGAAGACTCAGAGTTATTATTATGGGGAGTAAAGAGGCCAGGTGGAAAAACACGCTTTACAGATGGCACCGACTACAGATGATGACAGCCACCAGGCATAAAATCCAAGCTTAGAAAACTCCTGACTGTGAAGGATAGAAGCCTGTGAGCAGCAAGTAGAACAGGGCACTAGAGACTCAGGGAACATTCTCATAGGAAAGCAGTTCCCCTGAGCCAGACACAGTTTCCTAGCTGGAGGAAATTCAGGAGGTTACATTTCTTTAAGAGAGAGATAGGCAGCCATAGGAAAACAGCAGCCCAATTCGGGTCCACACCCTTGTAATGGCCCAAAGCAAAAAAGAGATGGTGGCGAGCTGCAGCCCAGAAGTCAGAGGGCAAACAGCCCAAACCCACAAAGGGAGCCTGATACAAGCAGCAGCCCTCAGGGGTCAGAGTCAGCTGAAACTGCCAGATGCTAAGCTGAAGGGCAACAAGAGGTACTAGCTGAGAAACTCCAGAGGCAGCAGGCAGGAAAAAAAAAGAAAGAAAGAAGGAAAGAAGGAAAGAAAGGAAGAAAGGAAGAAAGGAAGAAAGAAAGAAAGAAAGAAAGAAAGAAAGGAAGGAAGAACAAGTCCAGATGCAAACCTCTAAATAGTTACAATATACTTGAAAATGGGTTTAAGTGCTAAATGAAAAGAAAATGAATATAGAAAGAATACAGGGAGAAAGTCTCTGAAGGAAGGAAAGAATTAGAGATTAAAAGGAAAAATATTTTCTGTGTTAAAAAATGTAGAGAAACACAATGGGACAATGCATCTGGATCTCATATGACTTTGTTTTGCTTATCAGCATACAAATGTTTTTATCTGAAACAATTACAACTTTATATATCCTCTTTAATATCAAAATAAAACAGACTTAGGTAAGGAGAGAACTGAAAGATAGACTCCTAGGTTCTAGGCCATAGAACAGAGGTTAGAGGATTCCTTAAATCAGAGTAAAGAACCTTCAAAAGAAGCCAATCTGGAACCTACAATAAGAACAAAAAAAGTAGTTCCAGATGAAAAAGAAATTCACAAAGCCTTGGGGAGTAAGAATGGCAACCCATCGAGATACAATGTGGTCACCTGAGAGCAATGACATGCAATAGCTTATGTATTTAATTTTGCACAGTTTGAAAAGTGAAAATATACATATTTCAAATCTCAATGGGTTTCTGCCTTAAGTTCCAGAAAGGCTGATTCTGAGATTGCACATTTATTATAGATGGTGCTACCTTAGAGACGCATTTGCAGACTGACACTAATTATGCTCAAGTGTCATACATTAGAATACAACAATTGTTTAGACATTATGGCATAAAATCTGTTACAGGCATATCTTACAATCCCACAACATGAGTAATTGTGCAGAGATCTAACAGGGCTTTAAAGACAATGCTCACAGAACGAAAGGGGGACACGGAATCTCCCAAAGAGAGTTTAAATAATGCTTTGTTGACATTAATATTTAAGTCTTAAATTGTGTGTGTGTGTGTGTGTGTGTGTGTGTGTGTGTGTGTGTGAGTGTGTAATTTTAAAGAATGCTGAGACACTGAGGTGTATTTATTCTAGCATTCTGCCTGATCCTACCTCAGACTGCCTCAATGAGACAGATAACATAACTGCTCAACTATGAGCTATGGAAAGACGGCTGAAGTAAATCAGCATGCTTATGTTAAGGATGTCCTAACCTCAGAATGGAAGGAAGGAAATGTGATACTTTGGGGGAGAGATTTTATATTTTTTCCACAGCAAAAGAAAAGCTATATATTCCTTCCAAACTGAAAAAAAAATCAGATCTGACAGATTTGACTTCAGACCCCTGAGACTGTGGCTACAGATAAAAACCAAAACACAAACAAACAAACAACGATCAAACAAAAAAACCATGAAAACCAACTAAACAGATAACTTGTTTTGCTGACTCTTCTACATGGGGACAGTTCTGAGACTGGCTGAGACATGAAAATGTTTTGAGCCAAAACTTCAGCTATGTGTAGCCAATAAATCACGTTGGCTATAGATTCCTCAAGGCTTATGATACCATCCTTTCAATTGGCATAGATAAAATTTATGTTATAGTATGGTTAAGCAATCCAAACTAACTTATACAGAAGGACAGATACTTTACCTGCTCAAACAGACAGAAGAGAATCATGTTAGGCTGGATTGTACACACGGCACATCCTGTGCATGTGTAAATACATAAAATATGTGTCACTCGAGATGCTTATATAGTCACAGAGAAAAACAACCAGACAAGCAGCCCTGACAAGATTACCTTAAGGATACCGAAAAGAATACTGAGACATTGAGATATTCAAGCATCCTGCCTGATCCTACCTCAGACTGCCTCAATGCTGTTTCCTCAAAATTCTGTATCCAGCACAGATTCAAAGAAAACTGTTGACCCAATCAGTGAGCATCACAGACTGTTCCACTCAGGACTTCAGTTAAGCCCTGAACTTTCTCAGCATACAAAGACTGGACAATAAATACTACAACTAGCTTTCTTAAGACTGACCCAAATCACAATTTTTAGGTGATCCCCAAAAGAAAAACAATGTCCCAAATCAGCAGGATGCAATTTTAAGATAACAACACCCCATTCTCCAAAAGATGATAAATTAATCAAAAATAAAACAAGAAAGAAATTTTTAAAATTCTGCAGATAAACACATATCTGGAGATAAACAAATATAAAAACACAACACCTGACATCTGAACACATTAAAAGGATTCCTCAGAGGGGAATAAAATAAGTAGAAACAATTAAACAATACAAAGTATCAACTAATCTAAGACCTGGTTCTTTGGGAAAATTAAACAAAATCAATAGATCTTTGTCTCAATTAACTAAAATAAAGAGATGACCCAAGCTAACACAATCAGAAATCAATAGAGATAGTAAGTCAATTAAGTTTAGAGAGCAATAAGTCAAGAAGGATTTCCCTCTATTAGTGAGGGATAACAATAAGAAAATAAGAATAAGTAGAATGCCCTATTTGCAAATGATATGATATGTGTAAAAGATACCAAAACCTTAATCAGAAAATTTCTAGAACTTCAGAAAAGTGGCATATATAGAATAAACTTACAAAACCCATTAACCTTTCTATAGGCCCTGGAGACACAAGAGTAGAAGGGTTCCACCCCAGGACCCTGAACCTGCTAGGCTCTACCGAGAGAACACTCTACCAGCCATAATGGCTGGGTCAAGCCCCTCAGATAGGAAGTGGCAACACTCTGTCCTACAGAGTAAAATGGTCCAATATCAGGCCATAAAATGCCACCAATTCCAGGCCACCTTAGAAAGCTCAGCCCTCAGGAAACCCTATATTAAGTCTGCCTCCAGCTCAATTCTTTGATGCTTCTCTGCAAAGAGAGGCAGTCACCCAGCCACTCTCCTGTGTTTTTCCCAATGAATCTTTTGTGTGAGGTTTGTTGTGCAGTGACTCAGGTAGCAGGCTGGCTTTCCAGGCCAAACATAGAGACTCTCCTTGTAGGTCCCGCCCTTGGAGACCTCCAGCTGAAAGGCCTGACCCTTACCTGCATGCAAGGTAGGACACCCCATCCCTATGTGTTGAGTAGCTTCAATTCCAGGGCTGGGCTCCTGAGAAGCTCCAGAAGCCCTTGAGGTAGAAGAGTAACCAAGACCTACCCTATGGAAAAAAAAAAAACTCACCAAATCCTGAGCTTGCCCCAAGATCAGGCCACATAATTCCTCCAATAATCTCAGGCCACCATGGAAAGTTTCACTCCCCAAGAAACTCTATATAAATCTCTGTTGCTTCTCACCCTGAGCAGAGGCAGTCATTCTTCTGGGATTTTCCCTTCCAAGAAGTCTATTGTGTGAGGATTGTTGTGAGGTATTCCTCAGCTCTCAATTGTCAGGATATCTTTCCCTTCAGAGATGTAACACTTATATTCTCTATACACCAACAGGCAAACATGTTGAGTACAAGATCATAAACACACTCCCATTAACAAAACATAAAAAATAAATCATCTAGGAATAAACCTAACCAAGGAAGTAAAGGACCTCTACAACAAAAACTTTAAATCTCTGATGAAAGAGATAGATAAAGATAGTAGAAAATGGAAAGATAGGCCATGCTTGTTGGAAAAAATTAATACTGTAATTAATTAATGTTGTAATTGGTACAAAATTAGTCCTGTATTAATGCAATCCCAATCAAGATATCCTCATTATTCTCCACAAAAAATAGAAAAAAAAAATAGAAAAATGCATATGGATCCAGAAAAGAATCCATATAGTCGAAGAAATCCTAAGCAAAATGCTGGAGAGATTGCCATTCCAGATCTCAAAATATATTGCAAAGCCATAGAAAGAAAGGAGGAGGAGGAGGAAGAGGAGGAGGAGGAGTAGGAGGAGGAGGAAGAAGAGAAAGGAGAAGGAAGGACACCTGCCTGCTCTGGCCTCATTGGGGAAGGTGCACCTAGTCCTTGAGATGCTTGAGGCCCCAGGGAAGAGGACTGCCTAGAGGGAGGGAAGGAGGAGGAATGGGATGAGGAACTGTTGGTGGGGGGACCTCAGGAGGGGCAATGGCTGGAATATAAACATGTAAAATAATTTTAGAGAATGAGCTATGGTTCAGAAAAGAGAGTTTGCAGGATAATAAATACAAATGACTAAGAAATGTCTCAAAAATGCTCATCCTTAGGAATTAGAGAAATGTAATCAAACAATTTTGAGGTTTAATCTTACCCTAGTCACATGACTAAGATCACTAAAGCTGGTGACAACAGATACCAGAGAGACCTGCAGAGAGGGAAGCACTCATTCACTGTTAGTGAAATTGCAAATTGGTGCAGCCACTCTGGAAATCAGTGTGGAGAATCCTCAAAAATAAATCCACCACATAACCCAGCTATACCACTCCTTGATATATGCCAGTGGTTCTCAACCTCCCTAGTGCTCTGACCTTTAATACAATTCTTCATGTTGTGGTGATCCCCAACCACAAAATTATTTTTTACATCAGCACTGGAATAATTCTTATTAACTTCTTTATTAACCTCCATGTATCTTTACTTTTCTCCAGGAAAATCAAACACTACCAATATGGAAAAAAAGGAATTTACCAAAAAAACCATATAGGATGAAAATCAAAATCATTCACAAATGCCAACTCTTCTCAGTTACAACTTTGAATGTAAGTGGACTTAACAGAAAGATTAAATTAGAGATTAATGCAACAAGTTCCATAAAATTATTTTTTATTTGATATTTTATTTATCTACAATACAGATGTCATCCCCTTTCCCCATTTCCCCTACCTTGAACCCCCTGTGCTATATCTCCTCTTCCTTTACGCTTTTATACCATTTTGATTACATGCATGTATTAAGGTCAGTTCTAGGTTGAGGGTCTAGCAATATAATAGATGCATATAGTTGAGAAACAAGCAATATAATAAACACAAGTAGTCAAAGAAGAAGCAAGGCATTAAACCCAGTCATGAGAACACTCCCGTGATCACTGTTTCTAAAGGCTTATCAGGATGACCAAAGTATCTGAGCCTACTTCCCTGTCCTAGCCCAAGGTCATTTTAATGTCTGAAGCCTACTTCCTTGTTCTAGCCTAAAATTTAGATTCCTGTCTGAAATTACTTCTTTGTTCTGGCCTAATATTTAGATTCCTGCCTGAGATTACTTCTTTGTTGTAGCCTACGATTTAGACTCCTACCTGAAATTACTTCTTTGTTCTAGTCTAATGTCAGATTCCTGCCTAAAGCCTACTTCCTTGTCCTTGGTCAATGTCATATTCCTGCGAAGCAGCCCCTTTCCTTGTCCTTGGCCCATGTCAGCTCCAAGCAGCACCAAAGGCTCTCCACCTCTCCCCCTTTTCTTATTTCATTAACAAGACTGAGCCAGTCTTAGGTCAGTCTGACAAGAATGCCTTTCTTACCAGTCATGGAATATGCATTATCAAACGATGCACTTATGTCTTAGGTTGGTAAGGCTCTGTGCAGAATCTTACCCATCCCTGGCTTGCCAGCCTGTTGATTTAGTAACTCTGTCTGAGGGTCCATTTTCAGGTTTAAGCCATGTATTTTTGCTGCCAATATGTTGATGTGGTTAAAGATAAGCTTTAACACGATGGGCAGGAATAAAAGTATTCCTAGCACAAGAAGGGCTAGCTAGCCTCATCAAGCTATATATGCCATTCCTGAGGTTTGTCCAAAATGGAAATATTGAGCTCAGGCCATGAATAATTTTATTGGCATTATCTGCAGCATCAAAGGTCAACAGAGAAGCATCCTTTAAATTCATAATCTCACTATGCAAAGTTGACATACCCAGAGAGGTGTGAGGATTATGCCAAATATCATACAGGTATCTTTAAACTTTTTTCTAATTATAATGACAATTATTGTGAATTTCAAAAGTAACACTACCCCAATAATATTTGTCATGACACTTGGGATGGCTCCTAACTCTTAAACCTTGAACCTCCTTCAGATAATTTGGATGGGTTATAGAGCATAATTTATTGTTCCAGATACCTATATAAATCCTTTGTATGCCCAATACATTAGTAACATTTTTGCTAGATGGTTAACAAAAATAGTTGTCTTAACTCCTTGTGTCAATGCTATTGCAGAAGCAGTGGTGCTAGCAATTAATGAAATTAAAGCTGTTATACCAGCAATAATCAAGCCTGCTACCCTCTTGCTTCTGCTTAAAGCCTAACTCACCTCTTCCAGCACTTTCAAGCTTTTTTCAGAAAAATCAAGGTTTTCTAATACTCAGGAGAGTGAGACAAAAGTTGGTTGATACACTCCCCCACCCCCGTAAGAGACATGTCAGGTTTCAACACGATAACACAATTGGAAATTATACAGTCAATACAGCTTATAATAAATGCTGTGAAAGAGACAAAACCAATTTTAGCTTGACAATTGAAAGAGCCTTAAAACATGCACTAACCCTTGTTTGAAATCTAGATCCTGTTCCAACATTATCTCTTGCTATCCTAACATCATAGCGAGCTACAGCTAGCTTCCAAATATCTTCCTGACAAAGTCCAGATCCAGTCTTCCAAAAGTAGACTGTTATTTCCCATATTGGATTGACTTCTAGACCAGTCCTGTTAGTCCTAATAGCTTGGCACCTTTAAGAAGAATACAAGAGACATAATTTCTCTTTTCAATTCTCTATCCCACAAGGTCTAAAAACTTGAGGCAAGGCAGCTTGTCCCATCTGGGATATAGTCAAGCAAAGATGAGTCAGGAACATATGTCCAATACTGCTCCCCAGTCACCCTTGTCAGGGCACTCAGCAAGCTCACAGGTCAGCATCACTCTTTGTCTCAGCAACAGTGTGTCTCACCAATCTTTTAAAAGTTCCATGGGCCTCTTCCCCAATACCTTGTCCTTGAGGATTATACGAAATCCCCATAATGAATTGTTGACAAAACTTCTGGACTGCTCATCTACATTTGCCAGACCCATTATCTGTTTGTTTTAATTGGCTATTTTATTTATTTAGCTTTCAATGTTATCTCCTCTCACATTTCTTCCCAAAACCCCATACTCCATCCCACCTCCTCCTATTACTATGAGGTTGGGCTCCCACCATCCTCTCATTCCCTCCTTCCTGCTCTAGAATTCCCCAACACTAGGGAATCCAAACTCTCAGGCACCAAGGCTGTACAATTCCACTGATGCCAGGCAAGGCCACCCTCAACTACCTATAAAGGTGGAACCATGAGTCTTTCCCTTTGTGTTCTTGGGCTGGAGATTTTAGAGTGGCTACTCCAGCTTGTGTCTTAGGACCATTTGCTTGAAAAATTGTTTTCCAGCCTTTTACTCTAAGGTAATGTCTGTCTTTGTCACTGAGGTGGGTTTCCTGTATGTAGCAAAATGCTGGGTCCTGTTTACATATCCAGTCCATTAGCCTATGTCTTTTAATTGGGGAGTTGAGTCCATTGATGTTAAGAGATATTAAGGAACAGTGATTGTTGCTTCCTGTTATTTTTGTTATTCGAGGTGGAATTATCTTTGTGTGGCTATCTTCTTTTGGATTTCTTGGAAGAGGATTACTTTCTTGCTCTTTCAGGGGTATAATTTCCTTCCTTGTATTGGAGCTTTCCTGCTATTATCCTTTGTAATGCTGCATTTGTGGAAAGATATTGTGTAAATCTGGTTTTGTCCTGGGATATCTTGGTTTCTCCATCTATGGTAATTGAGAGTTTTGCTGGGTATAGTAGCCTGGTCTGGCATTTGTGTTCTCTTGGGGTCTGCACGACATCTGTCCAGCATCTTCTGGCTTTTACAGTATCTGGCGAGAAGTCTGGTGTAATTCTGATAGGTCTGCCTTTATATGTCACTTGGCCTGTTTTTCTGACTGCATTTAATATTCTTTCTTTGTTTCGTGTACTTGGTGTTTTGATTATTATGTGACGGGAGGTATTTCTTTTCTGGTCTAGTCTATTTGGCATTCTATAGGCTTCTTGTATGTTTATGGGCATCTCGTTCTTTAGATTAAGGAAGCTTTCTTCTATAATTTTGTTGAAGATATTTATTGGCCCTTTAAGTTGGGAATCTTCAGTCTCTTCTATACCTATTATCCTTAGGTTTAATCTTCTCATTGAGGCCTGGATTTCCTGGATGTTTTGTGTTAAGAACTTTTTGCATTTTGCATTTTCTTTGACAGCTGTGTCAATATTTTCTATGGTATCTTTTGCACCTGAGAATCTCTTTCTATCTCTTGTATTCTCTTGGTGATACTTGCACCTATGACTCCTGATTTCCTTCCTAGGTTTTCTATCTCCAGGGTAGACTCCCTTTGTGATTTCTTTATTGTTTCTACTTCCATTTTTATGTCCTGGATAGTTTTGCTCAATTCCTTCACCTGTTTGGTTGTATTTTCTTGTAATTCTTTAAGGGATTTCTGTATTTCCTCTTTAAGGGCTTCTACCTGATTACCTGTGTTCTCCTCAAATTCTTTGAGAGCGTTATTTATGTTCTTCTTAAAGTCCTCTATCATCATCATTAGAAGTATTTTTAAATCTGAATCTTGCTTTCCTGGTGATATGGGAAATTCAGGACTTTCTTGTGTGGGAGAACTAGGTTCTAATGATGCCAAGTACCCTGGGTTGCTGATGCTTATGTTCTTCCGCTTTCCTTTTGCCATCTGTATTTCCTTAGTGCTACCTGCCCTGTCTCTGACTGGAGCCTGTCTTTCCTATTATCTTGGTTGTGTCAGAACTGTGTGGTGTTGGTGTTGCTACTGGGGTTAGAGCTGAGACCCAAGATCTGCTCAGTGCTTGGGCACAGACCGGAAGGAACCAGTGCTCCTGGATAGGAGTGAATTCCTTGGTCCCAGTGGTTCCCAGTTACTCCCTGTTTGGGGAGGGAGGGTGTTGCTGTCTCCTTATCTAAGATACTACCCAGGTTAGAGCTTTTAGGAGCCCCACTTCCTCTGGGTTCTGTGAGATTGGATGCAGAGCTGCAGCCTGGGATCTGCTCAGTGCTTGGGCCCAGACTGGAAGAACCATAAAATTATTTTTGTTGCTACATCATAACTATAATTTTGCTACTGTTAAGAATCATAATGTAAATATCTCTGCTTTCTAATGGTGTTAGGTGAACCCTGTGAAATGGTTATTGGAACCCCTAGATAGGTTGTTACCCACACGGTGAGAACTGCTTGTATATGCTCAAAGGACAAAACATCTTGACCAAAAAAAAAAAAAAAAAAACAAAAACAAAAACAAAAAAACATAAAAGAAAGCATGTAATTATGATTATTGATTCAGAAGGTTGGAGTCCAAAAAGGCATGGCAACAGGAATAGGTAAGGGCACATATCTGTATGTACGTATCTATGTATGTATTCACACATCTTGATTACAAGTAGGAAGTAGAGAGAAGCAATCTAAAATAGCATAAATCCTTGAAACCTCAAAGCCTTCCCCCAGGGGCACAATTCTCCAAGTAACATACTTCACCAGAAAGACCATATCTTATAATCCTTCCCAAACAGCCACCAACTGGAGGACAAGTATTTGAACATAAAAGCCTGTGGGGCCATTTTCATTCAAAATATCACAATACCCTACTGCACAGATACTTCCTGAGCTATTCAAATTGCCATGCTGTCTACAATAGCTAGGAAATGAAAACAACCTAAACGGAAACAACTTATGAATGGAAAATGCAATGTGGTGCACATACACTACTGAATATTATTCAACTCTAAATAAAAGTGAAAATTTCATGGAAACAGAATTATAAATGATTATGCTGAGTTAGGTAATGCAGACCCAGAAAGGCAATGGCATATGTTTAATCTTATCCATATCCAAATCTTTGGGTGTGCGCATAGAGCATGGAGAAACCAAAGAAACCAGGGTAGTAAAAGGGGATTATGGGAATAGAGTGAAAGAGAAGAAATGCTTGAAGGGGAATAATCAGATACAAATGATATGAAAGGGGAAATGTAAAATCTTGAGAGACTTTAATTAGGGAGGAGACAAGGTGTCAGTAGAGAAAAGGATGGGCCAGGGCAGAGAAAATGACATTAAGGATGTTCAAAAAAGCCATAAAGAATCATTTTGTTTTATATTAAACTACAATTACATATACACACACACACACAGACGTGTACTCACATTTGTGTGTGTGTGTGTGTGTGTGTGTGTGTGTGTAAAATGAAGTTATGTCACTTGGACTCAAATGCTCCCCACAAAGGCTATAGACTATTTAACAAAATCTCCAGTGCTATACATAAGAAATTACTTCCTTTAGAGTTTTGGTCATGGTAGCTCAAAAGACTCCCAAAACAAATATGGGATATTGCTGCTGCATTTGTCTGCTTCCCAGAGGGTAAAGACACCATATACTTCAGATGCTGGACTAACAGATGCGGATGTGACCTGAAAGCCTCCTCCCTGGAGTCCAGTTTTTATAGTCTCAGAAGTCTCAGAAAATACTGCCAAGGGAGGGAAGCTACCATCGCCCTACCCAGTCATGATGCCTATGTTCCACAGCATGACCAATATGGCAAAATATCTCTATAGGTGGCACTCAAATCCTGGTAGTAACCAACATCTCTTAAATTGGATGTAAGGCTTATTTAACAGGAGAGAAATAATACCTGGTACTGGAAACCTAGCCAATGACCCAGAGCTAGTGAGGTCATAGTCTTAGAGAAGACCCTACTACTGCTCACTTTACTAGACCAGTATAATTCCTAACTAACTGTATTCTAAACAATCATCTTTGTATCCCCAGATAATTGTAGCTCTTAACCCTCATCAAAAATGCTTCTCTTTGTAACAAATGGAGACCATTACAGAAAACTACAACTGGTCAAAATGCAGAGAACAACTGATCGTATGTTGCTTAGACCTAGTGGATATATCTACAACTTCTATATCCAAGTTCCAGAGAACACTGTGAAGGACGGGGGAAAAGACTATAAAAAGTAGAGGACCAGGAAGTCTGGTATATGACAGCATTTCCTAGAAATGAAAGGGAAGCTACACCTACGATACCTTAATACTGTGGTTGCCAAAATGAGGATGGAGCAATGATAGTACCTACAGGCATGCTATTGCAGAAGGCAGAACAGTCACAGGGTCTCACCCCCACAGAAAAGACTACAGTCAACCCAAGAACTGCTGAGAGGGAAATTAGTTATCTCCAGGGAGGATCCCCCAATTGGTTAGTTAATGCTAAGTGGCCAACTCTGAAATCATATGCATAGAAGCAACGCTAATTGGACTCAATAGGTTGTAATTATACATATAAGTGTTTATACATATATATATAAGAAAAATAATTAAGGAGTCCATGAATTTGAGAGAAAGTCAGGGAGACATGGAAGGGGTTTCAGAGAACAAAGAGAAGGAGAAATTATATAATTATACTTTAAAGTATTTTTAAAATTTTTAACTGGCTGAGAACTAGGAATTATTATTTAATAAATTGGCATATACATTCCGTAAGAGGAAACTTTACCTTATACACATTTTTTATCACTTCTAAAAGAACTTTAATATTAGACACGTGCTGAACTCCATCACGCAGTTGAGAGATGATGGTTTTCTTCAGCATCTGGACCAGTGTGTTCAGAGAAGAAACTTCCAAAGATGCCCATAGCTTTCCTGAGGGTGTGAAAATCAAGCATGATAAATGTATTCCTCTTCTCTGCCTTTAAATCCCTGTTTCTTCTGGGTTGTTTAAGACAAGAAATAGACAATGTTTCCCATATCTACCATCATAACCATAAAACAATCCTTCTATGGATATTATGATAAGCAACATACTATTCAACAGATGTAGAGCAAAGCTTTAATCTACTAAAATTAAAGAAACTCAAATTTAGAATTTGAAGAAAATTGATAATGATTTTGATTAACCAACTGGCCATCATTTTGTTTGCTTTTGTTGTTTTTGTTTGATTTGATGTTTCTGAGATAGGGTATTTTTATGCAGCCCTTAATATGTAGCCTGAGCTAGCCTTGAGATTCTACCAAACTTCCTGCCTCATCATCTGGGTGCTTAGGTTAAGATTATGTACTGACTTCATTACTTTCAAACTAGCAATTTTGTCAAACAGTTACAAAAATCTAAAAAGTATACAGATGAATGCCATGTAATATTACTGACACTTCTACTTAAAAATTAAGTAATGCCTATTTTCAGATTACATAATCAGCTGTCACATATGGATATACACTTATTTTAAATAGCTTATACCTCACTTTTAATGTTATTGAGATTACACTGGATTTTGATACTTTTAAAGAGTTGATGGTAAGAACGTGGGATTTTTTTTTAATTTTTTTTTTTTTTATTCTTTGAGAATATAAACCACTTTGAATAGCAATGGGAGACAGTCTATAAGCCACCATTTTGAATAACAATGAGAAACAATTGTAAAGTTCTGAGAATCGTACTCAACATTTAACCCTTTAAAAGCTACTAGCTCTAACAAGTTTAAATGGAACTGCTTTAATTTTATATTCACAAAATGAATGACAACATATCATAATGAGTCTTGCTAATATTCTTTTCTGTGGCAGTGTAAAAATTTCTAATACAACTTGATTGTTTTGTCTGTTCAAAGGAACTAGTTTAGATCACTATTGAACAATAGTGATTTTCCCATAAAATCTCACAGGCTTATACTCCTGTGCTGGGTATGAAAGGCACTGATGTCAGGGAAATTAGTATCTAACCATGTGCTTTATCCCTCTGGCAATTAGAAAGTATTAAAGTGCTTGAGAAGTAGGCTCTACAATTACATTCACACAGGATTTGCAACCTACATATGTGTCAAAAATATATTAACAATAGAGTAGAATTTGCATTGTTAAGATACACAGATTTGCATTGTTGAGGCTTAAACATTGCACAGTTCTATTCCCTATGTCTGACTTTGCACTGCTGTTGCAACACAGGAGGTTTAAGGTAGAATCAATCTGGAGAGCATCACTCTCCTAATCCCTACATTAACAGGTTTCCTTTAAGCCAACATTCCTTCCATGTCATATCACCCACCGTACTACTCTTTGTACTGAGTTTCTATGATCTGTGTCTGTCTCTGAGTCTCTAAAGATGAGCGGTGTCATTCAGCTGTACCATGTCATAGAAAGTATGAAAAATCATCTGAACTAGTTTTCCTGCATCAGTCTCTGGACATGACCTGCAGGATGTACGTGTCACCACAAATCTGTCGTCTCTAATATGGTAGAAAAATCCATATCCATTATGTACCATAGGAACCACGACTCCCTGAACTTGTAAACAACCAACCAGACTTGTTGAGAGCACAAAATTTCCACCTCCTCCACTTCTGGAGAAAAGTGGGTCCTCAAACAGTTCCGGAACAGGCAGACCTTCCTCTTTTGCTATGAGCAAAAGGTGGCAGTCAAATCCTTTTCCATGTGAACAATCTTTCATCGTCTTATGCTTCACAAAAGATATCTTTTGCTGACATTCAAGGAGACTGGCAGAGGGATCTGCATGGCCTGGCACCACCTGACGGCCTCCACTGTACACCATCGCACAGTCTCTGTTCGGCCATGGTAAAAGTATCTTGTCACAGCTGTTTCATAGCAGCAACCAGGGCATCCATGAAGTCTGTAATAGGCAAGCTGAAGAGCAAGCTGAATAAAGGTATCAGGGTGAAGGGCCTCCTTCTTAGTGAGCTTTTTGCCAAAAGACATGAAAGTAGACACTGCTATCTGCAGATCAGACACCACTTTAAGGTGTTGGGCTTTGGCTTGGGAGATATCATTCAGTATTTTCTCATCCACGGTGAAAACCAGCTCCTCTGGCAATAGTATATCCCAGACTTTTTCTGAACCCTTCCATCTTCCTTCCGTCTCTAAGAGTCTCCCATCAACATAACTTGCAATGTCCACCATTACCATTGCATCATAAGGAGCATGCTCACAGCCCCAGCCAAATATTCCATTAGCAAAGGAAATCAAATTATAGGACTTGTCACCCCAGCTTACTGCTGGATCTCCACTGAGAAGCATTTCAAAAACCTGAGAAAAATCTTCTGGGGTTGCATGCCAAATGGTGTCTTCTATGGAATACACAAATAAACTGGTTTCAATTTTCTTCTAATAAAGTCATGTTCTTTGGATAAAGACCAATCAGATATTCTCTTGCCTTTGCCCACCGAGTTTGCTCCTCATTAGTTAATGCCACTATACTGGGTCCAACAGGTTTGTTCCAGCACTTCTTGTGGATATATGTCAGTTGTCTGAGAAGTTCTGGCGGGGTGATCAAACATCCCTCATGCAGTACCATCAAAGACAAATGCTCTGCCTCGACACAGCACAGCAATGTGGGTTGGACAATGGCCTTCACTCTCAGTCTTACAATAATTCATAATCGAATCTCTAGTAATTCCTGAAACCTTTCAGACAGAGAACAACATTTGAAATTGGTTCATGTTTAGAGGAGTATTTCCAGATTTATGTACAGGCAATTTTTCTTGTCTTAGCAGCTCCCAGTAGTTCAAGTTGTACCCCAGCAGTATACTTCCTCTTTCTAACTGAGTGCCTTCCCTTGCAGTCCAGTAGTGTTCAAAATGGGGAGATGGACCCACGAAGTTCATGTTCAGTTGTGATGGAATATGCACGTCCAGGTAGGCAACATTGAGCCACCACTCCTCCAGCCAGTTTCTTTTTCCTTTAACCTTTCAAATAACTTCTGATGCAATATTCTGCCAACTCCATCTTGAAACTTTTGAACTATTTCTTCATTTTTCTTATACTGTTTTTTTATTTGCAAATGGCTTCACTGATTCAAGGGTTTTTTTTTTTTTTTGTATTGTTTTGTATGATTCTTCAAGTGAAGAAACAGGCAGTGACGGAAGAGAGTCTTGGTACTGAAATATTTGTATTTCAATTGATTTAGCCAATCGATTTTCCATGGTATAGACACAGTAAGAAAACAGTAAACCAAGTTGAAGTGCTCAGGACTTCCAGGAGCCTGCTTGAACAATTCTGATGGGAAACCACAGGGAAACGTGAACTGGCCAAGCCTGGTGACTCCCGCACCTGCTTTGCCCTCTGCATTCAGCCACCAGCCTCACTGGCCTGCCCTTGGTTTTTTTTTATTATTATTATTGTATATTTTAGTTATTTACATTTAGAGATATTAGAGATAGTTTAACCTTAAGCAACACTCGATAGTTCTTGGGAGAGGATTGTTATAAGACAATCTCTCTCTCTCTCTCTCTCTCTCTCTCTCTCTCTCTCTCTCTCTCTCTCTCTGTGTGTGTGTGTGTGTGTGTGGTATTTGCACATGTGTGGGCTCATTTGTCGGTACGTGCACCAAGACTAGAACAGGATGTCCAGTGTCTTGGTTTATCATTCTATCAGTCTCTTGATTTGTCATCCCTTGAGAGATGGTCTTTCACTGAATCTAGGCCTAGAATGGTAGCCAGCAAGCTTCAGTTTTTCTCCTTCCTCTGTTTCTTGCAGCTCTGGGTTTACAAGTACACACACCATGCTAGCTTTCCATGTGGTTGCTGAGCTTGGAACAAACACATTTACCCACTTAGCCATCTTCACAACTAATATAAAAGGATGCTTTCACAGTTATACATAAAAATTAGAGTCTGTAACTGCGCCAAAATGTGGGGAGCCGACAGAAGGCAGCTATCATCCTTGCAGCCATCTTGAGCCATATACATTGACAAGAGACTTGTTTACAATAGCCTACAACAGCTGAGCACACTCTGATAACATCTTGTTTTAGATACCCAGGATATTCTTTTGGGTGTGTGAGACTTAAAGGTGAGATTTAGAAGAGACTTAAAGGTGTGACTTAAAGGCGTGGCTTAGAAGTGAGACATATAAAAGGCAGAGGCAGACAGAAGAAATTATTAGACACTTGTACTTGGAAGAGTACTTGAGACTTGAGACTTGAGGCAGGTAACTTGGAACTGGGAAAGAGACTAGCAACTAGGAACTAGACACTTGAACTAGGTACTTGGAATTAGTACACTTGTACTTGGATGAGACTCGAGACTAGAACATGGAACTGGAAACTTGGAACTTGGAGGCACTAGGGACTAGGAACTAGGGACTAGGAACTCAAGACTTGGGACTTGGACTAGGAAGAGAGACTGAAGAATAAACGGGATTGAATCATACTCTGTCTGGTCTCCATTCCTCGAGTCTGTCCTCACTCTCTCTCTTGCTGAACCCCGACCCACAGACCAGAGCAGCCTGGGGCCATGTGGGCTCTAACAATTTAGCCCCAAGGATTTGGACAGTGCAGGTTCCAACACTGACAGAGCGATCCGTGACATTTTGGCCCCCAAATGTGGGGCAGTGCGGTTCACAACACCTAAGCTGTTTCAGGAATAGTTTATAGCCATATATAAATATATATATATAGCTATATATGTAGCTTTGTATTTCTTAAGTATCAGACCTTCAACATTCACTTAAAATTATGAAAAATTCCACAATTTGAATAAAATAACAGTGGAGAGAGGTTTAATATTGCTTTTCATCACTCTTGGTCAAAATTTTGAGGTTTCCAAATAGTAATCAAAAATTATAAAGTATGATTTATCTCGACTGGCACTGTATGGTTAACAAAGTCTAATGCCAAAGACCTGTCTACTTGCTTTGTGTGGTAAGAAATGTGGCAAATGTAATAGTTTTGGGTTGACCTTTATAAATCTTCACATAGCATTTACTAAAATAAGTATTAGAAAATCTCTCCAATGTTTGCTATGATTTCTACTTCAAAAGTGATTCTACAGAATATATTTGTAAAATGATATAAAACTTACTCAGGCATGATAATGACTGTGGATTCATTTTATGAATAGCTTTTGCAAATTCAAGTGCCAGGGTCTTCCAGTTCTTTGGATCCTGCATAATGGAACATTCTGGGAGCAAAAGAAAAATCAATAGAGCTTCTTGATGTGGAGAACTGTATGGAAGACCTCTGAGCAGATTCTTTTCAAGACGTGTGGTTATCTGTGGTCAAAAGGGGACAAAGAGCAAGGCCAACTTACACACTACATAGTATTGTAAATGACTACAAGTTGTGGCTGCAGGTTTATTGAACCATCTTCCAATTAGAAAGTTCACTTAGACCTTCTTCACATACCGAGGCAGTCCTTGAGTGAGCCATCTGTCCATTTTATATTATGGGACATGAAGGAAATAAAGGGAAATCACATGTAGAGGAACACACACAATGACTAGTCAGTTAGAAACTAGTGCAAAGTTCCCCGGAGACAATTCTGTAAGCTAGTTGCAGTGGCACACATACGATGTCTGTTACTCAGAAGGCTGCACCCACGATTCATCTCCAAACAGACACTGAGCTCTGGGATCACTCACCAGAGAGGGCATCCTGCTTCCCAAAACCCTGTTCGTACCATGTGCATTTCCAGAAAGAAGTTTCATGTCTCAGTATTACTTTCTTCATGTTGAAAACAAAAGACTATATCTATTGTGCATTTAATGGTTTAATAAAAAAGTATATTCCACCACCTATCACAATGTCTGGGCTAAAGTACCTTTATAAAGTGACTAGCCTTCTATTCAGCCCCATGTACAGGTCCTTATTACCTTCCTCCCACAAAAACTCAGCTGCTGCTTTATTTCTTCCTATAAAGAAGTATGATTGTGCAGTATCTCAGGTAAACTTAACAAATAGTGGCTGTTACCAAGGAAGAAATCCATGTCTCTGCTGTTAAATTCTTGAAGACATCCCTTGCCAGTTTTAAGTCCACATCAATGAAATTACTCTCTCCAGTATCTCTAGGAACACAAAAAGCATTAAAAATACACAAACAGATGAGAATAAAGCATTTTAAAATTCCATATGGTATTATTTGTTTTTTTTTCTTAGCACACACAAAATATTTATTTATTTATTTATCTAAATAATTTAATTTATTTATTTATTATAATATTATTAAATAATATTAATTTATTTAAAGATTGCTTCTTTTCAAAATAATAGACTAGAGCAACACAGAAGTGTAAAGATGTATTCTTGTTAAAAAGGAATAAACCACAACTTGTTATCCCTGAACCAGTAACAGCAAGCATGGGCTGCAATTTTAGCCGAATTTTATTTTTTAAATTAAATTAAATTAAATTAAATTAAATTAAATTTTATGGTACTAGAATTGAGCCCAGGGCCTCTGACTTAGAACCTCATACATGGTAAGCCATACTCTATCACAGAGTTACAAGCTGATGCCTACAAAGATTCTGTAAATTAAGTCTAAAAACTATCAATCCTGACAGTCAGTCTATTCCACAGACGGGAACTGTTTGTTTATTCTCCACATATGGTACCATTTCTCTTTAATTATTGATTCATATACTTATTTATTTATAATTGATTACTTTTTGAAGCAATCTCAGTATGCCCAAGCTGGTCTTAAACTTGTGACCTTCCTGCCTCAGCTTCCAAGTACTAGGATTACAAGAGTACACCATTGTGTCTAGCCGCCATTTTTGCTTAAGCTTTACATTTCCAGTTACATTAAAGGTGGGGTGATGGACTAATAGTGGTTTCACTGTTGCCAGGGACCTTGTCAGCACAGAGGTCTGATAGTTCATTTTGAAAATTTGTTGAAAGACACATACAATATTAGAACTAGAATCTATACAAATTGTAACTGTAAATATTTCTCCAAAATTCTTTCTCCTTTGCAGTTGTCATCTGGAAGTTTAAAACTGCCAAAAAGTGGTCATGGATATTTTTCTTCTTTAAAAAGACAGTGTAGTAGAAGAGGAAAAGATCACTTCTGCCTTGCTCCTGGCCTTGTGGAATTTTTAGGTGGGCCTAAGGATATAAGTAAGCATAGAGGACCCTCCTACACACAATAAACATAAGAAAAGATTATCATAAAAAGATATGTATATACTATTAAAATTCTATGTACATAGGAACAAGATAAATCCAAAGAAATGACAAAAACATAGTGTTTTATACTTTTTAGACAAAAAAACAATATGTTTGTGAAAGAATGATAAGATAAATTGGTGGGTAAGCTAAGATAATAACTCTTAAGGAGTAAGGAAAGGTGTGTGTGTGTGTGTGTGTGTGTGTGTGTGTGTGTGTGTGTGTGTAGCTAAAAGGGCTACTCCAGTGAGTATCCATGTAGGTTCCTCACAACTCCACTTACCATTCTCCTTTCCCTCACACACCTTTCACTCAGCTCTTAACTATTTCTTGCTACGTGCAGAAAAACAAACAAACGTGATGACCTCCCTACGAGAACATGCCCGCAAAGGATTTCCTTCATCCCTCTGCAAAGGAGAAGACGAAACACAAGAAAAAGCACTTTTCCTACTTTCTGAATGTGAAAAGTCCAGGATGCTATAAAATCATCACGGTCTTTAGCCACACACAGAAGGTAATCTTGTGTGTTGGCTGCTCCACTGTCGTCTGTCAGCCTACAGGTGGAAAAGCAAGGCTGACAGAAGGATGCTCCTTCAGGGGGAAGCAGCACTGAAAGCCCTTGATTCAAGATCAGTGGGAACTTTTCCAATAGACATATTTTGGATAAAACAAAAGAAAAACAAACAAAAACAAAACAAGCCAGATAATCTGGTTAATCTGTTCTGTAGTTATCATGCCTTAGGTGATTTCAGCTGGAAATAAGCAATATACCAATTTGACATATTTTGAGCTGATGTGGCATTAACTCTTAGAATTTAGTATAGTAAATTCTTCTATGTACAATAAGCATGAGTCTGAAGAAAATAGGGGACATCATGTCCTGGAGAGTCTTTCCCTTCCAAACTGAAAAGAGAAAATGGGGGAGAGATGGCAGAGGGCAAGGCAAACAATGTCCAGATTTCTTGTCTGCTTTTGGTTGGGACCTGTTATAGATGCACAGATGATTTGCAGACTCTGAAAAGCTGATGCCTAGTGAACTGTCAGCCAGAAGCCATGGCACTTATCTCGCTAAGTCTCTCTAGTTCTTAGAAAATTCTTTCCTCCGGCTAGTCCTCATATTGCCAGAAAGTACTTTTAAAGCTGCTTGGAAGAATTGTCCTTAAGAGTCCTCTCAGCTGTGAACCTAGAATTCAACAGTACTGACTGGCCAGGCACGATAAACTCACTGGTACAACAGTACAAGTTCTCTAGTAGTTACCTACCATTTTCTGATTGGACTTGAGGTCTCCTACACAGGAAGAATACACAGATCTTAATGGGGAAGCTATTGTTCTTGTTTTGCTAAATGAATATGAACCAGTTTTCCTTCTGAAAAATTACACTTAAGCCCAGAAAACAATGCTAGTGTCAGCTTTAGCAAGAGAAACTTCCTTTTACAGTGGCCAGTAGTAACTTAAGAGACTCAAAATAGGGCTGGGAGATGGTTCAGGAGGGGAGAGTGTATTTGTGAAGGCAAGAGGACCTGGGTTCTCTACCACCCACATACAATGCTGAACAACCTTGGTTCCTGTGTGCCTGTGACCTGAACTGGGAGGTGGAGAATGATATCCAGGGACCTCTTGGCCATCAAACCTAGTCACAGGAACAAGCTTTAGGTTCAGGGCTCAGCTCTTATCTTAAAAACTAAGGTTCCCTTCACTGTTGGGAACTATTGCACCACCTTTCAACAAACCTGATTTGTTTGCCTTTATTTCTACCTTTTTACTACTTAATGTTCTCTGATAGTTTCATACAGCTATTGATGTTTTCCAGTTATCCTTTCCCCATCATCTCCTTTCATCCCTATCAATCCCTTTCCCAGATTCATGACTTTTGGGTGTTTTATTTTGTTTTGTTTCGGACCCTGTCTAACCTGGGATATCCATGGGACTTTGGAATTACAACTATCCTGGTGAAGCCACCCATGGGTTTGCAGCTGAAAGCACTGATGCCCACTTTTCCTGAATGAATCAGCAGCAAGCAGTTCATCAGCAAGGGAGAGAACTTCCCGAGCCTATTCGCCTCCCACGCCTGAGTGCTGACGGGCCCATTCTCATCTGGACCCAGTTCAGGCAGCCACAGCCCTGTGGAGTTTGTGATTACAATGGCTGTGTCCTGCCCATAACATAGGACTTCCCAGACCTTTTCACCCATGAACCTTTTTTTGTTTGCTCTCATATTTTGTGATGATCCTGAAGCTTACAAGGAATGGCATGAATGCCTTCTTTAAAACTGAGCACTCATCCATCACTTATTCTAGGGACTTTATGCAGCCGTGAGTTTCTGCATTTACCAGCAATCACTTTGGAAAAAAAAATAAGTAAAATACTTTTGTTAAGGCTGACATTTGTTTCTGAATATAATCATAAATATTCAAAAAGCAGTTTGATGATATTCCACTTTAAATTTTTTTTGTTGTTTAAACTGTTAAACAACAGTTTTAGTTCCTCCATAGTGTCTATTGTATCCTCCAGCATGTGCTTTTGACCAACTTTATAATACTAGCTCTGGCCTTGCCTTCATGGAGTGGGTCAAACGTCCAATCAAGAGAGAAGCTGGTTACACCATTAACAATAATGCTCTACTGCACAAATGGGCATACCTTGCAAAACAGATTGGTATTGTAACTTGTTGGGTACACAGTTGTTTATCTTTTCCTCCCTAGAAGCCTACAGTGCCCTTCTGAGACTATAAAACTAGCCATCAGGGAGGAATCTTACAGCTTAATTCCAGCTTGACTTCTTAATATCATTCAACCAAGGCATGTGGTCTTCACCAACAGAATCTTACCAACTAGTTCTAGCGGTGGCTTGCTCTTCTTAAAAAATAAAATGAAATATAAGCTGCACAGCAAGAGACACCCAACGTCATTTGATGGCTTTCCACTGTATATACACAAGTATTACACACACACACACACACACACACACACACACACACACACACACTGAGATGGCTAGTCTTATATCAACTTAACACAAGCTAGAATCATCAGATAGAAGGGAGTCTCAACTGAGAAAATGTTTCTGTAAGATCAGGCTGTAGGAAAGCTTGTAGGGCACTTTCTTCATTAGTGATTGGTGAGGGCGGGACCAGTTCATTTTGGGTTGGGTCACCCCTGGGTTGTTGGTCTTGAGCTCTGTAAGATAGAAAGCTGAGCAAGTCCTGAGGTCGAGGAGCAAGCCAGTAAGAAGCATCCCTCCATGGCCTCTGCATCAGATACTGCCTCCAAGTTCCTGCCCTGTTTGAGTTCCTATCCTGACTTCCTTCAATGATGAATGTAGGACCGTGAAGGCCAGCCTAGTTTCTGATCAGGCACCAGCTGGAAATCTCCAGAGACCCTGCAGGGTTCCCTGCAAAAGATGGCAGGCATTTGACATGGGGCCACAGACCTTCATAGATTTGGGTCCTTTCATCACATAGAACAACGACCACTAGCCTCTCCACAGATAGAAGGCATGACTACAGGCCATGGAGCCTCAAGACAGATTGCCATATTAATGAAGTACCTAAAGTCCAAAGGGGTATAGCCAATTAATTATTCCTTCCCAAACCCTCCTCCTTGCAAAAGGTATTTAACCTCAGGCCCACCATGAGAAAATGGGGATATAGTTTTTATCTACTTTCTGGCATGACAATAAACATCTTAAGACTGTTTCTCTTCTTTGAAATCTGCCCGTGGGGAACAGTGGAGCTGGCCTTCATCCACAGAGCTGTTGTCTAATCTTTCGCAGTAGAACTCTCTGCTTGCCATGACCAAGAACTCTCATCCCTACAGGACACAGCCAGAGCTCATCCCCCACCTCTCCTCTCTAGCTGCAGGCCAACCTAGCCCATATGCCCTACTTCATTCTCAGCCCTTACGTGGCCCCCTAGTGGTGCCTGGGGCCCCAAGAGCCTGAGAAGCAGCCAGTTCTTGGATGCCTTTTGGCCTGGGGACCCCAAAGTCAAGAGCTCCGGCTCCTCAGACTGTGATCCCCCATCCCTGAAACTGGGTCCCACGGCTTCACATAGCCTGAAACCCACCCAGCACCAGCATGTAGAGAACACAGTCAAATTCTTGTGCCTCTGTCCCCATGAGAGACCCTAGCCCATGGTGAGACAGATGCAGGACCCAAACATCAATCCAACAAGTCCCATGCACAATACAACCCAACAATTTAACCCAATAGATGAACAGTGATTTGTAAGCATAAGCCAAACAAACCCTTTTCTCTCTAAATTGCTTTTGGTCATGTTCTTTCATTACAGCAATAGTAACCCTAATTAAGACACATGCAAAGGAAGAAAAAAAACTTGATGGAATGCCTAGGCATATGGAGTGTGTGTGTGTGTGTGTGTGTGTGTGTGTGTGTGTGTGTGTAAGAGAGAGAGAAAGAGAAAAAGGGAGGGAAGAAGAGAGAGAGAAAGAGAGAGAGAGAGAGAGAGAGAGAGAGAGAGGGAGATAGAGAGAGATTTTGATTCACATGAATGAGAGAGAGAAGGCCTAAATACTGAGCATTAAAAGAATGACTTCAACTGTTAGGTAATGTCAGCACTTAGAAGATGAGGACAGGACAGTCAAATGTGCAGGGTCCTCCTCATCTACACAGCGAGATCAAGGCCAGCTGGGCTGCATGAGAGTCCTGGTTTTGAAACAGTAAAGCATGTTTAGGCACAGCTGTTTATCTGTAGATATAAAGAGCCTGACTAAAATGCCATTCTCTTCAATTAAACAACAGAGAACGAAATACAGAGTAGTTAGTTTATCCACCAGAAAATTCTCTACAGTGGAATCTGTGTGCTGACAAAATTCACACTCAACTTGGTTCTATAAGTTTTCCTTTACACAGCCCCCAGTATTTTAAATAAAGGTAATTTCCACTGAAGATTTACCTTTTCTTCAGAAAGCTTGCAGTCAAACAAGCAGAAGATGAAAATATCAAGCTGATTTCTCTGCAAACATAATGACAAGGGCAAAGTCACATTTGGGCAGTGTCCAGCCTTTTGACATTTTGAGGTGACATTGTCATATGCCAGTGTTTCTCAACCTGTGAACTGCAACCTCTTTGGGGGGGTCAAATGACCATTTCACAAGGGTGGCCTAAGACCACTGGAAATACCAGATTATGATTCATAATAGTAGCAAAATTAATTATGAAGTACCAACAAAAGTAATTTTATGTTGAAGATCACCATGCATGAGAGACTGTATTAAAGTGTCACAGCATTAGGAAGGCTGAGAACCACTGTCATATGCACATGTGTCGAGCAGTACTTATAAGTAACCTAGGATTCATGTGATCTGTGGACTGAAAGTTAGAAATACCTATAGCTTCCTTTATCTTATATACAAATAAATAATAGAACTCTGGATTCATTAATTTCCATATTATGAGCATACAGCTTGTAGATGTTACTACTGTATCTCACCAGAACTGTTTGTAGTTGATTTTCTGTGCATTTGCATTTGAATAATGAATACAACCAGTCACTCTGAAGGCCTAAATTCTGAAATGCTAGTGAATCAACTATGAAGACCTGAAAGCAGTACAACTTGCTGCTAAGACTCACTCATACATCTCCTTTCATTCATACATCTCCTTTACTTAGAAAGTTACGTGCCATATACATTCTCCCTGTAGCCCTATTATTAAATAAACAATTGATTATCATGTACATCAATGACCAATCCAACAAAAAGATAATAAAAGAGAATCATACCCAAAATGTAAATTCTGTTAGGACAGAGCAATCCTTCTTTCTCACAGCTAGGGCAAAGTGATTAGGATTTCAGAAACACAGAAGGGGCTCTAATCTAAGTCATCAAGATGGGTCACCTTTTGGCATCTTTACGACCTTTTCCTTTGTTTGCTGCTCTCCATTTCTTTACCAGAGACTCGTTGATTCGGATCATTTCTGGCAGGATTTTCCTGGAAACACTTATGGACCTAGTATTCTTTAAGGAAGAAAATAAAGGCAAAAATGAATAGGGAAATGCACACACATGCTAAGTAACAATCAGTACAGTGCCTGGCACATGCAAGGCCTGTCGTCTTGCACAGGCGTTTGGTGAGCTTTTGCATCAGGGCTGGCCTGTACATTCTGTTTCCTAACTTGGGCAATTGCTTGTTCTACATTTATAAAAGTGTAATCATGCAAGAAAAGATTAAAAATAGAGACAGAAATAAGTGCTTATAAATTAATATTCATCCTACCATCATCCAAATGGCCATAAGATGAAAATATCAATCAACAGATGAATGCATTTTCAATGTGATAATATAATATGCAGTGAAATATTATTTAGCATTGAAAATGGTACTCTAATATAAGGTGTGTGTATTCTAGACCATGGTAAGTGAAAATAAATCAAATTAAAAGGAGAAATTTTATGATTCCACATATATAAAGTATGTCAAACAAAGGAGAAGTTACCTAGGACTGAGGAGGTCAGGAAATGAGGAATTATTGTTTAATAGATATAAGGTGTCTGTTTGGGGTGATTAAAAGGTTTGAGAAACAGTGATGATACTTGATAGCATTAGGAATGCAATTAATGCCACAGAAAATTGTAGGCAATGTGTTTAAAATGCCACAAACATAATCTTATATATAATTTGAGATAGAATCTCACTATATAGCCAAGAGTGACACTTGATACAAACACACACACACGCACACGCACATGCACACGCACACACACACCACACTTTTCTTCAATCAAATAAAATCCTCTGGGGAAATATGTGTAAAATACAATGTTTCAAGTGTCCCCCACTCACTATGCTGGTGATGGGGTCTGTGCCAGGATTTTGTTCATACTGAGCCACACTTCCAGCTCCTACCTGAGCACTCTAATTTAAATTTCAGTGGTTTGGAAATTTATCAATCACAAAGGTTTATTTTCTCTTGCATCTAATCATCTCAGTACAATGATCTGTCCCCTACTGGCAGCTATGTGCCATCTATTTTCCTCTTCAAAGTCCCTAGCTTCTCCTTGGAAACTTCACAAGCACCATGGCCCTTGTGGGCTCACCACTGATCCTGACCTCATGCTCCCTGCTCCCATTCTTGACAACTTCAAAGTTGACGACAGCAGTCTATCTCCTGCTTCAACATCTCAGCTCCCAATCTTATCTCCACTCAATTCTCTCCTCATTTTAGCTACTCCTGACAGGGAGAAGGTTTCCCAACTGAAGCGACTGACTCCTGGGATTAGATAATTTTTGTTGTGAAGGATCCTACACATAGTAAGATCTTCAGTACTTACTGTTCCTAGCCCTTACCCACTAGAAGCCAGTAGTAGTCACTGTCAGTATACCAACCTAAAATGTCTACAGACACAACAAAATGATTATTAGAATGCAAAATCACTCTTACTTAAAAAGCACCAGCTTATGCCTAGGGCATAAACTGAACTTTTACATTAACAATTGCTCCATTTTAAAGCATCTGTTTGGAATAGTCTCTCTGACCATGACATCAGCTCTCACTCTGTGATCATCTCCTTACTCTGGAACTAGCTTAGCTCCTATGTTTCACTCTTCTAATCACTCCCACAACCCCTTTATGCCTTCCTTATTGGACTGCAAAATTCTATCTGTCATTATCTTCAAGTCTGGAATACTCCAAAGTTAACTCCCAATGCCTAACACCACTGAAAACAACCTGCCCATCGTGCTGGCCAACCACATTTAATCTATGATCACAAATTTCAAGTGGGCATTTCCAAAGACAGTTGCTTTCTCTTACTCTGAGACAACTATCGCTCATCTCTCTTTGGCTTTCCTCACGTTCCTCTGCTTCTCTCACTCTCACATCAGTTTTAGTCATCAAGCAGTTACTAATCGCCAACTCACCCTCATCTGCAGCCACAATGGCATATTTCTCTCCTTAGGCATCTCCATTCTACACTTAACGTTTTGTCAACTTGACATAAAGCTTAGGGAATCTCAACTGAACTGACTGTATCAGATTGGCCTATGGTTTTTGTCTCTAGAGCATTTTCTTAATTAATGGTTAATGTGTGAGTGCCCAGCTGACTGTAGGTGGTGTCATCCCCATGCAGATAAGTCTGGGCCACATAAGAAAAGTAACAGAACAAGCCACAGCAAGACATTAAGTAGTGTTCCTCCAGGGTCTCTACTTCAGTTCCTTCCTCCAGGTTCCTGCCTTGAGTTCCTACCCTGACTTCCCTTCATGATGGACTCTTAAGCTGTAAGCCAATTCAGCCCTTTCATTCCCAGTTTGCTATTGGTCAGTGTTTTATTACAGCCAGTGAGAACTGATACAGTACTGGACTCTGTTTTCTGTCTCCTGCTCTGGGACATTCTTCTGCCACTCATGAGAAACCATCCCATTATTTTCTAATTTTACTTTCCTGTCAAAATGTCTCTGTTGTCAAAAGCCTTCTTTCACTTCTTCTCCTCTTCTTGCACTGACCTCACCCGGGGATTTATTGCTCTCTGTTAAAATTAAACTCTGTGCTTGTCTGTCTTGAGCTTCCTGCACAGTTGCTTCTCTGGAAAAGCTGCCTCCTAGCTCCTAGGTACGAAACCATTCTTTCACATCTTATTTGGTTCCTTCTCTGCTGTCCTAACTGTGCCCCACAGCCTGATTTTGCACCTCTTCTTCCCCTCTGTCTCAGACATCTCCCCTGCCCCATCTTCCCTCTCTTCTTTTGTCTTAAAGCTGCCCCTCGTTGCCCATATCTTTTTCCTGCCATTCCCATTTTGGAACCAAATTTAGGGCTATTGCTTTTGCATGCAAGGCAAGTAATCTCCCACTGAGCCACATCTCCAGCCCTCTGTTCATTTAGAGAGACAAGGTCATGTTAACATGTCCACCATTTTAACAGAACACATTAGTAAAAGATCTGAAAATGAATAATATACTGTCCGAAACAATAGTCTGAAATTTAAGGAAAGGTGGGTACAGTTCAGGAAAAAATGCTTGCCTAGCATACACAAGGCTCTGGGTTTGATCCCCAGCACCAGAGAAAGAAAGAATTCCTGTAATTTAAAAGGAAAAAAGGAATAATACTTACTGATACCTGGCGAGTTGTCACAAAGTTGGCATGTGCTCCAGCAAAAATGTCTTTGACTTCAATATTCACAAGGTCTAAAAAAATTAAGAGACCCATGTTCAAAGCTTTACCAGGTAAAAATAAACCTATATGTAACTAAGCCAAATTGACTCACTTGTTAAAAATTTATACTCTCCTAAATTTTGACTACAAATAGCATAAGAATTCATTTTGACCAGATCAAATGTTATTTATTCACTCAATAAACATTTATAGTTGTCGTGTTGGCCCTTGCACAATGAATCAGGGTCGATTTGCTTAGGTATTTGCTTGAATATATCAAACCATGTTATTAATATAATTAACTAATTTTGATGTCTTTTGAATCACTTAAATCTTTAGAAATGATTGCCTATTACTCCAGGAATAAATTCAGCAGTTTAAAATAAAAGTACTAAGAACTATAATCATAGTTCAGTGGGATCCTGTGAAAGAAGGCTGGCTGGGGTGTCTCCTTCAGTCAGTCAGTCACGAGCTAGTGGAAGGACTCATACCCTTTGCAGATAGCAGGCAGGTAATGTCAGAGTTCTCTGCTGGGGCCTCCTGATGAGTTGGGTGCTTTGAGTGTCTTGATCCACGGCCTAAAGATACCACCTGACCAGTGGTGCAGACATATGCAATGGTGTGATAACTACAATAAAAAATACAACAGAGGGACAATATGACAGTCCAAAGAACCAGACACCCAGGAGTCTAAAAAGAAATGAAAATGACAGATTTACCTTCACCATACAGCCAGCTGTCTCATTTTACAGTGTTAGTGTCGCAGAGTACTAGGCATCCCCCGATCCCCAAAGAGGTGGTATTAACTTACTAGTAATTGTAAAGGTATGATTAGTGGTGGGGATTTACTATGGTTCCTACCATGTTGCTTTTTTGGTTTTGTGTTGAGACAGAATCTCATATAGACCAGGCTTGCCACCATCTCTCCATGTAGCCAAATATAACCTCGACCTTTTGATCCTTCTGCCTTGACCTCCTTAGTGCTGGGATTAGAAATATATCTCACCACCCCCACCACCACACCCCCACCACCATCACTACAGCTGGGAACACTGGTACCACACCCAGTATATATGGTTCTAGAGATCTATATGAGGATCTATATGAGGACCACTGAGTGTTAGCCAAGCACTCAATCAGTTATTTATTTATTTATTCTTAATTTTAAAAAACAGCATACTGTAGCGGGAGATATTTAAATTGGCAGCATTCAATCTGGCTTTTCTTAATCAGCCACCAGGTTCCCGACTAGCCTAGGCCTGCGGCCAGGAGCGGCTGCAGCTTAGTTTGGGCCATCCGCTCAGACGGTCAGAGACACCAGCCCTACAACCCACAAGACGCCAGCCTGGCAGATGGCTCTGCCAATCTCCCACGCTGTCTCCACAATGCTTGGCTGAGCCCAGACCATTCTGCCATCCACATGGGCCTGGTAGGAATGAGACTCTAATGCTTAGATTATCCAAAGGATTTATATATTTGGTAATGCTTAATAACAAGATGCTCATACAATCAGAGGTATAACCCAATACCCAACCTAGATATACTAACCACCTTAGACTGTTAGAGACATGTGCACATCCACCTCCATGTTCCCCTCTCTCTCTCCTGTTCTCTCTCCTAGCCCCTCCTCTTCCTTCTCCTCCTCCTCCTCTTCTTCTCCTTACTCCTCCCACCTTAGCTCCTCCTACAGCATACAAAATATCAGGCTTCATCACGATACTTGTTTTTATTGGTCCTCTCTGCTACATCTGCTCATATGTCTCTATGTTCATGCTTCTTTATCCTTCCACCCCTGTGGCATCCTTGCTGTTTCATGTCACAAGTGTTCCATTGCCTGCCTTCTTCATATTGTCTACTTTTCTTCCTTTTGGTCCCCTTTATAGTTTTATGACCCATCACGCTCCCACCCACACATGTACATACAAACAGTAAAAGCTAAGATCTGCATGAAACAGTACATTCTTCTTTCTGAGTCTGAGTCATCTCTCTTAAATAGTAATCTCTAGATTTTTTTCATTTTCCTGGAAACTTTATGTTCCTTTTTTTCTTGATAGCTGAAGAAAATTCCACTGTATATGTATATCACGTTTTCATGACTTATCCATCTATCAAGAGACACCTAGGCTGATTCTATTTTCTGGCTTTTGTGAATAGTATGTAAGTGTCTCTGTGGTAAGATATCTCAGTCCTTTGAGTGTATGCCCCAGAGCTGAGTCAAATGGTAGCTCTATTTTTAATAGCTTAAGGAATCTTTCTCCTGATTTCCATGGTGACTGCACCAGTTTACAGTCCCGCCAGCACTGGCTTTTTCTCTCCCTCACCAGGATTCCTTTGGCTTTTTTCCTGGTGACAGCTGGTCTGACATGGGTGAGGGTTGGCTGAGTGAGGTGGAATCTCAAATTAGTTTCCATATGCATTTCCCTGAAGGCTAGAGATGTTAAACTTTCCTAAAAGTGTTCATGGTTATGCGTACTGCTTATTGTGACACCCTTCTGCCCAATTCCTGGCCTGTCTATAGCAGTTTGGGTTTGTTTTTATGTTCTAGATTTTAACCTTCTGTTTGAAGTAGCTGGCAAGGATTTTCTCCCATTGAAGGCTGTCTGTTAACTCTACTGATAGATTTCCTTGCTTTGTTTAAGCCTTTAAATTCCATTCAATTCAACTGTTAATTCTTACAGCTATCCTTATGCCCCTAGAGTACTATAGAAAGTTCTGCTATGCCTGCCTGCATCTTGAAGGATTTTCCTCTTGTCTCCCTCTAGCATTCTCAGGGCTTTGGCTTTCAAATTAAGGTTTTAATCCACTTGAGTTTTTTTTTTTCAAGCATCTGTGTATGTATGATGGCCATGTGGGTGTGGTGTCTTGTGTATGTAGGTATGCATACACGAGTGTGGGCAAATGTATGTGTGAGACTGTTGGGTCCCTGGGCTCATGTCAAGAACCTTCTTCCAGCGCTTTTATTCCTTCATCACTAAGGTAAGGTCTATTAATGAACCCAGCCAAAGACTGCAGACATGACTAGTCTCTTGCAGAAGGCCCTGCTTTTTAACTTCCAAGGCTGGAATTACAGGTGGACTGCCACATCCACTGCTATTGACATGGGTCCTGGGGATGTGACCTTTGGTTCTCCTGCTTGTGCTGAAAGCACTTGAATCACAGAGCATCTTCCAGGCTAACTTTGAGTTAACTTTTGTAGAATTGGAGCTATGAATCTTGTTTTACTTTTATTCAGGTGGATATCCAGTTTTGCTAGCACCATTTGTTGAATAGGGAGGGATTTGTTTTGTTTTTTCCCCAATCAAATACTATATAGCCCTATCTGTGTAAATTTATTTCTCGGTCCCATATTCTATTCTATGTGTTCTAAATGAAAGAATCTCATTTTTAATGCAATGGGT
>JANHMN010000001.1:127419414-127457466 GCA_030674055.1 Rhabdomys pumilio | reverse complement strand
ACACACACACACACACACACACACACACACACACACACACACACACAGGTCTACCTTTCTCTTGACAATTAAGATTAATATAATTCAAACAATTGAGGTTTTCTAATTTAAGTCATGGTTTTAAAAAAAGTAATAAAAATAATAAAATTAAAAATTAAAATAATTTGGTGGACCAGAAATGTAGCGCAGTGGTGCAGCACTTATCTAGCATTCCTACAGTACTGCAGTTTATTTATTGAAAATTATTGTAGTTATAATGAATTCTAAAAATTATTTGATAGATTATTTTTTTCTAGTGCCAAGAATCAACTTTAACACCCAAGCAAACGTTCTACCCTTGATACACTACCTGGTCCTGCAAATTTCAATTTTTAGACAGACATCTGAATTATAGAAACCGTTCTCAAGTCTATTTCTTATGATGATGGGAAGAATCCATCCCATTCAAACACATTGGACAGCCAGAGGCAGAAGAAAATACTAACACAACTGGCTGTCATTATACCAACCAAGGAATGTAACAAAGTGTGTTCTGGTCTGTGGGGTGGGTTATTAAAAATGATAAAACTAATTGTTTTGTAGCTCTACACTGCCAATGAATAACTGCCTAAAAGATTAGCTGCTACATTAGCTTCTATTACAGTATCTTGAAACATCTACTGGTTTATATTTAGTTCAGTTTTCCACTTTAGATATAGGTAGGTTTAGATATTGAAATTCATTTTGTGTCATATCTGAGCATTTATGTTCTTTTAAAATTTGTTTATGCAAACCCTGACTCCTGGGGTTGTTATATCCCCTCGAGGGATGGCACAGCAGTTAGGAACACTTGTTGCTCCTACAGATGGTCTAAGGTCTGTTCCTAACACCCATAAGGAGCCTGACAGCTCTGTAATGACAGTTCTATAGGATCTGGCCCCTCTTCTGATTTCCATGATGCTCAGACACACATGCATAAACACACTTCTATCCACAAAATAAATCTTTAAAACAAAACCCAATTTCTAATACACTGCTATTAGGAAATGGAACCAGGCCATAGTTAGATGATCGTCACAAAGGCAAAGCCTTCATAAATGGAGTTATTTTCTTTATAAAAGAAAACTCAAGCAGAACACCCTGACCCCTTCCACTGTGGGAGTACAGAACAAAACTCTCATCTTGGAATCAGAAAGTTACCCATCATTACTTTTAAACATGGGGGCACCTCTCAGATGTCCCAGGCTCTAGAGCTATGAGAAGCCATACCTCTGGTGTCTCTAAGCTACACAGTCAGTGAGGTTTTATTACAGTAACCCGGACTGAGTAAGATCACTTGCTTTCAATAATAAACAACATATACACGTTTTAAATAATTCTCTGATAGCTAAAAAGGAGAAGCACATTTGGAATTACCTCAGTAAGCACTGCAGTGTGCTCATAACCACAGCTAATATAAACCACACTCAGATTCTTCAGAGCACCAATTGAATGAGGCTTGTAGATTTGTTCTGTTGAAAGAAAGAAGACTTTCTCGAATATAGGAAAAAGACTGAAAGACAGGTTTGTAAGTTTGAAAGCAACTTAGGCTACAAAGTGAGGTTCTAGAGTGTGTGGGGGAGACAGCCTCAGAATTTCTTATCTTCATATTTTTATAACTTTTATAATCTCTACATTTCTGTCTTATGACTCAATCTAATTTTAAAAGTGAATATGCAGAAGTATTAAAAAGAAAATTGTGCTTTGACGGGAAAGTATGCACTCTAATATTTATTTCTGGAAACCTGTAACCTTCTAGAACAGCTTCAGTCCCAAACTTCAACACCAATTGTGTTTTCATAGTTTGTATTCATTTTTGATGCAGGGTAGGGGCCAGAATGTATGTATTAGTGACACCGAGAACTAGAGAACCTACCATAAGAGGATTCAGTGAGATGTAAGTGCTCCTCACAGTACTGGCACACAGTAGGTGCTGAAATATCTGAGCCAAAATGCAAAGAATGAACAGAAAAAAATGAAGTTCTTGGAGAAGAATTCTGAATGGGCATCAAGAACTTTAAAGGCATCCTGTGGTAGACAAATGGTTTACATCCCAAGGCCAGAGCTTGTAAACATGATACATTACCTGGCAGACAACCAACAAGGAAGCCAGTAGAATTTTAAAACGCTAACCAGTTGACATTAAAATAGAGAAATTAGTCTAAATGATACAGGTGGACCCAATGTTATTCCTTTAACTAAGGAAGCTAGAGGCAAAAGAAGCCAGCGTGATCATAGCATGATTTTAAAAAGATTTAATCCAACACCACAGACTTTGGAGAAACAGGAAATATCCTATCAATGCTAGAATCCTATATAGGAGTTAGAATAGATGAGAAAATCGGGATTCTCACTCAGAACCTTCAGGAAACAAGGCAACCCTGCTGGCTGAGACCGAGTAACAGACTCCTCTGACTCTACATTTAAAAAAAAAAAGCATTGTTTTAAGTAGCTAAATTTTGTGATATTATTCCAGAAGCTGATACAGCTTTCCAAGCAATGCCAGAGTGAGTTTGGGAACCACTGTGATGTACGCTGTGGCAGGCCACTTTTCCAGCTACAAAAAAATAAAACAACTTGTTATAAGCATAAAACTATTTTTCTTACCTTTAATTGTGTTCCCACTGAGAGCCAGCTGCCCAGATCTGTTGCTCCCCCAGCCAAATGAAGTCCCCGTGAGAGACAGAGCAAAACTGTGTGCGCCACCTGCAGCCACCTGAGCCAATGGGATTCCCTCTAGAGACTTCACCTTCTGTGGGGTAGCTTGGGAACAGAAATTCTTCCCCAGGCCCAGTTGTCCTTGACTGTTACTTCCCCATGAAAACACATGGCCATCTACAAAAACAAAGAACACTTAAGAACTGTACACCTACTGGATTCCCAAAACAGTAAAATTTATCACCTCAATTATATACACACACACACACACATACACACACACACACACACACACACACACACACACACACACACTGGTTTTACAGAGGTATCATTGACAAAGGAAACGTATACAGATTTGAAATATTGAAGTAATATTCTAATATACGTATACACTGTAAAATAAATGCCAAAATTAGCTAAATAAATTGCCTCACACAGGCAGTTTTATTGTTTTGTTCTATTTTTCCAAATTCTACTTGTAGGGCTGGGGCTGTAGGGCTGTAGCTGTTAGCTCTAGAGTGTGCTCAGACTAAGTAAGACCTTGGGCTCAATGGCCAGGTCTAAGAAAATAAGCAAACAGGAAAGTGAAACAAAGCAAAACCCTACTCTCATAGTAAATATCAAGTATATAATATATTATTATTAATTATATTCACATCATGGGACAATGGTTTCCAGACCCCATTCATCCTATATTTGAGTTTATAGCCTTTGAATATTTCTTCCTTCCCCTAACTGCATGTTTCTCATTCTGTTTCTGTGGGTTCAGTGTTATTTGATTTTATGTGTAGGTGACTTAGGTAGTATTTATCTTTTTATGTTTAACTAAAGTTATTACTATAACATCCTAAAGTTGCAAGAGCATGATTCTCCTATTTTTTTGTACTGGACTTACTACTACAAACCTTCTAAAAATAAAACCAAAATAAAAGAAAATATGATGAAAATTTTTGGACAAAAGGCAAGGCATATTCAAGATCCCCTTCAAAACAATGTCCATTCTTTTCCCTTGTAAAGGCAACTGTGTTCTTATACCTTTTCTGCCACCAGATAATTGGAGTTGTCCCTAACTTGTGTTTTCTATATGCTTCAAGCTAGAAAATCCTAAATCCCCATTCTCCCCACTGCCAAAACTATGCACAGTTCAATCATTCCCCATTTCTTAATTGTTACCACTTTATAGTAGTACCAAATTAGTGCCCTGCATGTCTCCCTTGCTTTCAACAGTCTTTTCTGTCAAGGATGGCCAAAGTTACCTTTTAAAAAAAAATTAAGTGCAGTTCCCAACTCAGGTCACCCTGCAGTTATATCCCTCAGTCCCTCTTCTCTTTGAAACTCACCAGATAACAGGGTCCTTTCTAATAAGGACCTTCTAGCTGGACCATGCTATGGGAAGACACAGGTAACCCACTTGCATGACCCTTCCTGACTCTGATCACCTCATAAAGATTAGGATAGATCCATTCTCCAGGCAAAACCCAGCACACACGTCCTGTACTAGAGCCCAGCCTCACTTTCTGTTGCAACCACATCAGAAACAGCCAACCAAAAAGTCCAAATTCCCTTATCATCATGCAAAAACAATCTGAAACATCAAAACAGTATATACACACCCAAATCAACCACTGCTATAGAAACATTCTTCAGTAAAAATTATCTAGATGGACACTGAGGCACAGACTTTTAAATGAACAACCATAAGTGTCACCAAAGAATTCAAAGAGTGTTTTTAAAAAGGACACTATTTAGTGAATTTGGAGAATAATGTTTTATTGATGCTCAATAAAAGCAAACACGAGTGAAATGACAAATACAAAATTTGAGATCCAATTAATAAAAAGAAAAAATATTGAAGAGAACTCAAGCTGAAATAAAAATGGAATTCTAAAAATATCAATATGCCAATATGCCTTTAGAATCCTCTAAGGAAGGTTTCCAAATAAATTGATCAAGTAAAAGATGGAATTTCAAGGATAAAAAATAGAATTAGACAGTACAAGCAAAGAATGTAAAACATATTTTTAAAAACAGGAAAGGAAGAAGCATGTCTGGTGCAGGACATGGACAAATTACGGAAAAGCGTGAGAGGTCAAACCTTGGAACTAAGACACAGACAAAGGGGACAAGTCCCAGATGAGTATCATAGGCCAGAACCTGAGTATGATCACAGAAGAAAACAACCTCCAACTAAGGAAAAATATACCCAGAAAGATATAAGAAACACACGAAATACCAAACAGACAAGGTCAGAAAAAAATTAGTCATGGCATGCAATAGTTAAAACATTAAAATGTAAAGAAGGAAGATTTATTGTAAGTTGTGAGAGGAAAAAAAAACAGACATACAGGACAACCCATCATAATAACAACTGGTTTTTCAATAGAAACGTTGAAAGCCAAAAGAGCTTGAAGCAATGTATCTAACTCCTAAAACACCATAAGTGCACAGCTATACGTCTGTACCCAGTGAAAATATCAGCCATATATAAAGCAGAAAGAAAACCTTTCATGATACAGACACGTTAAAAGAGTTTGTGTCTACAAAATTAGACTTACAAAGAATACAGGAAGTAATACCTGAGAATGAAGATAGGAATATGCATAGCCAAGTGACTATAGAAGGGGGAAAAGAGAATTTTAAGCTAAACTCTAGTGTACACAACTTCATAGCAACTATAGAGCTGGAATTAAAGACAGATTAACACCAACTTAATAATTTCAGATAACCTTACTTTCTCCAATAGATTGGCCATCTGGAGAAACTAACAGATTTCTTCAGAACTTTCACTGAAATGCCAAAGAATATACATTCCACTGAGCAGTCCATGGAAGTTCCTCTAAAATACACACATACCGGGACACACACACACACAAAAATTTGAACAAATTCAGAAAAATCCAAATAACTCAGAATTCTACCCGATCATAATGAAATAAAAAAAAATTGTCAGCAAACAAATCTCTATCAACATACAAACTCACTGAGATTAAACAGCTCATTAATTGGTAATGAATGGTCAAAGAATAAATCAAGAAAATAATTTTTAAATTTATGGAAATAAATTAAAATAAAACCACAATACACACAACCTCTGGTCCACATTAAAATGTGAGGCTTAGCAGAAAATATACAGCTGTAAGCTCCTACATTAAAAACGATAAAGATTACAAATAAATGACTCTATGATGCAACTGAAGGATTTGCAAAAACAAGAACAAACCAATTCTAAATTTAATAGACGGCAAGCACTAATAAAAATCAGTACAGAAATCAATGAACGGAAACAAACAAACAAAGCTGGTTCTTTGAGAATATAAAAAGATGAACACAGTGTTGACCCAACAAATCAAAAGAAAAAAAGAAAGACACATTCCAAATGAATAGAATTAAAAACTAACATACAAACTTATAACACGTACCAAAAAAATTAAGAATATTACAAGAGAATACTTGAAAAACTTGTATTCCATTAAGTTAGAAAACCTAAAAGAAGGGGATAAATTTCATGATTCATCCAAAAACCAAAGTTAATTCAAGAAGTGACCAACAACCTAAAGAAACCCATAAGAGATAAGGAAATGGAAATTGTAATAAAAGCCCTACCAACTAAAACAATACCAGGCCCAGAAGAATTCACAGCAAAATTCTACCAGACTTTCCGAGAAGACGTACAACCAATACTTCTTAAATCATTCAAAAAGGAAGAAACAACAACAAAAACCACTCCCAAACTCCTTTATGAATCTAATGCCAGTCTAGACCAACATAAAGAACACAACAAATAAACCTAAACTACAGGCCAATATCCTTTATGAACATAAATTCAAAAATGCTCAATAGAATGCTTTCCAACTATGCAGTCAAAAGATTATCAAAGCTGGCTCTATTTTAAAGATACAAGGTTGGATCAAAATACATAATCAATTATCAATAAATAATATAAGTAGGCTTCAGAGGAAAAAAAATCACATCATCATCTCAATAGATACAGAAAAGGCCTTTGACGAAATCCAATATGCTCCCTCATCAAAAGTCCTAGAGAGCCCTTCCACCCAGTCCTTTTTGCTGGGCAAACTCCTGGCTGGTCTGCTCCTGCAAAGACACCATCCTAGAGCATGCTCTGTACTCAGAGCAGTTGGTAAGAACACCTTTCCACCCGAGTCCCAGAGCTGCCCACTGGAACTCGTCACCCACCAAAACCCCTGCCCCCAGAATATCACTCCCTTTCCACCCCTTCCTCCTGGATCTTTCTGCTGGGCTAGACTCCTAGCTGGTTTGCTCCAATGAAGACATATATCCTGACCCATCACAGAGGATCCATTATACTCAGAGCAGTTGAAACCATATCCTGAGCCATCCCAGAAGATTGGCTACACTCAGAGCAGTCAGGCAACTAACACCACAGCCTGAGGCATCCCAGGAGATCTGCTGCACACAGGGTAACTGAGTTGATCACAAGCTAGTCTGCTCCCCTGAAGACACCACAGCTTGAAGGCATCCCAGGAGCTCCTCTGGACAAGGGGCAACTGGGCAACAGACACCACAGTCTGAAGACTTCCTGGGGGCTCTGTGGCATGCAGGTCAACTAACCCAACAGATTGAAAGCCTCCCTGGAGTCTGCTACACACAGGGAAACAGAAACCACACTCCATAGGTTCTCTGGAGAACATCTTCAAGCAGGAAAACAGCTTGACTGCTCCTCTGAAGACCCAACAGTTTGAAGGCCTCCCAGGAGATGTACTGCAGCCAGAGCAACAGATCAGAAGCTTTTCTGCCCCTCTGAAGAGCCCCTAGTTGGAAGGCTCCACAGGTGGTCTGCTACAGCCAGGGCTGCAGGCCTACCAGAAGACCTGAAGCAACCCAGGGACAAAAGAGGCAGACTCCAGACAGAATCGCCCAGACCAGCAAACACCAGGGATAACCAGATGGATAGAGGCAAGTGCAAGACCATAAGCAACAGAAGCCAATATACATGGGCATCATCAGAACCTAGTTCTCCCACCACAGCAAGCCTTGAATACACTAACACACCTCAAAACCAGGAAGCTGACCTAAAATCCTATCTCATAAAGATAATAGAGTCCTTTAGGGAGGATATAAATAACTCACTGAAAGAAATACAGGAAAACACAGGTAAACAGGTAGAAGGCCTTAAAGAGGAAACAAATAAATCCCTTAACGAAATATAGGAAAACACAATCTAAAAGGTGAAGGAATTGAATAAAGCAGCCCAAGACTTAAAGTGGAAGTAGAAACAATAAAGAAAACACAAATGGAGGCAAACCTGAAAATAAAAGTCTAGGAAACAAGTCAGAAATTATGGATGTAAGTATCACCAACAGAATACAGGAGATAAAAAAGAGAATCTCAGGTGTAGAAAATACTATAGAAGAGATTGACACAACTGTCAAACAAAATTCAAAACGTAAAAAGTCCTAACCCAAAGCTTCCAGAAAATTCAGGACACAATGAAAAGACCAAAATCAACAGACCTGAAAATGTCTTCAACAAAATCATTGAAGAAAACTTCCCCAACCTAAAGAAAAAGACGGACATAAAGGTACAAGAAGCCTACAGAACAGCAAATAAATGAGACAAGAAAAGAAAATCTTCTTATCACATAACAATCAAAACACTAAACCCACAGAACAAAGAAAGCATATTAAAAGCTACAAGAGAAAAGGGCCAAGTAACATACAAAGGTAGACCTATCAGAATTACACCAGACTTATCAACAAAGACTACGAAAGTCAGAAGATACTGGTCAGAGGTCATGCAGACTCTAAGAGAACACAAATGCCAGCCTAGGCTACTATATCCAGCCAAACTCTCAATCAACATAGATATAAAATACAATATATTTCAAGACAAAACCAAATTCAGACAGTATCTATCTACCAATCCAGCCCTACAGAGAATCATAGAAGGAAAACTCCAACATAAGGAAGGTACCTACACCAAAGAAAAGACAAGATATTAAGCATCTCGCAACAAAGCCAAAAGAGAAGAAGCACAAGCACATAAAGCCACCTACAAAAACAAACATATGAGGAACTACCAGTCATTTGTCTTTAATATCTCTCAATATTAATGTCTTTAATATCTCTCATCTATAAAAAGACATAAGCAACAGACTGGATGGCAGACAAGATCCAGCATCTTGCTTCATATAATAAACACACCTCAATAACAAAGACAGAGGGGCTGGAGAGATGGCTCAGTGCTTAAGAGCACTGCTGCTCTTCCAGAGGTCCTGAGCTCAATTCCCAGCAACCACATGGTGGTTCACAACCATCTGTAATGGAATCTGATGCCCTCTTCTTGTGTGTCTGAAAACAATGACAGTGGATTCACATACATATATTAAATAAATAAATCTTTTTTAAAATGGCAAAGTCAGATACTATCTCAGAGTAAAAGGATGGGAAAACGTCTTCCAAGCAAATAGTCCGCCAAAACAAGCTAGAGTTGCCATCCTAATATCCAATAAGATAGATTTTCAACCAAAAATTACCAAGCATGAAGAAGGACACTTCATATTCATCAATGGGAAAATCCACCAAGAGAAAGTCTTAATTATGAATATCTGTGCTTCAAATGCAAGGGCACCCACATTCATAAAAGAAACTTTACTAAAGTTCAAAACACACATTGAACCCCACACAATAATAGTGGGAGACTTCATTACCTCTCTCACCAATGAACAGGACATTGAAACAGAAATTAAACAGAGATACAGTGAAACTAACGAAGGTTATGAAACAAATGGAATTAACAGATATCTACAGAACATTTTACTCTAAAATGAAAGAATACACCTTCTTAGCACTTCATGGTGCCTTCTTCAAAATCGACCATATAATTGGTCACAAAACAAGCCTCAATTGATACAAGAAGATTGAAATAATCCCATGCATCCTATCAGATCACCATGGCCTAAGGCTGGTCTTCAATAACAGCAAAAACAACGGAAAGCCCACATACAGGTGGAAACTGAACAACTCTCTATTCAATGATAACTTGGTCAGGGAAGAAATAAAGAAATTAACGACTTTTCTGCAATTTAATGAAAATGTGGTCACATCATACCCAAACTTATGTGACACAATGAAAACAGTGGTAAGAGGAAAATTCATGTGCTAAGTGCCCTGGTAAAGAAGCTGGAGAGATCTTACCCTAACAACTTAACAGCACACCTGAGAGGTATAGAACAAAAAGAAGTAAACTCACCCAAGAGGAGTACAAGGCAGGAAACAGTCAAACACGGGGCTGAAATCAACCAAATAGAAACAAAGAGAACAATACAAAGAATCAACAAAACTAAAAGCTGGTTCTATGAGAGAAACAAGATAGATAAACCCCTAGCCAAACTAACTAAAGTGCCCAGAGGCAGAATCCAAATTAACAAACTCAGAAATGAAAAAAGAGACATAACAACAGAAATGGAGGAAATTCAAAAAATCATTAGCTCCTACTATAAAAACCTATACTCAACAAAACTGGAAATCTAGATGAAATGGATGGTTTTCTGGACAGATACTACATACCAAAGTTAAAAAAAAGAGCAGGTAAACTATCTAAACAGGACCATATGGTACAAGGAAATAGAAGAAGTCATTAAAAATATCCCCAACAAAAACAAAAAAACAAACAAACAAACCAAAAAAAAACCAATCCAGGGCCGGATGGATTTAATGCAGAATTCTACCAGACCTTCAAAGAAAACTGATACCAATATTCCTCAAACTACCAGACCTTCAAAGAGGACCTAATACTAATATTCCTCAAACTACTTTATAAAATAGAAACAGAAGAAGCACAACCTAATTCATTCTATGAAGCCACAATTACTCTGATATGTAAACCACAGAAGGACCCAACAAAACAGAGAACTTCAGACCAATCTCACTTATGAATATCGATGCAAAAATACTCAATAAAATTCTTGCAAACTGAATCCAAAAATGCATCAAAACCATCATTCACCACAATCAAGTAGGCTTCATCCCAGGGATGAAATGTTGGTTCAATATACAAAAATCCATTAATGTAATCCACTACATAAACAAACTCAAAGAAAAAAAATCACATAATCATCTCCTTAGATGCAGAAAAAACATTTGACAAAATGCAACACCCCTTCATGTTAACAGTATTGGAGAGATCAGGAATTCACGGCCCATACCTAAACATAATAAAAGCAATTTACAGAAAACCAACAGCCAATATCAAATTAAATGGAGACATACTTGAAAAAATCCCACTGAAATTGGGGACAAGACAAGGATGTCCACTCTCTCCATATCTATTCAATACAGTACTCAAAGTGCTAGCTAGAACTATAAGACAACAAAAAGAGATCAAGGGGAAACAAATTGGCAAAGAAGAACTAAAGGTGTCACTATCTGCAGACGATATGATAGTATACATATACAAAACTTCCACCAGAGAACTTTTCCAGCTGATAAACAGCTTCAGCAAGGTGGTCGGATATAAAATTAACTCAAATAAATCAGTAGCCTTCCTTTATACAAATGATTAACAGGCTGAGGAAGAAATCAGGGAAACAGCTACCTTCACAATATCCACAAATAATATAAAATATCTTGGGTTAGCTCTAACCAAACAAGTAAAAAACCTGTATACAATAACTTCAAATCTCTCAATAGAGAAATTGAAGACCTCAGAAAATGGAGAGATCTCTCATGCTCATGGATTGGCAGAATTAGTATAGTAAAAATGGCCATCCTACCAAAGGCAATCTACAGATTCAATGCAATCCCCATCATAGTTCTTCAAAGACATGGAAAACTTAATTCTCAAATTCATCTAGAAAGGCAAAAAAAAAAAAAAAAAAAAACATAATAGTGAAAACAATTCTTAACAATAAAAGAACAGCTGGAGAATCACCATCCCTGACCTCAAGCTTTACTACAGAGCAATAGTGATAAAAACTGCATGGTATTGGTACAGAGACAGACATATTGATCAATGAAGTAGAATTGAAGATCCAGAAATAAAATCACACACTTAGGGACATTTGATCTTTGACAAGGATGCCAAAAAAGTATACAATGGAAAAAAACAAAACATCTTCCGTAAATGATGTTGGTCTAACTGGCTGTCTATATGTAGAAAAATGAAAATAGACCCATATTTGTCACCTTGCACAAAAATCAAGTCCAAGTGGATCAAAAACATCAACATAAAACCAGATACACTGAATCTAATAGGAGAGAAAGTGGGGAAGAGCCTTGAACTCATTGGCACAGGGGAAAATTTCCTAAACAGAACTCCAGTGGCTTATACTCTAAGGTCAAGGATTGATAATGAGACCTTATGAAAGCTTCTGTAAGGCAAAAGACATAGTCAATAAGAGAAATCGGCAACCTACAGGTTGGGAAAAAAAATCTTCACTAACCCCACATCCAAAAGAGGGCTAATATCCAAAATATATAAAGAACTAAAGAAGCTTATCACCAAGAAACCAAACAACACAATCAAAAAAAATGAGGTAGAGAGCTAAACCAAGAATTCACAATAGAAGAATCTTGAATGACTGAGAAGCACCTAAAGAAATGTTCAAAGTCATTAGTGATCAGAGAAATGCAAATCAAAATGACCCTGAGATTCCACCAATCAGAGTGGCTAAGATCAAAACCTCAGGAGACAACACATGTTGGCAAGGATGTGGAGAAAGAGGAACTCTCCTCCATTTTTGGTGGGATTGCAAACTGGTACAACTATTCTTGAAATCAATCTGGAGTTTCCTCAGAAAATTGGAAATAGATCTACCTGAAGACCCAGCAATACCAACTCTTGGGCATATACCCAAAAGATACCCCACCATGCCACAGGGGCACATGTTCACTATGTTCATAGTGGCCTTGTTTGTAATAGCCAGAAGCTGGAAACAACCCAGATGTCCCATGACAGAAGAATAAATATAGAAAATGTGGTTCATTTACACAATGGAATACTACTCAGCTATTGCAAACAAGGGCATCCTGAGTTTTGCAGGAAAATGGATGGAACTAGAAAATATCATCCTAGGTGAGGTAACTCAGACCCAAAAAGACATACATGGTATGGACTCACTAATAAATGGATATTAGCCGAAAAAAAAAAACAAAAAACAAAACAAACAAACAAACAAACAAAACAACTGCAGAATACCTAAGATACATTCCATAGAACTCAAAAAGGTCAACAAGCTGAAGGGTCAAAGTGAGGAGACCTCACTCCCACTTGGGAGGGAGAAGAAAGCAATCACCAGTAGAGAGGGAGGAGGAACATGGGAGGGAAAGTGGACGGGTGGATGGGGGAACAGGAGGGAACCTGATCTGGTGTTAGGTGAGGGAAAAGGGCTGAAGCCCTAAGGGTCACAAGAAAGAATGGAACCAGGCAACCTCGGGAGGTAGGAGGTTGGGAGGACCCTCCAGAATGTACCAGATACTTGGGAGATGAGAAGCTCTCAGGACTCAAAGGGAGGAACCTTAGATGAAATACCCAACAGTAGGGAGAGGGAACTTGTAGAGCCCACCTCCAGCAGAAAGACAGGGCATCAAGTGAGGGAGGGGTTTGCCATCCCACAGTCAAAACCCTGACCCATAATTGTTCCTGTCTGAAAGAACTGCAGGGATAGAAATGGAGAGCCTAAGGAAAAAAAGGTCCAGCAACAGGCCCAAAGTGGGATTCAGCTCAAGGGGAGGTCCCAAGGCCTGATACTATTACTGAGGCTATGTAACGCTCACAAAAAGAGACCTATCATGACTGCCCTCTGAAAGACACAATAAGCAGCAGAAAGAGTCAGATGCAGATATTTGTACCCAACCAATGGACAGAAGCTGCTGGCCCCTGTGGTTGAATTAGGGGAAAGGCTGGAAGAATCTGAGGAAGAGGGCACCTTGTAGGAAGACCAGCAGTCTCAATTAATGTGAACCTCTGAGATCTTTCAAACACTGGACCACCAACCAGACAGCATACACTAGCTGATATGAGATCCCCAACACATATACAACAGAGGACTTCTAAGTCTGGGTTCAGTCAGAGAAGATACATCTAACCCTTAAGAGGCTGGAGACCCCAGAGAGTTTAGAGGTTTTATTGAGTGGAGGGTGAGGGGTGATGACATCCTCATGGAGACAAGGGATTGGGGAGGAGGTATGGGATGTGGAACAGCTGGAGGATGGACGGGATGGGGTAGGAATAAAATCTGCAGTGAAATAAATAAATAAATAAATGAAAAAAGAAAATTATTAGTACAAAGCCTTAAAAAATTATATTTCACAAAGACACCCTAAAAAAGAGTTTCAGAGATAGGAGGACTGGCGGGAACATACCTCAATATAATTTATTGAATATGACTGAATATGACAAATCCATGGCTAACATTATCCTAAATGAAAAAAAGCTTAAAGCAATCATATTAAAATCAGGAAGGAGACAGGGTTACCCACTATCCCCTTTCTTTGTCAATATAGGTATTAGTACTCTAATATTAGCTAGAGCAATAAGACAATAAAAAAAAATTAAAGGTATGCAAATAGAAAAAAAGTCAAATTATTTTATTTGCAGATGATAGGATGTTATACATACAAGATCACAAAATTTGATCTTTTACACCAAAGGCCTTTTACAAACGATCAACAATTTCAGTAAAGTAGTGGGATACAAGATCAACTTAGAAAACTCAGCAGCCTTCGTATATAACAACAATGAATTTGCTGAGAAAGAGATCACTGACACAATCCCACTCACAACTGTCTCTATGAAAATAAAAATCTAGGAATAAACCTAACCAACACATCTATGATGAAAACTTTAAATCCCTGAAGAAAAAGACAGAAGACACAAGACTGTAGATAGCCCTGTCATGGGGGACATGGATGGACAGAATTAATATTGTGAAAAGAAATGTTTTATCAAAATCCACTTACAGATTCAACAAAATTCCAAACAAAATCTCCACAGCATTCTTTATAGACACAGAAAAAAACAAAACATTCTAAAATTCATTATGAAACTACAGAAGACCTTGGAAAGTCATAGCAATCCTGAGCAAAAAGAACCATACTGTTAACTAATGTAAGTGCTGGCTCTTTGTGAGATAAAGAAAACTGACAGACCCTTAGCCCAATTAACCAAAAGAAAGACATGTCCCACTTAACAGAATCAGAAATTAATATTGAAATATTACAATACATGACAAAGAAATTGAGAATATTATAAGGGAATTATTTTTTTAAAGAAAATTTATATGCTATTAAGTTGGAAAAACTAAAAAAACTGTACAAATTTTGAGATTCATCCAAACCACCAAAATTGAACCAAAAAGAAATTAACACCCTAAACAGACTCACAATAAATGAGATTGAAACAATAATAGAAAGTCTCCAACTAATATAAATAGACTTAAAGATAAGACGAATATCTCAATAAATGCAAATGCCTTTGAGAAAATCCAACATACTTTCAGAATAAAAGTCCTAGAGAGAGTAGGACTACAGGGAACATAACTCAAATTAATAATTAATAAGATTAATTTTAAATTAATAATTAATAAAACTAATTTTAAAATTAAAAATTAATATATGAGAAACATTCTAAATGGAGAAATCTTGAATGACTCCCATTAAAACCAGGAAGGTGGAGAGGCTGTCTACTGCCCTCTTTTTCAATATAGTGCTCCAAACACTGTCTGGAGCAGAATGCAGCAAGAGGAAATTTAAGAGTCAAAAATAAAAATGAAAAAGTAAAATTATCCTTATTTTCAGATGACATGATATTAGGCATAACTGACTCCAAATACTCAAAAAAAATCAGAAAACTTCTAGAAAGAACCATTAATTTCTGCAAAATCACATTTTACAAAAATTGACTCATGAAAATCAGTAGCCTTTCTAAAGGCCATCAAAAATACCGTATGAGAAAGGAGTGATGGACACGCACCCATTCATAATAGCCTCAAAGAAAATAATTATCTAGGAACAAAGCTAAGCAAGGAGGTGACAGACCTCCACCATGAAAACTTGAAATCTCTGAGTGAAGAGATTTGGAGACATTAGAAAATGGAAAACCCTCCCAAGCTCATGAAAGGCAGAAATAATACTATGAAAATGACCATTCTACCAATAGTGATTAGCAGAGTCAGTGCAGTCCTAATCAAAATCTCCACAACATTATTTTAAAATATTTCCTAATGACAGAGGTCCCAAAAGTATTATTTACCTTCTGATAATGCCAAAGAGTGGTAGTGTCCACAGGAAACTTGGATTATTTTTATGTCATCCAGAGCTTTTATTTTCCTATAATAAAAAAGTCTCAAAAATTAATTGAACCTTCTTTAGGATGCGTTATCAAAGAAATTACAGACATTTAAAAGTATTTTGGATAAGACAACAGATCTCAGGGAACAATTTTATTCTGTGCTTCTGGAATATCACTATCTCAAAGTGTCAAGCTGTGTTTTTCTTTCCTGCTTTTTATGACTTTTGCTAGTTAGGGGAAGGGTTTCACTCCCAGCTTCCAAGAACTGAAACCACCTCTGTTCCCCTTTGAAGACAGTAGCATTGGGTTTCCCCACTTATTCTGCACCTCCTATATCTTTGCAAAGGACCAGAAGTCTTCTTTCCCACACTGACCCTGCTAATGCCACTCCCATGGCAGTAATTTCACTGGCTGTAGTGTTCGGGGACAGCAGGAATGCCATTCATCTAACCATTGCATCACTAAATGACAAGGCGTCTGACTACCTGACAAGGACCATAAGTCCCTGCTATACACTCCTTAGTCCAACATCTTCACTTCTGAACACAGCACACAGCTACAATTACCTAGCATCTGTTGTCTTTCTTTGGTGTGGGTTGGGTTTATTTTTGTTTGTTTGTGGGACCTAGAAATTTTAAGGGGAAATGGGTAAAAAGGGGGTCTCATATAGGTCTGGTTGGCCTCTATGTAACTGAGGATGACCTTGAACTTCTGATTCTGTCTGTGTCTCAACAAAGGTCTATGTATTTTAAAGCTTCAGTGGAAGAGTATAGCATGTTCCATTAACTTTTTTCATCATGATGGTAATGGATAGTCTCCCACATAGGAGCTTGAGTATTGGGAAATACATAATAAGTTAATGTGAGAGGCTCTGCTTTAGTCAGATACAAGATAATCTAGATTTCTTTCTGAATCCTTGGTGTCTTGATGGTTTGTACTTAAAATATTTATTTATTTATTTATTTATTTATTTACTGTCGAAGTCCAAATGAGTTCACATACTTACATTACAATAAGTAATATAAGGACTTAAGAATCGCATATTATTTCATCCTTACTCTCTCCTTCAAGGCCCTCTATTTATTCAAATGATTCTACACATGATTTCCTGACCACTTTTCTCACCACATTTTAACCCTTGACACTGGTAATCTTTGTGCCCTGGCGTTTGAGTAGCTAGCACTTAAAAATATTGGAAAATAGTGAGTTGAAATACTTACGTAGGCATAAAACTTATTTCCTTAAACTCTCCAACCCCCAGCTGCCCTTCAGATCCAGCTCCCCATGCGAAGACCTTCCCTTTGTGGCAGACAGCTACAGAGTGCTCCTTCCCACAGCTCACCAGATCAACTGGCAGAGTATCCAGTGCCTGAATCAGTTCTTTGGAAACAGAAAAAAACAACAACAGGAAAACAAAACAAACAAACAAAAAACAAAACAAAACAAAACTCCCATAAGAGTATAAACCTCTAGAGTTAAAGAAAGTAGTAGTTAGCTTCGTAGAAAAAGAAAGAGGAGTTACACAAATTCTTTGTCTCCTTCAATGTTGGCTAAATCAAGTCTAAAGTCCTTACTAAACACCATGAAGAAACAAACTCAATATGTTTATACAAGCATGGAAAGACAGCTGTGTTGTATGGACTACCGGGACACAACTTGGCTGGCAAGGTTTGACCACCCTGAGTTTCTATGTGAGCAAACTGCTGTTCACTGCCTAGGGAAACGAAACTGAACGGTGCCCATTCGTGTCTGGCAAGGGCTCTATCATTACTTCATAGATGGTTCCCCACAATTTATTATCAAACCCCTTTTCTTTTGTGAAATACAGTACACAAGTCCCTGAATCTAAGCACTTCTTTTCATTTACTTTCTTTGAATTCCTATATACACACAAATTACTCTCTGGGCAAAAGACTAATAAAATCCCATGTTGGTTTTTGCCTATTCATTTTTTTTAAGTTAAATTTGCAGCTTCCTGAAAATGAATCAAAAGGGGCAGAGGAATAGTGTTCATTTTCTACGCACAAAATCAAATCTAGTCAATGGGAATTTAAAACAGTCCGGTGGTAGAATGCTTGCTTAGCATATAATGTGACAGAAAAAAAAAAAAACAGAAAAATAAACTAGAACTTTAGTTTGAGCCATACTTACAGTGAATCAATATCAAATATAAAATTCCCTAGTAGGTTAATGTTTTGGTAAAAACACAGCTTGTTGTTTAGATACAATTATAATAATTTATAAATGAAAAGATTTCTATAAGGATTAAATACGTAAGCAGAAAATAAACCAAGGAGGAGCTGCAATGTTTGTAGAGCTGCTTTTGGTGTGATGACAGGTGGCTTCTTTAGAAAAGTATTTTATTATATTTACGTGTGTGTGTGTGTGTGTGTGTGTGTGTGTGTGTGTGTGTGTGTATCACTGTGTGCATATGTGTGTGCTGGTCCCCATAGAGGCATCGGATGCTCTGGACCTGGAATTAGGTGACTGTAAACTGCAGCATAAGTGCTAGGAACTGAACTCTTAACCACTGAGCCATCTTTCCAGATCCTACAGGTGGCTTCTTTAGTACATTCCTGCATCAGCCTTAACGCCCAAAAAATACTATTATACTTTTTTTTTTTAACTTAGAAGAAAAGATGCTCCAAGGTATGTTAAGCTAGTTAGAGGCTTGGAAGCTACTCGGTTTGGAAGACAGACCTCCCCAGAAAGTTCTCTTAGGCTTAGCTTGGTAAAGAGGAAGGACTTTTTTCTAGCCAGAGGAACTCAAGCAGTTCTGTTTTGCTTTCAGTTTCTCAGTGAAGAGGAAATGGAAACCGAAACAAATACAAACTCTAGAGCTCTGGGAATTGAAATAGTTGACCATTTAACACAAGCTGCTTAAAATAGGGCTCCGGCTTCTAGATATCCCTGGTCCAGCCACCCGGTATCCCTGGTCCCCTTCCCTGGGCCCGTGGTCCAGCGACCTGAGGCTCCCACATCCTGTCGTGAGCACCTGCTCAGGAGCTTGATAGTCACCTGGCCGTTTGGTACTCTTCTCTCTCCTCTGGCCCAGCTGGCCCCAGCTGTTGTCCCCGCAGGAATACACCCTGCGGTTGCTGAACAGAAGCAGCGAGTGGCGTTCCCCGCTGGCCGCCTGCAAGAGTTTAAAGCCGGTTCCCGCCTCCAGACGCCTAGGCTGCTGGCTTCCTGCAGCCCACCTGAAGTACATCCCTGCGGTGTCCAGCCACCTGAGGCTCTGCTTTGTCAGATGGGCTCCCAAATGCAAGTGACCTAGCTTCCCTAACTCCTCCCAAGGGCGCTGCCCAGTCCCTTACGTCATAGTTCTTTCTTTCTTGTCCCATACCACTAACAGCTTTCCCACGGGGCTTCTTCTTTCTCATCTTAAAACTGGCTGCTTGAATTTTAAGTACTGAGTATCTGAGAAGACGGGGAAGAAGAAAGTATCTCCATCATAAGTAAGCCACTTGTGAGTCCTGCTGCTCTGGGCAAATGGCTAAGTCTGTGAAATATTAAGTGACAATATTCACAAGTTGTAGCAATTTCAGTGGAAGCCAATTCCCAGGGAATCTGCTTTCCTTGGCAATTCTAACTGGGGTTCTTTTTATTCCAGCCTTGATTATTAATTTTCAAATTGCACATTAAGCATCACATAGTAGATCTATATGTATAATAAATAGATTATGGAGTGTGTACAGGTGGTTAAAGAACTTTTTAAAAAGTTTCAAAGAGGCCTAGAAAGCCAAAGCTGGAAAGCCTATAGGTATGTAATAATGAACTCTAACTAAAGCTGCAAGGGAGAAGCTTTTGTCCAAATGAATCCAACTGCAGAGTAAGGGCACGGTCCAGCTGTGGAGAAATGAAAATCTTCACATCAAAGTTGTACAAGCAAACAGAACAATGAAAGAGCCCAAGAGAACCCTCTTTTGCAGGGTTTGCTGAGCTCTGAAAAGAAGAATTTGATTGAAACATCTCCTTTAGAACTATGTGTTCCAAGTTGAAGCCCTCTCTCTCTCTCTCTCTCTCTCTCTCTCTCTCTCTCTCTCTCTCTCTCTCTCTGCCTCTCTTACACCCCCCCAGTCTCTCTCTCTCTCTCAAAACAAATACAGCTCTGAAATGGCTGTGGGTTGCTGTATTTATTTCCATCTGCTGCAAGATGAAGCCACTCTAATGATGGCTGAATAAGGTGCTGACATATGAGCCTATCAGAATATTATTTAGTCATTTTATTGTTACTTTTTTGGGGGTTTTAGACTAGTAGTATTTGGTTTTGTCCTAGGTCTCTGGGCTATCCAAATTCTGGATCTTGGTCACCTAAGCAGTTTCAGGTATGGGTTCCACTTCATGGTGTGGGCCTTAAGTCAAATCAGATATCAGTTGGTTACTCCTGAGTGGTTTATGCCACCATTGCCCTAGCATATTTTGCAAGCAGGACAGATTGTAGAACAAGAGCTTTGTGGTTGGACTGGTTTACTTTTCTTTTTTTGCAACCTGCAGAGTCTCTTTCCGTGTCATAGAAATTAGAACATGGAGGTAGCACTACCTCTCCACATTCAATGTATTGTGTGGGTGTTGACATGAGCAATGAAGACTTGCTGTCAGTTTGTTGAGGACAGCCTATTTTCTTGGCAACAGCTTGGATTTCATAGGGACTCTTTCAGTCAATAACTCAATTGGATAAAACTCAGTCCCAGAATGAAAACTTCCTTTGGAGGAGACTAGTTGGGGTTCCATTTCCCTAATTATTTAGAGACTTCATTAGGATCACCTTCATATATTTTAGGAAGGATTCCACTATATTAGGTTTCCATGCTGTCCTTTCAATGGCATTCAATTCTAGCTGTCCCTCCCTTAATTTCCTCTCTAAATTCTATTTTCTCTCTTCTTTCCCACAAGAACCTCCCATTCTCACACCTTCCCCTCCTCTACCCATAAAATCCATCGTATTTCCCCATACCAGGGAAATCTATGTGTCCCCCTAGTCCTTTCCTCTGTGCCTAACCTCTCTGGGTTAAAAAGATACAAGAATACACAGAATACCAGATAGACAACAAGATCAAAAAAATTCCTCATAGTATTTTTTAACATGCAGCCATGCAGTTTAACTAGCATCATTTTTGAAGATTCTCATTTTCTAGTATGTATTTCTAGCTTCTTTCTCAAAAATCACATGTATATAGGGTGTGGACTTTATTTCTGGGTGTTCAGTTCTATTCCATTAATCAACATGCCTTCTTTTATGCCAGTGTTACACTACTTTCTTGCTATAGCTTTGGGGTATAACTGGAGACCTCCAACAGTTCTTTAATTGCTTAAGATTGTTTTAGCTAGCATCGATTTTTTTGTGTTTCGATAAGAAGTTGAAAATTGTCCTTTCAAGCTCTTTGAAGAATTGTGCTAGAATTTTAATAGAGATTGCACGAATCTGTAGAGTGCCTTAGGTAGGATGGCCGTTTTTACTATGTCAATTCTACTGATTCATGAACATGAAATAACTCTCCAGTGTCTGATGAATCCTTTACTTTCTTTCCTCAAAGACTTGAAATTCCGTCATACAAGTCTTGCACGTCTTTCCTTAGACTTACCCCAAGATACTTTATATTATTTGAGGCTATTGTGAAGCGTAATGTTTCCTGGTTTTCTATCTCAGTCTGTTTGTCGTTTGTATATAGGGGAGTTACTGATGTCTTTGTCAGTTAATTTTGTTTCCAGCTTCTTTGTTGAAATTGTTTATCAGCTGTAGGAATTCTCTGTTAAAATTTTTAGGGTCACTTATGTATACTGAGATATCATCTACAAATAGCAATATTTTTACTTCTTTCCAATTTATATACCTTTGATCTCTATAGTTGTCTTATTGTTCTAAGACTTCAAATACTGTGTTAAATAGATATGAAGAAAATGGACAGCCTTGCCTTGTTCCTGATTTTAGTGGAATTGTTTTGAGTTTTTCTCCATTTAATGTGATGGTCACTATAGGGTAGCTGTAAACTGTTTTTATCATATTGAGGTATGTGCCTTGTATCCCTAATCTCTCCAACACTTTTATCATGAAAGGATGTTGGATTTTATCAAAGGCATTTTCTGCATCTAAGGAGATGATCATGTAACTTTCCTCTTTGTTTATATGGTGGATTACATTTATTGATTTTTCATATACTTAACAACCCCTACACCTCTGGGATGAAGTCCACTTAATCATGTAAATTATCATTTTTACCTCTTCATATATTCAGTTTGAAGGTATTTTATTGAGTACTTTTTGTATCTATGTGCTTAAGGGTGTCAGGATAACTGTGGACTTACAAAATGAATTGGACAGTATTTCTTCTGTTTCTAGTTTGTGCAATAAATTAAAGAGTATTGGTGCCAACTCTTCTTTGCAAGTCTAGTAGACTTCTGTGTTAAGACCATATGGCCCTCGGTGGGTTTTGTTGTTGTTATTTTGGGGTTGTTTGATTTTTTTATGTTTTGGGGTTTCTTTGTTTGGTTGGTTTGATTTGGTTTGGGGTTTTTGTTTTGTTTTGTTTTGTTTGTTTTTTGGTTGGAAGACTATTAATGAATGCTTCTATTTCACTAGAGGCTATAAGTCTTTTTTTATTTTGATTTAATTTTAGTAGATAATGTCAATTGAGAAGATTATCCATTTCTTTTAGATTTTTCAATTTTGTGGAGTACAGGTTTTTGAAGTAAGGCCTAATGATTTTTTGACTTTCCTTGGTGTCTCTTGATAAGTTTCCCTTTTCACTTTCGATCTTGAAAATTTGGATATTCTCTTTGCCTTTTAGTTAATTTGGATAAGGGTTTGTCTATCCTATTGACATTCTCAAAAAACTAACCCTTTGTTTCATTGATTATTGTTTTCTTTGTTTCCATCTTATTAATTGAAACCCTCAGTTAGATTATTATTTTTTTATTGCCATCTACTCCTGTCAGTGTGATTTATACATTTTTTCCCTAGAGCTTTCAAGGGAGCTATTAAATTGTATGGGATCTCTCTCCTTTTTTTTTTTTTTTTCTTTTTTAAGGTAGTCACTTTGTGCTATGAACTTGCCTCTTAGAATCACTTTTCTTGGCTGGGCGGTGGTGGCGCACGCCTTTAATCCCAGCACTTGGGAGGCAGAGGTAGGTGGATTTCTGAGTTCGAGGCCAGCCTGGTCTACAGAGTGAATTCCAAGGACAATCAGGGCTACACAGAGAAACCCTGTCTCAAAAAACCAAAAAAAAAAAAAAAAAGAAGAAGAAGAATCACTTTTCTTGTGTCTCATAAGCTTGGGTATGATGTTTTATTTCTGTTTTGACCCAGTAGTCATTCCGTAAAGAGTTTTTCAGTTTCTATGAGTTTATAAGTTTTTGTCATTTCTACTGTTGATACTCAGCATTACTCCAAATTCAATAACTCTGCATCTGTTTTCTTTCTTTGGTGTGTGTGTGTGTGTGTGTGTGTGTGTGTGTGACTTAAGATTTTTAAGGGGAGAAGGGCGAGAAAGGATCTCACATAGGTCTGTCTGGTCTCTGACTCCCTGTACAACTGAGAATGACTTTGAACTCATAATAGAATGCAGAGAGTTATTCAGTTTTCTTGTATCTGCTGAGACTTGCTTTGTGTCTAAGTATGTGATCAGTTTTGAAGAAAGTTCTATGAGGTGCAGAAAAGAAGGTATACTCTTTTGTGTTTCAATGAAATGTTCTATAAATAACTGCTAGGTCCATTTGTTTTATACTGTTTGCCAACTCAAAAATTGCTCTGTTTAGTTTTTGTCTAGATGACCTGTCTATTGATGACCATGGAGTATAGCTATCATTTTCACTTTGTGAGGATTCATATGTGGTTTCAGCTGTAGTAGTGCTTCTTTTACAAATGTGAATGTCTTTGTGTTTGCAGCATAGATGTTAAGAATTGCAATGTCCTCTTGGTGGATCTTTCTTTTGATGAGCATGAAATGTTCTTTCCTATTCCTTCTGATTAGTTTTGGATGCAATATCTATTTTGTTAGATACTAACAAAATAGATATTGCACTAAAATGGTTGCACCAGCTTGTTTCTTAGGTACACTTGCTTGAGATATCTTTTTCTAATCCTTTAGCCTAAGTTAATGTCTATCATTGATGTACAGTTGTAGTAAACCACTTTAGGTTGGAGTTTTCCTTCTAGAATGTTTGATATGGCTATGTTTGTAGCTAGATATCATTTAAATTTGATATTATCATGAAGTATGTTGTTTTCTTCATCTATAGATATTTAAAGTATTTCTAAGTATGGAAGTTTAGGCTGGCATCTGTGGTCTCTTAGAGTCTGCAGAACATCTGCCCAGGCCCTTCCTGATTTTAGAATCTCACTGAGAAGTTTGATGCAATTTTAATAGATCTGCCTTTATATGTTACCTATCCTTTTATCTTACAGCCTTTAATATTGTTTCTTTGTTCTGCGTGTCTAGTGTTTTGATTGTTAAGTGGTAAGAGGACTTCCTTTTCTAATATATTTGATGTTTGGTATGCTTTTTCGACCTTTATATGCATCTCCTCTTTTAGGTTAGGAGATTTTTCTATAGTTTTGTTGAAAACATTTTTCTAGTCCTTTGATCTGGGTTTCTTCTCCTTCCTCTATACCTATTATTATTAGGTGTGGTCTTTTCATAGTGTCCCAGATTTTTTATCTTTGGATGTTTTATAGCAGAAGTTTTTAGGTTTAACATTTTTGCTGACCAATGTACCCATTTCTTCCACACTTGAGATTCTTTCTTATCTATCTCGTTGGTTTGTTTTTTGTTTTTGTTTTTGTTTTTAGTGAAACCTTCCTCTGTAGTTCTTATTTGAATTCCTAATTCTCACCCTTGCTGTGCACCTGCCTTCCTCCACACCTGTCTCACAGCTTGCTCCTGGAGATTGCTCTGTCTCACTCACCTACTAGAGCCTAAACTAACCATGGATTCTTATTAAACTTATTGACTCTTAACCTGCCTTTTAATCACTTTTCTTCCATATACTCAGAGATTCCATTAAAGTCTCACTGACTTACTGCAAACAGCTTGGCCTCAGTATAAACTAAATCATATGTCTCAATGACTCGAAGAGAGCACACTCAATTTCCAAATTCTCACGGATAATAACAACTTCTGCCTCTGCACAAGCAAATAATCCCCAAATTGTTTTATCTTTTGGCTTTCTTTACGCTCCACTCTTGAAAAATCTCTAAGTTTTCTTTATTCTCTGCTTTTGAAAAAAAATCTTTTAAGACCATTTTTTTTAAAATTTTCTGTGTGTTGGGATTTAAAAGTATATAGATTATGATTCAAAGATCTATTAAATCTATCTTTTAAAAAGTTAGTTTAAAACTTGAAACAAAAAGGTGTGGGACAGTGGGCTATGACAGGCAGCTGGATACCTGGTCAAGTAGGCTTTGAACCCTGGAGCCCCTCAGGGACGGTAGAATTTGGCCTTTCTCCTGGGCCCCTGGCTCCTTTCACATAGCTACAGCACCCCCATCTCCCCCAGAGAGGTCTATGGCCATGGTCTTGTAGGACAACTCTCCTACCAGCCCCTCCACAGGAAGAGGGTATAACTGCAGGCCCCAGAGCCTCAAGACAGATCTCCATATTAAGGAGGTATGTAAAGACCAGAGGTGCAGCCAATTAAGCATTCCTTCCCAGACCCTCCTCCTTACAAAAAGTATTTAACCTCAGGCCCACCCTGAGAATACTGGGGTATAGCTTCATTCATTTTAACACCATGACAATAAATATCTTAAGACCATAGCCTATTTTTCTTCTTTGGGGCCCATGTGGGGAGCCATAGAGAAAATCTTCAGCTACAGAGCAGGTGTTTAATCTCCTCTCTAAGTTCCAGGCAGGGAGACCCAGCTAAGTGAGTCTCATCACCACAGGATGCAGCTAGAGCTTCTTACCCTCTCCCCTTTGGCTGTGGGCCGATCCAGCCTGTATGCCCTCACTGTCTCTGTCTTTCTACCTCTCAGCAGTGCCTGAGAGTCCAAGCGCCTGAGAACCAACTGGTTCTCAGCTATCTCTTGGCCCAGGGACCCCCAAATCAAGAGCTCTGGCCCCTGAGGGACCTCAGACTGTGTTCCCCCACCCCAAACAGAGTTCTGCCACTTCACACAGTCTGATGTCCACCCAACGCCGGTGTGGAGTGAACACAGTCAAATTCCAACACCTCTGGCTCTCTGAGCCATGGCCCTAACCTCTTGCGGGCAGCAGACTCAGAACCCACAAGTCAACCCAACAGGACCCATGCCCAGGCATGCTACAACCCAACTAAAAGGATTCATAGTTAAAAATCTATACATAGGTAATCTTAATTTGCTACAGCATGCTAGTGTGACAGAGCAAGATAGTGCAGAGTTTCCTTCATCCTTAAGCTATATTTAGGCTTGACTAGAATTTGGTATCCCTGATGAAAAGCCCCTTGGGAAATTACCCAACACTGTCTAGAAACCCAGGGCCATGATGCCCTATTTAGCTGATCATCGCTTCTGTTAAACTGCTTGCTTTCTCAGAATCCCCCCATCTAGCAAATTGCTTTAAGAGACTCAAAGGTGTTGTTATGTGACCAGATCAGACTGAATTGGCAGAAATCTCAGGTTTATTAGTGCAGCTCTCAAGAAAAGCTCACTGTGTGACCAGAAAGCAGTGCAACTGTGGAAGTCAGTCTGGAGCAAGAGGGAGGTCAAGACATGGCCCAAACCCCAAAAGTCTCATCCTGAGACCAGCAGGAGTTAGGACAGTTTCCTTGTTGCTCTCTTGCCTGCCTGTACATAGCCTGTATGACCCCCACGCCTACCACTCTTGAGATAGTCACATAGCCTCGTGGGCACATTACAGGTTTAACTTCCTCTCTCCCTATAAGTACATGTCCAGCCAGCACATGGAATTCCTCTTCAGGCAAATGAAACTTTCTCAGCACCTTAGCTCCAGTCAACATTGTACATTCAACCCCCAAATTCCTACACACTTCCCAAGGTTTCTTTATCTCTTATTCACCCCTACAAAACAAGAGTTGTTTCAAAAAAAAAAAAACTCAGAGAAGGTTGTTTCTCCCTGTACTTGTCACCAACCAATGTCCTGTGGAACCCACCCATCCAGCTATGCTTCATTCCTTTCAGTGGTCCTGGTAAGAAATGGGCCTGGACACCCAGAAAGCAGAAGCAGACACAGGCCTCCAGCTCACCTGTCCCAGGACACTGGGATGGGAAAGTTGAATGCAGGACCCAAGGAGGATGGTTCTTATAGTCCCAGGCAAGCAGAAGAATGACTTCTCAGGCAAGAGGTGGCTATTTTCTGTATAAGGTCCTTCTTAGATTGCCTGATGGTTGTTCAGGAGGGGGGTTGGCACAACCTGGAACTCAGTTTCTGTGCCATCCTGGTAAGGGATTTTACAATGTAGCATATGGAAGCCAGGGCCTCACCAAGTTGGTCTTTGTCTCAGACCCAGCCTAATATACTTATCTTCTGTTAAAATGCTCATTTGTACAAAGCCCTGCCCCCTTCCTCTACCAAGAAATATGCCAGGACATGGCTTTTAACTTCAAAAATCCCATGCTCTGGACACTCAGTGCAACATTTAGTGTTCAAATACCTAAATATAGTTCCAGCCAGCTGGAATAAAGACTTTCAAATGGTTAGAAACTGTGTCTGCAGAACCTTGGTCTACTGAAAATAGCTTGCAAGTACTGGAAGAAATGAATCAGACTTTAACTAGAAGCAAGAGGGTAGTGGGCTTGATTATTGTTAGTATAACAGCTTTAATTACATTAATTGCTAGCAATTGCTGTGACACAAGAAGTTAAGACAGCTACTTTTGTTAATTTAGCAAAAAAATGTTACAAATGTGTTGAATATACAAGGGGATTTAGATAGGCATTTGGAAGAATGGATTGATGCTCTTTATCCTATTCAAATTACTGGAAGGAGGTTCAGAATCTAAGGGTAAGGAGCCATCTTGAATGTCATGCTAAATACCATTGGATTCATGTTAGTTCTACAGTTTACAGTGGTAGTCATTATAATTAGGAAGCAGTTTAATGACACGTACAATGTATTTGGCATATTTCTAACACCACTCAGATGTTTTAATGATACATAGGAAGCTTATGAATTTCAAGAATGCTTGCTGCTCTGCTGAGCGTTGATGCAGTAGATACTGCAGATAAAATTATACATGGCATGAGGTCTATTTTGGTCAAGCTTCAAACATGGCATATATAGCTTGATCATGCTAGCCCTTTTTGTCCTGGGAATACTTTCATTCCTACCCATTGTGTTAAAGCATTTCTTCAACAACATCAACATGTTGGCAGCCAAAGTACATGGCTTGAACCTTAAAATGGACCCCCAGACAGAGTTATTAAATTAACAGGCTGGCAAGCCAAGGATAGGTAAGATTCTGCACAGTGCCTTACCAACCTCAGACAAAAGTGCATTGCTTTTGATAATGCATATTCCATGATGGGTAAGGAAGGCATTCTTGTCAGAATGACCTAAGACAGGCTCAATCTTGTTAATGAAATTAAAAAGGGGGAGAGGCAAAGAGCCTTTGGGGCTGACATAGGCCAAGGACAAGGAAAGGGGCTGCTTAGCAGGAATATGACATTGGCCAAGGATAAGGAAGTAGGCTTCAGGCAGGAATCTGATATTAGACTAGAACAGAGAAGTTATTTCAGGTAGGAATCTAAATCTTAGGCTAAAACAAAGAAGTAATCTCAGGTAGGAATCTAAATATTAGGCTAGAACAAAGAAATAATTTCAGACAGTAATCTAAATTTTAAGCTAGAACAAAGAAAGACATGAAATGATCTGCAGACATGAAAATGATCTTAGGCTAGGACAGGGAAGTAAGCTCACATACTTTAGTCATCCTGATAAACCTTTAGAAACAATGATCACGGGAGTGTTCTCGTAATTGGGTTTAATGCCTTGCTTGTTCTTTGACTACTTGTGTTTATTGTCTTGCTTGTTCCTTGACTATTTGCACCTATTGTATCTAGTGATCCTCAACCTAGAACTGACCTTAATACATGCATGTAATTAAAATGGTATAAAAACATGAAGGAGGAGAAGGGATGGGATAGGGGGTTCTAGGGAGGGGAAATAGGGAAAGGGGATGACATCTGTATTGTAAATAAATAAAATATCCAATAAAAAAAAGAAAGAAACTGTGTCTGAGTGGTCATCTCCGGTTGACTCTCTGTAACACTAGTATGTAACTTGGATTCAATTCTTGTTTTTAATAAAGAGATTTGCTACAGTTTACTTGAATGTAACTTGAATTCAATTCTTGGTCATAAAAATAAAAGCTACCGGGCTGGAGAGATGGCTCAGAGGTTAAGAGCACTGGCTGCTCTTCCAGGGGTCCTGAGTTCAATTTCCAGCAACCACATGGTGGCTCATAACCATCTATAATGAGATCTGGTGCTTTCTTCTGACCTTCAGGCATACATGTAGACAGAACATTGAATATATAATAAATATATCTTTATTAAAAAGTTACTGACAATAAATGTTTGATAAATAAGGTTTATAAAATCCTAAAATTAAAAAGGTCTACTCAGGCTAACACAGACTTAGAGTTGTATGTCTAACCATGTATGTCTTTGCTTTGAATTCTAATGAATTCAAGCCAGAAAAAACTGACTTGAAGATATATGTCTATCCCCTTTGTGTTTATTAAAGTTGTTAAGCTTTAATGATTTGTATAAACTGAATCATACAAGAAACTGTGGTATTCTGTATAGGTACACTATGAAGGAATTAGGAAAATTAAGTTCTCAGCCTCTCTATGGACTGCACTTGTTTAAATTTTTGTTTTGATACTAAAAAATTTCTATTGAAACTGTGATATTCCATAAGGATCAGGAAGATATGGTTTCCAGTCTGTCTATGGACATATTTATGGTTTAAACTTTTATTTTGTTGCTATAGGATCTTGGAGACCAAGGCCAGAACAAATACCTCACAGGTTAAAGTGAAACCAAAACAGAAACCATGTCTTGCAGAATGAGAAGTCTAGTGTTAAAACAGTTTTCTTGGGTTTGGACAGTCATGGACTCATATTTTGTTTGCTTGCTTGCTTTTGTTTTGTTTTGTTTTGTTTTGTTTTTCATAAATCCCAGGAGTAACAGATCTTCAACTCAAAATATTTAATGCTCAAATGTTACAGGGGTAAAATTGTTAACTCATAATCTTATAAAAGCTTCTAATTTGTAAACTGTTAAATATACTTAAAACATACAAGTTAATGATCAGTTTATAAATGATCAAATTCTTTAATCTGTTCAGAACTATGCTTGTAGTCATGCTAAGCGTAAATGAAATTCATTTAGAGACAAGCTTCAGCCTTCTGTATATGCTTTCAAGGTTAAGCTTGAAGCAAGTAATTAAAAATAAGTAAAGTTTGTTTAAAACCAGGTATACTTAGTACATTAGATGATGGCCCTCAAACCCCTCAGAGAAATGTGCGACATGTGGCTTTTAAGAGAAGTTTACCACTAATATCCACAAATAGCAGTGTCTGGCAGTGCTGTGGCTGTCTCTAAAGAAGACTCCTCTTGTGCTTATTTCGAGTGGGGCAACACTGACCCCTGGGCAAAAAAATACTTCATGCTTCTCCCACCACCAGGGCCCTGCAAAAACTCTGGAGACAGTTGGCTTGACTGTCCCACTCTGCCTTGCCAAGCTAGGCCAGTTCCCCAAGTTTCTCCATGTAAAGAAAAAAAAATCTCAGATCTTCTGGCTCTGGTGGCCAAAGGCTGATGTTGCCCTATGTAGTATCTGAAGACTTAACACTGTCCTGTGTGGACACCAAAGACTGATGATCTCTGGTCCTCCAAAAAGCCATTGAGATTACCATGGAGGATACCAGGCTGACTGTCCAGGGAGTGAGTTTCCACCGTTTTAAGTGGTACAGAGGTCATTTGATTTATACTTTCTGCTCAACTTTATCCTTATATTTCTGTGATGGAATTGATGGAAGATCCTAGTTGAGTCCCAGTTGGAGCCTATGGTTCACCACACCCTTCATCCACTCAAAAAGCCTATTAACTCTGCAGAGAAACCTATTATCTTGGTGCCAAAATTCAGGAAAAGTTGAATCCCCAGCCAGGTGGGACAGGCTCCTCTCCTATTTTCTCTCCTCCTGAGGTGGCCAATTTTTGAATTGAGATAAACTAGCCTTCCCACTAGACAACAAAGACTTCTTCCAGATCCAGGACCCATCAGGCTCCTTCCCAAGAGAGGTAGCTACACCAGGGCAAGCCCATTCAGGAACAGAGACAGTGCCTGTTCTTGGGAGCATCATGGAATTGAGAGAAGTCTCTCCCCAGGCTACCCCATCACTCACTGTACAACCTCAAACTATCTCTTGAGATGCTATACCATAGGCTTTGGTCACAGAACAAACCGGAAAGATGGGCACTGCCATACCTAAACTCAACCCTCAGATGTCCTTGGGGTGTCTCTTACAAAATTTATTGAAATTAGGATTGTCTCAGACCTTGCATCCAAAATGCTTGATTTTTCTTTGTTTTCTTGTTTTGTAGCTTGGCTTTAGTACACTAGATAAATAGCAACCAGAGAGCACTTTAGATTTTAGCATCCTCTGTGATCTTGAAATTTTTCGCTGGCTATGGACAAGTGTCCTGAACTCCCTCGTGTCCAGGTTTTTGGGAATTGCACTCCCACCCATCCCTCTATAGCCAATGCTCAGCAGCCCAGTTCTTATTGTCCAGGTCTATGGCACCTCCAGACACTCTTTCTTCTGAGGACTTGGACGCTGAGCCATCTGCCATAACTGGGCTGCCTGAGTCATTGGCATCTCTCTGCTTTTCCCTGATCCCCATCTACTTTTCTGGACCTTCTACACTGCCATGTGCTTTACCCAGTGGCCAGCCTTCCTCCCTTTACCCATCCCTTTCTCCTTCCCTACCCAAACCTCCCCCTCCTACACTGCAATGTGCTTTAAGAATTGGCCAGCCTTCTTTTTTCTCTTTCCTTTCTCCCTCAGACCCCAAGCTGGGAACTCAAGACCCACCTACCTTTTTTCTCCCCTTCCTACAGGCTGTAGACATTTTTATTCAACCAATAGTTTTAAATTAAGAAACAAGGATTGCACAACAAAAGCTAGTATATGTGAGAATTTACCTGTCTTGAAGTAACTAGACCTTGGTACACAAAATTTAACATTACAATACAAAGTAACTGACTAAGCCTCAACAATTCCTCTTTTTTGTCTAAATAAGAAAGCTTTTTTTCTTATAATAATAAACAACATATAATAAGAACAGAAAGGAAACAATTATGAAAATTATTAGATAGGAGTTACATTCATATGTCAAGTCTATTTATATTTGACAACTTAGATAAAGTATTCTATCATTTATCCTATCTTGATGGGTTCAGAATTTTGTATCTAACTCAGTTTCTATCCTAACTTGAATTATTAATCTACAAACACCTATTTATAATTTCTTCCAACCTTCATAAGACACTTTCTGGACCCTCTAACCTTCATTTACCATCCTTAAAACATCTCCTTAGACACTAAAACATTTTCTTAGATCCTTCACAACTTAAGGTTATAGTAAGACTATTTAGCTTCAAAGAAATTATACTAATTACAGAGACAAGACAGTCTTCAATATTCTCTAAAATACTGGAGCATCATCTTCAGCCTTGTGGTACAGAATATCTGACATACCTTTTGTGAAGCAGGAATTATGAAGGACTTACTAACTCTGTCTTGGCAGTCAACTTGCCTATATCTGTTTGTTCTTTCTGGAAAGTATTCTTTACCTGGTGGCTAGCTCGCCACAATTAAACTCATCTCCAAATGGAGGTCCTTTGATTCGCATCACCTTCTTCTGAGTCAAATGGGGTGCTGCCAGTAGCTTAATGTCTCAGTGTCAAAAAAGACTTAAATTAATAAAAACATCTTTAAAGACCATATTCTGTGAGTCTCTGAAGTTTTTGAAAACTATATAGGATAGATAGTAGAGTTCTTTCTCCAAGAATGCCAAATACAAATGAACTGAACATCATGAATGTAATTTTTACCAGATTATTTTTGTAATTTTTCTTATTGTACATAGTTTTTTTATTGTAAGGGCTAAAAGGGGAAGATGTTGGGGTACATTGTGTGAAGTTGTGTCTCTGTCCTAAACTCACCATGAACAATAAAGCTTTGGAACCATACGTGTTATTGGAACCTGTCATCATGTGACCATAGTGGAGGGTCTGGGACCGATGCCGCTGTGATTTTGTCCAACACTGCCATTGTGTACTTCGGTGTCCAAGTCAACTGAGTCCAACTTTTACAGGTCTTGCAGCCCCTGACCACAAAAATCAGATCCTTTCATTTCTGGGTTTAATAGAATTCTTTCATCACTGGATCCCTAACTTTGTCATTACTGCCAAGCACCTTTACCAGACAGCCGGGACACCAATGGAGCCTCTTGCCTACCCAACTATCCCTTATCTTTACGGCAGGATGACCTCTTTGTGGCTTCTGTGCTGGCTGTCCTAGACTGCACCTGCCCCTACCACCTCTTTACAGATGAGAGGATGGAAGTGACCATGGGTATCCTAGCTCAACATGCTGAGCCTTCCCATTGCCCATAGCTTTTTTGTCCACTAGATCCCACCATATTTCAGTGGCAGACATGTCTGAGAGCCCTAGCAGCAGCCTCAGAACTTACCTGAGAGGCACTCAAGGTCATGCTGTTCCAGCCTATCACTGTATATTCCTCCCACTGTCCCTCAGACCTTCTAAGTCTTTCCTTCATTGGGCCCTGGTGGTCCAAAGCTTTCATCTATTGCTTTTAGAAAGCCCCCATATTACTTTGACCTCCAGTTCTTCCCTAAACTCTGTAACCCTCCTCCAAGTTTCTCCTCTGATACCCACCTCTTACTCCTGCCCTGAGGCTATGCTTATACTTGCCCCATCCTGGTCTCCTTGGCCAACTCCTCACAGACCTCCAACTTGCCGTGGTCAGCTCCACTGAAGCCATCGAGGTAATTCATCTGTTGGTAGGGACCTATCTTAGTTAGAATCTTACTTCTGTGAACAGACTCCAAGACCAACACAATTCTTATAAGGGCAACATTTAATTGGGGCTGGCTTACAGGTTCAGAGGTTCAGTCTAGTATCATCATGTGTGATCATGGCAGCATACAGGTAGGCTGATGCAGGAAATCCAGTGACCTTGGACAATCTTTGACGCAATGGCCCAAGGGCTGGCCTCTAGGGCCACTGGATCCACAGGACGTAATCTCTTTCTGGAGTCCTCCTATTGGCCTAAATACCAACAGGAGAGAGACTCACTCTTCTACAAAGGGGCCATACAGACAAAGGACGAATGGTTCTATTTGAACAACTGCCTTCCCCAGAATCAGGTGCTCTCCATCATTTTGATATTGTCAAACTCTACACATTGGCTCCAAAGCTCTATTCCACTTTCTGGACCTTTTCTTTAACCACCCCCCAGGACTCCGGACCTACATCTTTCAGGTCCGTACTTTCTGTCAGACATGCAAAGGCCAACCTGTTAGGGGCTCTCCAAATACACCAGCCCCTGCACTAGCTGTGAGGACAACAATGGGGGAGGGCTGGGTCACTCATAATAAGCTGCATTGTCTCCTAACACTTGTTGACACAGGATGAATTGAGGCATTCCTTTTGTCCCGGGAAATGACAGATGTGGTGTCTCAAGTGCTCCTAGAACACACCATTTCTCAGATTGGCATGCCACAGACCATCTAGACAATGGTTCAGCCTTCCCCTCCAGGGTCATTAAGCTTGTGCCTGAAACTCTCAGCATCTCCTAGAAACTCTACATTCCTTACCATGCACAGTCCTCAAGAAAGGTTGAGAGAGCCAATGGAATCATTAACAGCAGCTCACCAAGTGCTCTCTTGAGCTCAGGTTATCTTCCTTCCCTTGTCCCTATTGCCTTACCCACCTCTAAGCTACCCAACTCTCCCCCAAGTCTAAGCCCTTTCAGGCCCTTATATGGGAGACCTTTCCTCCTCATCTAAAACTTCCCAGCCCAGAATCTTCTGCTGACCAAGTACCTACCTTACTTCTTCTTCCTATGGTCCCATCTCTGCTCACATGCTGACATCTACCTTCCTGCCACCATGCTGGCAGACCCAACTGCTCCTGAACCCACCCCTGATCTCCCCCAGGGAACTAGTACTCCTCAAGCAGTTATCTCTTAAGTCTCTAACGCCTTGGTGCAAAGGACACTGTGATTCTCATCACCCCTTCAGCTGCAATCCCTGCCTAGGTGACCATATTTGGGCACCAGCCCAGCTTGTGGTAGACATGTCATTTTCCTTTACCTACAATCCATAAAAACCACAGTGCCATAGCCTGGCCTGTTCTCTAAGATGGATAGACCTCCCTAAGAGCAGCCATCAATTAACCTGTTTTCATACTTTTAATTAGGTTTGAATCGGCTTATTATGTTGGTGGAGAAACCTATTACCTAGGTTTTGCAGAGTTTAGCAGCCCCAAGCAAGCATCAGCCAGGCCCTCTCCTCTGGCAACACTCCCAGGTCAGTACATTCTTAGCTAAAAAGTCTGTTTTAACCTTAAAAGCATTTTTGGTTTTACAATTTTGTGTACAAAAGATAAACATACTACTTGATAATACAAATTAAAAACATCCTTAAAACATTTAAATTACATGAATCTCTCAAAAAATAAAAAAAGAAATGGCTTTGAGGTGGGGTTTAATTACCTACTAGTCTAAATTGGTTTTGTGTGTAAAAATCAGTCCTTCACTTGCCTAGAGCTCCTAGGTCTCCCTTCAAGAATGACAAACTCATAGATGGTAAGCCTACTAACAGTATACATGCTAACATGCTATATGCCCAGGAAGATAAAATCACAAATCAGGTTTAAATGTAAAAGCAAAGTCCAGCTACCATGTTGTTGTCTTAGTGATTGAAGGTATGTAATAAAAGTTGATGCCTAAAATTATACTTATAATATTAAGACTCCAAAGTTCAAGGTTTAACCTTAATCAATAGAGTTCTGGTGTTAGTGTAGCCTTAGTAACAGTTACAATAAGCACTTACTGCTAAACCTCCTTTTATAAAAAATCATAGTCACAGGCTCAGATTTTTAAGTTTCATTTGGACATGACAAGAATAACTAGTTTTTATACTTATAAAATCTTACTTTAAATCTTGAAAAGGAAACTCCAACTGGGGTACCTATACCTTAAATTCAATTTTTACAACCAAAGGAAATAAATTTGTTCCTATTTAAACTGTGTTGCATGGAGGCTGGAGAGAGAGCTCAGCAGTTAAGAGCCCTGACTGATTTTCCAGAGACCCTGGCTCAATTCTCAAAAAGCAAGTGGTAGTTTACAGCTATCTGTAACTCCAGGATCTGACACCCTCACATGGCGAGACACCAATATACAAAAAATAAAATAAATTATTAAAGTTGTGTGTGTGTGTGTGTGTGTGTGTGTGTGTGTGTGTGTGTACTGGGCCTGACCAATTTTATCACTATGGATATATAACAATTTAAAGACTGTAAAAGGCCCTATACTATGCTTTAGCAAACATTAATTTGATTTATTTTAGCTAGAGATACCCAAAGATTCATGTTAATTCTTTTTATCAAATTATACAAAAAACAGCAGTCTTTAAAATCAATAATACTCATTATATTTTATATGATAAGTACTGTTGTTTCTTGATTAAATTAGTGTCTAAGGTGTCCTGTAGTATAAGAAAACAGGATATTGAAAAAATAAACCAAACAATACTTGTATTTTGCTAATGAAAAGGAAATGAGCAATACTGCAATGATTCCTTCTAGAGTCTCATTACATTTCTAACCTTAAAATAAAATGTAAGGTTTACTTATACCTGTAAGGACTGATTTCTTGTTTCTATCCCTATTAATATATCAATAAACTAGAACAAGTCAGTATTTATGTAGAAGAGATGATAATTTAAATATTAAAGGCCAGCCTTTCCGAGAATTATATTTAACTGTGTCGCCTGAAGTTAAACTATAAGATCAGACCAGACAAAATCCCTAAGAGAAAGAGAGAGAGAAGAAGAGGAGGAGGAAGAGGAAGAAGAGGAGGAGGAGAAGGAGGAATAAGAGAAGGAAGAGGAGAAAGGGGAAGGAGAAGAGGAAGAGAAGAAGAAAATTTGTTTAAATTTCTCAAATGTAAGGTGGTTCATAGGATAAAAATAACTGTAAATGCAGTAGAAGCAAGTCTAGCTTTTTAATTTTAATTTTAGGTAGCAATAATCTTATATTTGAAATGTAAATGTTATGTCAGATGAAGAGGACACAAAAAAAGTCTGATCCAGATCATGATGGCTAATAATATAATTTGATTCAGGAATTTCTTTTTTAACGGTTTTAATGCTTTTATCAGCTATTCCTCTGTGCTGAAGACTGCTGTCCTGCCCACTATTCAGCTTTATCTAGATCAAATCCTAGAAATTAGAATCCTAGTCCTGTGGGGATAATTAAGTGGCTTACTGCACTCAAAATATGTGATGCCTTTTCAGCAGGGGGCGCTATGAAGCAGAATTTCTGGAAAGAACTGAGGGCTTCTTGACTGTAAACATCGGTGGAGATTAGACCGCTCCCTTTTCAGAACCTAATCACAATTTATGTAAGGCTGTCTTTAGCCCATAAATAGCCTTATTTTTGCACATCTGTGTCAAACCTAACATCCTGTGACTAACAGATACGAACCTTCTGTAATGTATTAATTTGACAAAGCCCAGTTTTCAACCCATCGAAGGACTAACAACACTTTCAGCCTATAGTGGAGATTTCTTCCTTGGGCTTTGTTTCCACTTTTCAAATGAAAAGTACCTTGAGTTATGACCTTTTTTTGTTCTGTAAAACTATAAAAACCTTTATGAAACTAGGAGTTTGGGGTAATCAAAACGTGTGTGTGTGTGTGTGTGTGTGTGTGTGTGTGTGTGTGTGTGTGTGTGTGTGTGTGTGTGTGTGTGTGTGTGTGTGTGTGTGTGTGTGTGTGTGTGTGTGTGTGTGTGTGTGTGAGAGAGAGAGAGAGAGAGAGAGAGAGAGAGAGAGAGAGAGAGAGAG
>JANHMN010000001.1:127379345-127419404 GCA_030674055.1 Rhabdomys pumilio | reverse complement strand
GAGAGAGAGAGAGAGAGAGAGAGAGAGAGAGAGAGAGAGAGAGAGAGTCATTCATATTTGCTCCAGAATAAACTAGCTTTTAGTCTGTGTGAGGTGAGATCTGTGCTTTTGTGCTCACAGTAACTACTTCTCCACTGGGCATTTTCTTCTGGAAGAAGGAGGAGGAGGAGGCTCTTAAACTCAGGAAGCTAGTGAAATATACTAGGATCAGGACTCTCAGAAAGTTATGAGGTTCCCAGGGCCCTCCACAGGGCCTTAAAATCGATGGCAAGTTGCTGTGTAGATGAAACTTGTTGGAAGAGTTGTCTGAATGGTGTGTGTGGAGTTCAGTGATGCAACTTTTGTGAGTATTGCTCAAGATTCTCTTCTGCCTTTGAGTTAATCGTGCTCCAATAGGTTAGCCTCAGAGCCATGCTCCTGTAAGTAATACCAATGAACCCTTAATAGAAAACTGTATCTCTATTAAGATATAGTTTCTCTCTCTCTCTCTCTCTCTCTCTCTCTCTCTCTCTCTCTCTCTCTCCCTCTCCCTCTCCCTCTCCCTCTCTCTCTCTCTGTCTCTAAGGGATTTTGTCTGGTTTGATCTTATAGTTTAACCTCATGTGGCATGGTTAAATATAATTCTTGGAAAGGCTGACCTTTAATATTTAAATTATCGTCTCTTCTACATGAATACTGACTTGTTCTATTTTATTGATATATTAATAGGGATAGAAACAAGAAATCAGTCCTTACAGGTATAAACAAACATTCCACTTTATTTTAAGGTTATAAATGTAATGAGACTCTAGAAGGAATCATTACAGTATTCACAAAGATAAATTTAGGTGGGATTTCTTTTGTTCTTTCTTCCTTTCTCTCTTTCTTTCTTTGTAAATTTATCATCAGAGTATTATCTGTGGTGAATAAGTATTTGTTCGTATCTCACTCCCAGAATAAGTCACAACAGAAGGAAAAGAGATATTAAAAGGAAACTCAACATTCAAGGGAAGTCTAAATAAGCCCTACATTTTCACTTTCTTTTAGATGACTTTAAAAATCACCAATTTAGGGGGTGGAGAGATGGCTCAGCAGTTAAGAACACTTGCTGTCCTTACAGAAGATCTAAGTTCAAGTCCCAACAGCCATATCAGGTGGCTCACAAACTCTTTTTCCTTCTCTCTGTCTCTCTCTCACACCCCCTCTCTCCCTCTGTCTCTTTTTCTCTGTCTCTATCTCTGTCTGTCTCTCTCTGTCTCTGTCTCTCTCTGTTTCTGTCTCTCTGTGTGTGACTTTAAGTAGCTTGTTAAGATATAGTTCATATCCTGTAGAATTCATCCATTAAAATTAAAAAGTTGTGAGATACAGATTTCTTTGTGTGTGTGTGTGTGTGTGTGTGTGTGTGTGTGTGTGTGTTTGCACATATATGTGCATGTACAAACAAAATTCTTACCAAATTCAAAAGGAGTATTTCAGGTCAATTTAGAAATTAGGTCTGCCATCTAGCTGCACAAAAGTTTCAGCCTCCTTCAAGATGAGTTTTTATGGCCCATTATTCCTCAGTAGTCGACTTGAGTGTAGAAGGTTAGTTTTGTACAGACTGCACATTCTACCTCTTCAGTGACAGTCAAGTGGAACTGACACAAGAAAAGGAAGATTCCAAAAACCCCATTCTTTCAAAAAAGAAAAACACCAAAATCCAATAGTGTAAATAGCTCAGTGTCTTTAGGACTCCGAGGGGCTTGGGTGTTCCTACTTCTCTAGCCTGACCATCTGAAATGCACATAGCTTGTCTAACAGCTCAGGCAAACCCCATTCCATACCTGTCACTGTTCTTGGAGAACAAGCTACAAGTCTTGGAATCTTGAAAATTCTGGGATCTCCACTGAAACTGAGACTACATCTTTATTTATAGCATCTCTTGGTGTCTTCAGGGGCTCTGACCCTGTCACATGTGTCTGTCTGGTGATACCTATGACCTGAGCATTTGGGAAATAGAAGCAGAAGGATAAGACATTCAAGGATAACATGTGCTATATATTAAATTTTATGGGAATCTAGGCTATGGCACATGGAATCCTGTGTCATAAATAAATAGACAGACAGACAGACAGACAGAGCCAGGTGTGGTGCACACACTTATAATCCTTGCAGGCATTTAGTAAGCAGAAACAGGCCGGGCGGTGGTGGCGCACGCCTTTGATCCCAGCACTTGGGAGGCAGAGGCAGGTGGATTTCTGAGTTCGAGGCCAGTCTGGTCTACAGAGTGAGTTCCACGACAGCCAGGACTACACAGAGAAACCCTGTCTCGAAAAACAAAAACAAAAAAAATAGAAAGAAAGAAAAGTAAGCAGAAACAGGAAGATTACCAATGAGTTTGAGACAGTGGTCTACTTGGTAAGTTCTTGGCCAGATAAGGTTACATAGTGAGACACTGTCTCAATAAAAACTAAAACAGAAATGTGACCAAATGTCTGTCAACTGATGCATGAGAAAAGTAAAGGTGATACAGTCATACAATTAAATATTACTGAACAATGAGGGAAAATATTCTGATATACGATATGATGGTAGTAAACCTTGAAACATGATGAGTTCAGGAAGCCAGTTTGATATTATCCCATTCACATAAAATTTTCATATTATACTACATCTTGTAAACATAGAAACAGTGTCAGGCAAAACCTCCCTCTGGTGAAGCAAACCTGAACTACAATGGAACCGCGAATGACTAGCCCCACAACAGTCATATCATGGTTGCACCAGTGCACATAACCTGGCAAGTCAGAACTGTAGCATGCAGGGTTCACCGCTGTTTAATACCAGTAAGAACTATTCTCTCCCAGAGCGCTTTCTGACACTGCGAAAGGTGGCTAGCAGGAAGCTTCCAGGCCAATTCCGCTTTGATTTCTCTGCATCCTACCACTGAAATGCATTGAAATGGCCATTGTTTCTAGACAAGATGATCTTGTGTCTTATTTCATAATATCATTTTGTCTTTAAACTGATAAAATCCCATTGTGCCTAGATAACATATTTCATTGTTCATTTATCTGACAATGAGTGTCTACACTGATTCCGTTTTCTTGTTGCTGTGAATGGAGCCACACTGAACATGGATATGCAGGTATCTCTATAGTAGGTTGTGGTATGCTTTCAGTATATGCCCTGGAGTGATATAGCTAAGTCCAATGAAGGTTATTTCTATTTTTAGCTTTGTAAGAAACTGCCAGAGTGATTTCCATGATCTATGGAAATCTATGGATAAGGTTTGCTCACTCTTACATTCTTACAAGCATTTATTTCTTGTTTTCTTGATTATAACCATTTTGGTTAAGGTGAATAGAATCTCAAAATAGTTTTAATTTGCATTTCTTAGATGGCTAACAATGTTGAGCATTTTGACAAACATTTACTAGGCATTTGTATTTATTTTGACAGCTCTCTGCTCAATTCCATACTCCCCCCCCTTTTATTGGATCATTTTCTTGATCTTTCATTTCTTGAGTTCTTGGTACATTCTAAATATTAATTCTCTGTTGGATTCCTAGCAGATGTTCTTACTTTCTGGAGGCTTCCTTTTCTTTGAATTGACAGTTTCTTTTGCTGTCTTTCAATTTCCTAAGGTCCTGTTTGTTGATTATTGGATTTATCTCCTAAGTGATAGCGTCCTGATCAGAACAGCCTTACCTATGCCTATATTTAAAGTTACCTCCTACCTTTTTCCGTAACAGTTGCAGAGTTTCAGGCCTCATGTTGAGGCTCTTGACCCATTTAGAGTTGATGTTTATGCAGAGTGAGAGATAAAGATCAAATGTTATCCATACAGATTCCCAGTTTCCCCAACGCCATGCCATTCGTTGACAGTACTGTCTTTTCCCTGATGTGTGCTGGTGACCAAATCCAGCGCTCTACATTGCCCAGCTTTGTATCTGGGCCCTCCATTTCAGAATATTGATCCATGTATTTGTCATTGTGCCAGCACACCCTGTTTTTATTCATTACTGTGGCTCTACAGTACAACTGGAAATCAGGTATTTTGATATCTCCAGCAGTATTCTTTTATGCTCAGACTAGGCCCGCCTCATTAATCCTCATTAATCATTGATCAAGGATATGCCCTCACAGAATTGTACCCAAGTCAATCGGATAGAGTTAATGTCTTAATTGACCTTCTCTCTTCCCAGACCACCCCAGCTTGTCAAGATGACAAAAAGCACAAGTTATTTTCTTGATTTTTTTTCCCTAAGGTGACTAATTTTGTATTTAAATTTTGTTACAGCTTTATTAGTTTTGTATTAGTATAATACTAGCCTTGCTGAATTTGATAATGTTCCTTTGTACTTTATAAAATACTCTAGGAAACATTGGTGCTCGTTCTTTGCAGACCTGGTGAACTCCATCAGTGAATCCTTCTGGGCCTGGATATTTTTTGGTGGTGGTGCAAAGATTTTCTTAATACTGCTTCAAGCTCTCTGCTCATTAGGTACCTGTTTAAAGTACTCATCTCATTTGGATTTATTTCTGGCAGGCCCTAAGCATGTTTGTTAGACTTTTAAAATTTAGTAAATATAGGTTTTTGAGGCAAAACTCTAATGATTTTTCTGAACGTCATTGCTATGTGTTGTAATGGCTTCATTTTTATTTCTAATTAGGTTAATTTCAGTCTTTACTCTCCTTATTTTGGTTGCTTTAACTAAGGGTTTGTCAATCTTGTTTATCTCTTCAAATAACCAGCTCTGTTTTATTGATCTTTGTATTTTGTTTGCACTAGATTTTGCTCCTTTTTCATCGCACAGACTTCTGCCCTAATCTTAATGATTTCTCTGTATCTACTGGTTTTAGGTTTGATTTACCCTACTTTCACCAAAACAGCAAGGTTAAGTTATTTGTTTTTTATTTATTTATATATTTTATTTATAATTAAGTTATTTATCTGAGATTTCTCTGAAGCCTTAAAATAGGCAATTACAATTATAAACCTTCCTCATAGGACTGCTTTCATTGTATTCCAAAGGCTTTGGTATGTGGTGGTTTCATTTGATTCTAGGAATTTTTTAAAAAATCATTCTTGATTTCTTCAAAGAGTCATTCATCATGTATCAGTGAGTTGGCTTGAGTTTGCCTATGCTCCGGGGTTTCTCTTTTTGTTGATTTCAGTCTTATTCTATTGTGATCACACAGAATTCAATACGTTTTTCCAATTTTCCTATATTTATTGAGACTTCCTTTGGGTTCTAATATATGGTCTACCTTATAGAAAATCACATGGGCTCCTGAGAAGAATGTATTTTCTAAGGTGTTTGGATATGATGGTCTATAGATGTCTGTTAAGTCCGTTTAGTCTATAAAGGATTCGACATTTCTGTTTAGTTTTGTTGGGATGAATGGTCAGTTGGTAAGCACAGAATGTTGATGTCACCCACTAATATTTTTCTGAAATTAATCTGTGATTTTTCATCTAGCAATATTTGTGTTATAAAATTGAGCACTCCTCTGTTCTAGGCATATACGTTTAAAATCTTAATGTCTTTTTAATGAATTGTCTTGATCAGTATAAAGTTACCTTCTCTGTCCTTCCTGACCGAATTTGGTTTGAAGTTTGACTGTTTGAAAAATATTAGAACAGTGATTTCTCCTTGTTTCTTCTGTCAATTGGCTTAGAATACATATTCCCATCTTTCTTTTTTCTTCTTCCTTTCTGTCTTCCTTCCTTTCCTTCCTGTCTTTTTTTCTTTCTTCCTTCCTCCTTCCTTTCTTTCTTCTTTTTTTCTTTCTTTTACCCCCTGAGACAGACTTTCTCTGTGTAATAGTCCTGGCTATCACAGGAATTCACCTTGTAGAGTAGGCTAGCCTCAAACTCAGAGATCTGACTGCCTCTGCCGCCAACTGGGATTAAAGCCATGCAGCACTATGCCTGCCCCATATTTCCATTTTTTTACCCTAAGTTATTATCTGTCTTTTATGGTGAGACACATTTCTTGGAGACAACAATTAGATAACTACTGCCAAAAGTTCATTTAATCTCTGTCTTTTGGGAGAACCAAGAACACTGATATTCATAGTTTTTATGATGTGAATTGCTTTCTGTTGTTTTGTTAGTTTTGCCATGTTCCCTTCTCTTCTTCCTCTCTTGATATAGTATTATTTTACTGTGGATTGTCCTTTCCTAGGCCTTCATGGTGAACTTGTTTTTCTTTTCAGTCTGAGGAATCTCTTTGAATATCTGTAATGATGGCTTGCTTAGTGGTCAGAAATTTTTTTAGTATATTCTTATTGTGAATAAGGACAAAATTATGACCCCACTTTCTTTTCTATCAGGCCCAGTGTATTTGGTTTTATATTGAGGTCTTTGATCCACTTAGACTTAGGTTTTGTGTAGTGTGATTAATACAAGTTAGTACTCATTCTCCTACCTGCAGACATTCGGTTTGATCAGCACCATTTGTTGAAGACGCTGTCTTTTTACAATGTATATTTCTGGCTTCTTTATCAAAAACCAGGTATCTATAGGTGTGTGAATTTATGTTTGAGTTTTCAGTTCAATTTCATTGATCAATGTGTTTGGTTTAATGACAGCATCATGAGGGTTTTTTTGTTGTTTGTTTTTTGTTTTTGTTATTGTTTTGTTTTTTTACTACTATAGCTCTGTAATACAGCTTGAAGTCAGGAGTGGTGACACCTCCAGCAGTTCTTTTACTGTTCAGGGGTTTTTCTTTAGCTCTCCTCAGTTTTTTGTTTCTCCATATAAAGTTGAGAATTGGCCCAAGCGCTGAGCAGATCCCAGGCGGCAGCTCTGCACCCAATCTCACAAAACCCAGAGGAAGCTGGCCTCCCAGCATCTAACCCGGGCAGTATCTTAGTTAAGGAGATAACAACACCCACCCCAAACAGAGAGTAACTAGGACCCACTAGGACCCAGGAGTTTACTCCTGGCCTGGAGCACTGGTTCCTTCATGTTTGGGCCCAGGCACAGAGCAGATCCCAGGCCCCAGCTCTAACCCCAGTAGTAACACCCACCCCACACAGTTCTGACACAACCAAGATAATAGGAAGGACAGACTCCAGTCAGAGACAGGGCAGGTAGCACTAAGGAGATCCAGTTGGCGAAAGGAAAGCGTAAGAACATAAGCATCAGCAACCCAGGATACTTGGCATCATTAGAACTTAGTTCTCCCACACTAGAAAATCCTGATTTCCCCATATCACCAGGAAAGCAAGATTCTGATTTAAAATCACTTCTAATGATGATGATAGAGGACTTTAAGAAGGACATAAATAACACTCTCAAAGAAATTGAGGAGAACACAGGGAAACAGGTCGAAGCCCTTAAAGAAGAAACACAAAAATCCCTTAAAGAATTATAAGAAAACACAACCAAGCAGGTGAAGGAATTGAACAAAACCATCCAGGATGTAAAAATGGAAGTAGGAACAATAAAGAAATCACAAAAGGAGACTACCCTGGAGATAGAAAACCTAGGAAAGAAATCAGGAGTCATAGGTGCAAGCATCACCAACAGAATACAAGAGATAGAAAACAGAATCTCAGGTGCAGAAGATACCATAGAAAATACTAACTTATTACATGCATTTAAACAAAATGGTATAAAAGCATAAAGGAGGAGAAGGGAAGGGATAGGGCTTCTAGGGAGGGTCAATGGGGAACGGGGATGACATCTGTACTGTAAATAAATAAAATATCCAATAAAAAATAAAGTTGAGAATTGTCTTTGCAAGGTCTGCAAAAAAATGTGTTAGAATTTTGATGGGGACTTCACTGAATGTGTAAACTTCTTTTGGTAGAATGAAATGTATAGTGTTATACAATAACACTGTGTTTCCTATTATCTTGCTTGTGTCAGAACTGTGTGGGTGGGTGCTACTACTGGGGTTAGAGCTGGTAGAATTTTGGCGAGATTTTTTTTTTATCTTCTGATATCTTCTTCAAGATAGAAAAAGGACGGCAGAAGAATGAGAGGAATGTGGGAAGATATAGGAGTAAGAGGAGAAATACATAAAATATGGATAAAACGTCTTAGTAAAAATGTCCTTGTGGAATAGATAGATAACTCATCAATAAGGAGCACTTTCTGATCATACAGAAGTGGAGAGTTTGGTTCCCAGCTACCACATCAGACCACTCACATCTGCCTCTAAGTGCAGCAACAACAGGCAATCTGGTGCTCCCTTTTGATCACTGGGCATCTATACACACACGTAATAATAATAATAGAAATGGGAACCTAAGTCTTAGTCTGGCTCTAGCAGGTTCCACATGCTGCTACGTGGGGAGGGGCAAGTGCAGCTCCAGCTTCTGTACAGTTCTGCCAGGTGAGGAAGGGGCAGTTTTAAGTCTTTTTATGGTAATTTGCTAAGGCCCATGCACTCTACACCTCCTCTTCTGACCCTGTGGGTCCACAGTACATGAGTAGTACCAATCCACTGGGCATTTCTAGTGCTCTCCTCCAGACAACTTTGCTATGTTTTTATCATTGTAGACATTCTAGCAGGTATTAGTGTAGATGAACTGTGTTTGCATTTCTCTAATGAGCAATGCTGTTGAGTATCCTTTTATATGCTTATTGGAAACTTCTTTATCTCAATCTGAAGAATTATTTAGACCCTTTATTCATTTCTAAATTAGATATTTGGAGTTTAATTGTTGAGATGAAAAGGCTTTTTAATAGATTCAGATAGTTATAGATATGCATATATCCGTATCTTATATATATCACACACATATATATATCACATATACATATATCACATGTATATCACACACACACACACACACACACATTATATATATTATATATATATATATAATGATTATAAGTCCCTTTTCAAAGACATGATTTACAAAGACAATATCCCCCAAGGGACATCAAAATCTGTGAATGTTCAGTTTCCTTTTATACAATAACACAGTGTTCACCTATAAATTTATGTATTTTTCATATACTTTAAACTACCTCAATTATTTGTGACACCAAATATTATGTAAATGCTATTTGATTTTTACAATATGTTGATTTGGCAATGACGATTTTTTTAAAGAGACCTTTACATCTTCAGTACAAAGATGTACTCCTTAATATTTTCTATCCACAGATGGAGAAGAAAGAATACAAAAATCCAACGCTATCTTTTTGATTGAACTCTCTCTTAACTTGGTTTTGTTATTATGTCATTGTTTGGGGACTAATAGTAAAAAAATCAAAATGGAGTAACCTAGGCTATTGGAGCATGCTGTCAAATTGATACCAAGTTGTCATCAGAATCGGGAGAGAGAGGAACAACTTTCCCAAGGGAATCAGTTTCAGTTGGCATGATAAAGAAGTTCAGTCTGACTTAATCCTTATGTGACAACTTAAATAACCTGTTATTTGTCTATTGTTCTGTCCCTCTTTTCTGTTTCCACATTTCACAAGGAAAGTAACTTTGATCAATTAGCTCTTTGTTCTTTGTTTCTTTTTTTTTTCCTTCAGCCTTTATCTGTGTACAAAACAACCTCTTTGGTTTGGTTCACTCAATATTTATCTATTTTATGAAATGAAACTTTGCCTGTTTTTAAAACTTGAAGTTCATGCCAATTAAAATCATCTTAGTTATAATTTTGTCCTTAGAGAGATTAAATTCAAAAATGGAACATGTGTAACCACAACCCAGAAGTAGTGACTCTACTAACATTTTTTCAGGGTGACTGAGTGAAGAAATTTACCATGTGAGGGGAAAGCAGAAGGAACACAAAAATACATTATCTGCTAATGCCATTCAAAATCAGTCTTTGTATTTAAATAGGAACAAAAGAATAATGGAGCAAGTGAGGAAAAAATAGAGAAGCAAAGACTTTGAAAACAGACTAAGAAGAGCAATGTTGAAACAAATAAATGGGGATGCCTGCAGGAATTGAGGACATGTATGAGGTCCTACAGTATAGGAATGTGTGTGTGTGTGTGTGTGTGTGTGTGTGTGTGTGTGTGTGTGTGTGCGCGCGCGCGCGCGCACCTGTGTGTGCATGGGGATGTATGTGTCTGCTACAAACTTGTGTGTGCACATGTGTGTATATCAGAGGAAGACATCAGGTGACCTGCCACATTAGTCTTTGCCTTGTTCTTTCTTGAGCATTCTCTGCCTTGTTCTCACAGAATCTAGAGCTAGATTGGTTAACTACCAAGCACCATCGTGCCAGCTTTACAGGTGTGTGGCCGCACTCAGCTTTTCACACGGGTACTTGGAATTTTAAATCAAATCATCATGCTTGCAAAGAAAGTGTTTTTACCCACTGAGTCCCCTCTCTGGCCCCCAGAAATTCAAGTTTTAAAACACTTCTGCAGAAAGGATCAGGTTTTTGCCTCCACCACCAGAAGGCTTCATTGTGTCACCCAATATATAAAGTAAGGTAATAAACCATTATATATTAGGGTGTGTGTGTGTGTGTGTGTGTGTGTGTGTGTGTACATTCATGTGTGCATCTTAAATGAAGTTATGTCACTTGGGCTGACAATGAATAATCTAACAAAAACCCAGGACTGGACTTGAGAAATTTCTGTTTGAGCCCTTTGAGTTATTAGTCCAAGTGACTCCCAGAACAATGTAGGTAGTTGCCATTGCCCTTGGTTGCCTCATGAAGGTTGAAGGTAAGTTCCTATTGCTAAAGATACCGTACACTTTGGACACAGGAGCTATAAAATGAGGATTACCTTGTTCTTTTTTTTTTTTTTTTTCTGGGACAGAGATTCTTTATATAACAATCCTGGCTGTCCTGGAACTTGCTCTGTAGACCACGCATGGCTTGAACTCACAGAGTTAGCCTGCCTTTTCCTCCTAAGTGCTGGGATTAAGTATATGTGCCACCATGCCCAACAGAGGATTAGCTTTTATAGATCTCAGAAAGTACTGTGTAAGCTGACAAGGAGGGAAGCACTCAACAGCCTTATCTTTCTGTAATGCCAATGAACTGTAATGATGACCAGCATAGAAATATATTTCTAAAGTGCAATAGTGATACTAAGATCTTGACAGTAACCAACCATTCTTGAACTAAACTAAAGCCCACTCCATAGGAGGGAAATCATAACTAATATTAAAATCCAGCCAACTCAGAGCAAAGAGAATCATGTAGAAGAGGAGAGGAAGGATTGTAGGAGTCTGAGGGGTCAAGGATATCACAAGAAAACCCACAGAATCAACCAACCTGGGACCATAGGTGCTCACAGAGACTGAACCAACAATCAGGTATGCTGCATGGGTCTGACCTAGGCCTTCTGCATTTATGTTACTGTTGTGTACCTTGGTCTTCTCCTGAAACTCCTAACAGTGAGGGTAGGAGCTATCCATAACTCTTTTGCCTGCCTTTTGGGGTCCCTTTTTACTCCTACTGGGTTGCCTTGACCAGCTTTAATATGAGGGGAGGTGCCTAGTCTTCCTTCAACTTGATATGCCACATTTGGTTGATATCCCTGGGAGGCCTGCCCTTTTCTGAAGAAAATGAAAGTGGAGTAGATGGGAAAGAGGGAGGACTGAGAGGGAAGGAGAGAGGGAAACTGTAGTTGGGAATGTAACATATAAGAGAAGAATAGAAAAAAGAAAAAAGAAAAGAAGAACCTAGCCGACTTCCTGAGGCTGCTGAAGATGTGAGTTAGAAGAGTTAGAAGAGAGCCTTCCACCATCACTTCACTAGACTAGTATGATTCCTGTGCATTCAAGGGCTTGACCTTAAACCTTACGAAGAGTGTGGCTCTCACCTGTCATCAAAGAACTTTCTATTTATAGCAAACAGGGACCATGAAAAACACTACCTATTGCTTTGAAGAGGCACCACAACTAAGGCAACTTCTAAAAGAAAGTATTTAACTGGGAGCTTTCTTGCAGTTTCAGAGACTGAGACCATGAGCATCACTGTGGGGAACATGGCAGCAGGAAGACAGACATGGCTCTAGAGCAGAAGCTAACATACTGATCCACAAGTTGGAGGAAGAGAGACTGGGTCTGCCATGGCACCAAAGCTCACTTGTAAGTGACTCACCGCCTCCAACAAGGTTACATCTTCAAAGCAGTTCCATCCAGTAGGGACAAATATTTAAATACAGAAGCCTATAAGGGCCATTCTCATTGAAACCACTGCAACAATAGGCCATAAAGAAGAGATCACCAAATGGTGTGGAGCCCAGCCCAATGGATACATCAACACCACAAATCCTGAATCTATGGCTCGGAGAACATCACAGCAGAGGGCGTGGAAAGTTAGTAAGAGCCAGACAACTAAGAGGTTTGCGGTGAAGTTATATCTCCTAAAAATGACAAGGAAGTAACGCCCCTAACACCTCTTCTTTGATTAGACTGCCATAAACAAAACCTGAACAATGATAATATCAATAGACATGCTAATGAGGAAAGGGAAAATGTCATGGGACCCTATGCCTACACCACAGGCAACGAATGACTACGGAGTAAGGGAGATTAGCCTCTCCCAGGGATAATCATCTAATTGGTTATTCAATATAAATTGATCATCCTTGAAATCATATACACACAAGCTTATTCATATATTTATGCATATATTTACATATATTATGGTAGTTTGAGTGATAGTTTGAGCATAGTTCCCTATGCTTGTGTTTGAATAGTTGGTCCTTATTTGGTGAAACTGTTTGGATGGGAGGTATGATTTTTATTATAAGAAATGTGCTATAGGAGGGAGGGGAGGGCTTTGAGTTTTCCAAACACTGGTACCATTCCCAGGGCTCACTCCTTCTTGGCCTCCTTTTTGCAGATCAAGATGTAAGCCCTCAGCTATTTCTACAACCATGGCTTTGCTCTGAATCGTGGACTCTGGCCTTCTGAAACTATAAGCCCTTAACCAAATGTTTTCTTTTATAATTTGCCTCCTGCTTCCCCCCTCTAAGTGCTGAGGTTTAAGGGCATCATGTCTTGCCCATCTACCATCTTTAAGGTGTTGGAAGTTTAAGTATGGACAGAGGATTTGGGGGATTATCAGAGTTCACTGTAGGGTCTGAGATGTGAGCTTGGGGCCTATGCAGGGCAGCAGAGCTGAGAAGAGGCCTGCTTGGACAGCTGCAGAACCTGCTAGGGCAAATGTACTCTTCAGGCAAGCTGGAGAGGAAGATGCTGTCAGAGCATCTTTCAGCTGTTTCTCTAGGCCATGCTGTAATAAAACAAGAAATGTCAAACAATGAAAACAGTAAATGGAAACCTTTTGCATTTGTGAATTTTGAACAGGACGAAGTACTTGTTCCTTACACAGTGGAGCTACCCAGTGGGTCAACCTTTCCCCAATGTCCTTTAAAATTCAGTTTGTATCAAAAGCTGTCATGACTTGCGGGGTGTTTATATGTCATACTCTAGTCTCATGTCCCAAATTCCAGCCTACCTCTATATTGCTCATATGCTAGAAAACTTGGTTGTTGATCTACATATAGATCAATCAGGATTTTTAGTGACAGTTTAATCATTCTTTTAATGAGACTTCAAGTTTCTGGTGTCCCCAAGATCACGTCAGTGTAAAATCAGAAACCTCATCCCTCTCTGTAGGCAGTGAATGGTGTTTCTCTAATCTTGGGTCTGACTATCATTGTAGAGGAGACAGGAATTTCTTCTGTGAAGCCCAGAACCATACTAATTGTTTTAGTTACGGTTTTATTGCTCGGAGGAGACACCATGACCACCATAACTCTTATAAAGAAAAAAATTTAATTAATTGAAGCTGGCTTACAGTTCAGAGGTGTAGATGTTATCATCATGGTTGGAAACATTACCAGTGGCACACAGGCAGACATGGTGCTGGAGAAGGACCTGAGAGTTCTACATCCAGATTGGCAGACAACAGGAAGAGACTGACACACTAGACCTAGTGTGAGCATATGGGACTTCAAAGCCCACCTCCACAGTGACACAATTCCTCCACAAGACCACACCTACTCCAATAAGGTCACTCCCTATTGGCCAAGCATTCAAACACATGAGTCTATTGGAGCCGTATCTATTCAAACCACCACAAGGACAATAACAGAAAGATGAAAAATGGTTCACATCTCAACACTAATGGATGTAAGAGGGCATTGATTTAAAGGGATGTTTTCTGGTCCTTTTTGAATAAGGTCATCTGGCCCTTCATAATGATTACTGTGGCTAAATATGCCCCTGGGTACAATAGTGGCACAAATGTTATGGAAGTAACCAATCACTTTCTTATTGGACTTAAGGCCCACTCCCTATAAGGAAATGTGTGTCTGTACTGTAAACCTGGCCAAAGTCTATGACTGGGGATCTCCCAAGATCCCAGAGGTGAAAGCTACTATCATTATTTTGCTAAAACGACAAAATATCAAAGTGTTCTCTAAACTCATATCTCCATACTTCATAGATCAGTACAGATTTTTTTGTTGTTGTTTTCTTATTAGAGAATCTTCTTGTGCAATAAACAGGTTAATGCAGAAACTCATAACTGATTAAAGTGCAGAGAATAGATGTCTATTAGATGATCGGCCCAAAATAGGACACCTATATAACCCACCAACCTAAGGCTTAGGGACTGTCTCAAAGGAGAGGGGGTACACAGTATAAGATCCAGAAGCCAGGAAAGACTAGAGGGAAACAACATTTTCTAGACATGACAAGACCACTATACATATGAACTCACAGCAACTGTGGCTGCCTGGAAGTTCTGCACAAGATCAAGCAGTCAACATTCTAGGATGGAGGTCGTGGTAGGGGGAGGAAGATGAGCCCCCAACCTTAACTGAGGAACTATGGACAGTTGAACTTCTGTAGGAGGGAAACTCCAGACTCTTCCTAAGGATGGAGCCCCTAGGAGGTTGAACATGCCCAGATGAGTACTAGTCTTCCCTATAGAGTTTGTAATAACCAACCGTGTTAATCATTAATCCCTCTCCTGTATTTGAGATAAGTTCTTGCTATGTAGCCAAGGCTAGTCTCAAGTTTGAGATTTTCTTAATTCTGCCTCCCAGGTGCTAAATTTATAAATATGTCTCCTATTAATCCTTTAATCTCCTTTTATTTCTCTTAAGAAACTCAACTAAGACAGTTAGCAACTGTTACTTCTGTTTGTAGTATACAAAGATATTCTTTATCCTGGTTCTTCTTTAAAAGCACAAGCAACCAGTAACCAAATAACAACTTTCTTTTTAATCCTCTCAAGTCTTAATGATAGGAAAAAAAAAAACCTAAGGAGAAAATATGGATTGTTTCCTAGAAAGGTAACAAAGAGATAAGAACTTCCTGGAAGGTTTGGGGATACAGAGTTTTGAATAGAGAAAGGATCCATTTAGAGAAGTAGTGTAGTTTCCCTCCTACAAAATTTCAACTGTCCAAAGTTCCTCAGTCAGGTGTGGGGCTCGTCTTCCTCATCTTCTAGAATGTTCACTGCTTGATCTTGGTGAGGGCCAGGATCTGCCCATGGAAAGGTTTGAAAAAAAATGGTGTAGACATCTCAAAAATTCCTGACTTTCCTCAGGACAGGACTTAAATAAAAATCCGCTTCTTAGTTTGGGGCGGGGATATGTGACTCAGTGGACACATGCACAAGGCCACAGGATGGATCCACAGCAACACACACAAAAGCCCCATTTCTTCTGTGGATTTCTGTCTTCTTGTTTAAGGGGAAGTGAACAGTGGAGTCTCTTGGTCCTGGCAGCAATATTACCCTTAGTAGTTGAGAATTATTATTTTTTCCTTTTGGCAAAGGACACTTGGTGAAGTTTGGTAAGGCAATGTTGTGAGATGAAAAATATGTCAGTGGGTCCAAGATTAATTGTTGATAGCAGAGGAGGAAACCACGGAAAGAGATGACAGAGAAAGAGGAAATATGTCACTCATTGCCAGAAAAGAAATACATTCTTTGCTACTTACACTGAAATACATTTCAGGACAAGTTCCTAGTGATGATAACCATTTTGCCTCCTTCCTTCTACTATCATAGAACTCTGCCTTCCTCCCAGGTTGCAGCTTCCTGTATCTTCCTAAGTTGCCTTCTTCAAGGTAAGCAGAGTCAGGGAGCAGCCATGCTATTGTCCTTTGGATACAGCTAAGTGTTGTCTAATTTCACCATGGAAGTATGCCTGAGGAGCCTAATTTTCTTTACATTAAGGCATCTTCAGAAAATAGATCTCTTGCCACCTTTATGGCATACACCTGTAATTCCAGAAAGTGAATGGAAAGAGGGACTTGAGGCAAGATCTGAATTTTAAGAACAGACCAGGCTACTCCAAACATAGAGTGAGGGAGGAAGGGAAGAGAGGAAGGGAGGGAGGAAGAGAGGATGGAAGAGAGGGAGGAAAGGATCTTGAATACTTCTCATAGTAGAACGTATCTAATATTTGGTGCCATTCATTTATTTAGACTTTTAAAAACTTCTTTTCCTGTTGTCCTTTTGAACCCAGAGTTCTTAAAATCCTTGGCTTTTATGTCTATATTTGACACTAGCAGAGAATGAAACATAGTTGGTTTCTTTCCCAGAGCATGCTAATTAGCTGGGAAAATAACACTTTCTTTTCTGCTATTGGAAGAGAATTTAACCAATAGAAACACAGTTAAGTACCTACACCCACTCTATGTACAAAATAAAGGAGTACATGCCAGTAACTTCTGCCTTTGGTTGCTTGACAACCAGCCACAAACATGCCTTTCATCACGTCTTACACTGTTACCTTCAGATTCCAAAGGGCAATTTGCACGAGACCCAGAATAGAGGCTCAAAATAGAAAAGTGAGTTGAAGAAACTAGATCTCATTTCCAATAAGTTGTAAACCCATAGACTTCTAGCACTCCAGATTTCAAAACAACAGCAGTTTTTCTTAATATTATTTTTACTCTTCTATTGTTATGTGTTTATATAGAAATAATTGTTCATTCTTCATTCCCTTACTTCATAGCCCTGACCAAAAAAAAAAAAAAAAAAAAAAAAAAAGCGTGTTTAAATACTGTTTATGAGAATTACACAGAAGGAAACTTGGTTCTATTTTAATTATATCCTAACAGCACTGCTTTGGCGTTTATCACTTGGTAACAGATACTGTGCTCCCCCTTTATCATGCGTGCTCACTGCCGCTTACCCATGAATTTATAAAGTTTAGAGTCTAAAGGCAAGCTTGTCAAGTCTTGTTTCCAATGCATGGAGCAATAGTAAGATTCACCTGGTCATCTAGATATGTTTATAAGAAGGACAGATGCTTTGGGGTGAGCCAGTTGTAGACTCAATGGTGAGTCTGCTGTTCAGTGCACATCACTAGATTCAGTTTCATAGAGTTACAGCTTAACAGTGTGTACACAGATATTAATTTATACGTATGCAGTTGGATGCAACCTTCTTTTATTATGATGGCATTAATGTTATTATGTTTCATAAGATTGCTGGATATTTTTCCAAGATGAACAAGAAAGCTATAAAGTTTAAGCAAGTAATAAGGGTCTGAGAACGCTATATAAGGTATGTTAAAGGTAAAGTTCAGTACACTGATATGAAACCACTGCATGAATCAATAGAGTTCTTTGTCTATTCTCCACAATAACTACAAGGCCTGGATTAAAAACCAAAAATGTTTGTCTGATCAAAACTTAAATGCTTTGTTTTTGCCCAAGTTTTATGTAACTATTACACAGTAGTTAAAAGTAAAAGTACCGCATTAATTTAACTGACCTTACTTATGTGTGCTCCACATCCATACTTGGAGGCTATGTAAATACTCAGATGGTTTAAAAGAGAAAATATTTTTCCCCTCACTGTCCAAGGTCAAGTGGGTCCCAGGGGCCTATGAGGCATCTCTAAAAACATGGTTTCTGTGGGGACCCATCTTTTCTCTTGTTCAGGAAATCCATGAAGGTACCACCTGGTGAGCCCTGACCAGCATCCAGTCTACAAAGAGGAGGGCCAACACAAAGTACAACTTCCATGACATCAAGTGAAATCACTTTGATTTAAGGCCTTTGAATTACCCACAAATATGAAACTGGTAAAGGGCAAAGTAAAAAGAGCCATAGGTTCCTCTCAGTGATCCAGAGAACAAGATCTTCTAATGACTATGACAGCAAAAAAAAAAAAAAAAAAAAAAAAGAAAGAAAGAAAGAAAAAGAAAAAAAGAAAGAAAAAAATATTAAATTAAATAAAAGTGATTAATTTCAGCTACCACCATGGCCTTAAACACTTGAGAAGAAAATATAACTAAAGAATAAAGTGATTGCTGTTTTTCTTTAATGGTTCACATTCTCTGGACATTAGGCTTAAATATCATAGGAGATCTTACTTAGCCATCTCTTACTAATGATTTTCTTCTTGGTAAGAAAAGTCCTATGTGGTATGATAAGACATCATGACCTTAGGTCAATTGGACATTGCAGAGGTTAGCTGCCACCAAGATCAATAGAACCACTATTGTTTTGATCTAAAACTCAAACAATGGTTAAATTTCTTCTTTCTCTCCATCTAGAAAGGATTTGGAAGTTCATCTCACTGAGTCTATCCACTTCAACAGCTGTCAAGATTCCTGAAAGTGGACCCTGGTGCTGAATTTTTAAAAAAATAAAATCTTAGTTGTTTGATTATATCAATGAAGACTTAGTAACCAGATGCCTGCTAGCTCAGAGAGGCAGAGAAAACACCTAGCTGACCTTTTTCCATGCCAGCATCCCAAAAGGAAGCTCTCCTTCCCCTCTGTGTGAAAAACAAAAACAAAACAAAAACCTTCAAATTGAATGTTCCTCCCTTCTACTTCCTGTGCGTCTCTCTAGCTGTCCTTCCTCCTGACTTCCTCTTACGTTTTTTGGTTTACCTCTTATGGTTTTCTATGTTCACTCCCTGTCAAGTGGTTGCTAGCTCCAACTCTTGATCTGTGGTTGACTTTATTTAATCCTATTTACAGTAAACAGAAAGCTCTTGGATTAAAGGTGTGTGTTAGGGCTGAGCTACAACACAACTAAAAACAGGTTTTTCCGGTATAACACAATCTCAGGGTTCACAGTGTGATCAAATATTCTGCAACACCCTGGGCCCATTGCTATCCAGACCAACCTCAAACAGACTGCTCCTATGTGAGACTTTTCTGGGAATGGTCATTCTACTCTGGGATATACTGCAGTGTCCTCTGTCATTCCTCTTTCCACTCCGTCAGCTTCTTTGCTTGTACAAAAGGTCCTGAAGATGGAGCTTTGGACACACCACCTGTCAGAATTTTACCACAGCCCTCTAGACTGGCCCCAGGATCCTGCCTTAAAAGCATGTTCTCTCTCATGGATCAACTTCCCCCAGACTACCCCCTGTGATCAAATGAGGCAGCTAAAGTGTTTGTTCCCCTTCTGGTAGAAACTGGTATCTCTGAGAGGCAGGCATGAAGCAGTTAGAAGGACAAGTTAATAAGGAAAATGAAAGTAGGCTTTATGAGATGGCTGTTTCTTATTCCCAGAAAACATTACAAGGAGAAATGACAGAAAGTTATGGTGATGATGGTGGTGGTGGTGGTGTGGTGGTGGTGGTGGTGGTAGTGGTGGTATGTCATGCTGAGTGACCAGACCAACCCCATCTTGGGTTCAGGCTCCATCTTAGAGAACCTGACCTAAGGTTGAACTCAAGTTAACCGCCAGGCCTGCACCTAACACTGGTCTCCACGTCACTCCCTAGCAACCACGAACTAGGAGGAAAGTAAAAACTACAGTTGTATTTAAAAGATATTTACTTATGAAAGTTTACGGTTTGGCTTCCAGCACCAGTCAATCATTTTAAAAGGTAAGAAATATCCCCCCCCCCCGCCCCAATCAAAGGTGTGTCAAGCTGGATGCCCCCTTCCTTGTTTGCTTGTCTCTCATAAACACTTGCTTGAAACTGGGCTCAGGGCTTCTCCCTCCTGTCCTGCTGTGTCAGAATCAGCTCCTTGGTGGTCTTTGGGGCTCGAGAAATGAGCACAAGGTATCTATCTAAACAGGACCAATAGAGGAAAGAGGAGGATCCAGGATCCATATAGAATCTATAACTTACCAAAGCAGCAGCAGTTTATTGGACCAGCATTAGCCTTTTCACATCCTGCACACTTGAAGTCTACTTTTCTCTGAGGCTTGGTTTTATGTCTTTCACAGTTGTCTGAGTCTTTGTGCCAGGGAATTGCACTGGTGATCTCCTAGACAACTGCCATCACTCCTGTTACAACTGAGTTTTAGATCCATAAAGGTATCATTTAAATGTTAATGAAATCTTGATCAAACAGCTAGATGCATGTTTGCTTGCTTGTTCTTTCATATTTAAATTGTCTTGGCTATTCTGGAATTGGGAAACACTTTATTACATAAAATAAGTTAACTGATCTCTAGATGATTTTTTAAATATTTATTTATTTTATGTATATGAGTACACCATTGCTTTCTTCAGACACACCAGAAAAGGGGATAAGATCCCATTACAGATGGTTGTGAGCCACCATGTGGTTGCTGGGAATTGAACTCAGGACCTCTGGAAGAGCAGTCAGTGCTCTTAACCACTGAGCCATCTCTCCAGCCCTCTACATGATGTTTTACAAAATATTTGGGCACTCCATCCTGGCAAAATTGACATAAAATAACCATGATGTTAACTGTTGCAAGTACTTTCTCTCAGTGTGCACTGAGCAAAGGTTCTCACTTATTTGATACTTATCTTACAGGCCTATGACCAGTCTCATTCCTGTCAATCACATTTTAATAGATAAGGCACAGAAAGCAACTTGCCTGAGAGCATACTGCTCATAGACAGTACTATAACTTTCAGATCGACTTTTGAATATTGTACTATTCCCTTTTCAAAGAGACGAAAACTGAAGTCATTAGCACGTTATGTGTTCTAGCTATTCTTGCGAGCATCCTTGCCCCAACAGTAATGCACATCTCAGGTGTCAACCTTTACACTTCACACAATAACTTTGGTACAGTCAGAGTTATCCCGATTCTCAGATGAGGAGATTTTTGACACAGTAAGAAGTAAATGATTTGTTGTAAGCCTTATTGTGAAACAGAGGATTTGAACCCTGGCCCAGTCTCCAAAGCTCATTTCTTCTGCCTTTCTGTACATAGTTATTGATGTTGAATACTGTAAAGATGCTCCTTGCTAATATTTTGTCTCATAGATCTTGAATTAGTTTAGCCAAAGTTGGTTTTCTGATATGTGTCCTTCACATAAAATACATCATATAAGTTTCTGGCCACTTTATGCCTCTGGAAAAAAATATAGAATGCAAAGAATGGAGGAGAATGCTAAGGATCAGCCTCAGCTTGGAGAGGGCTTCTGAGAGAAGGGGTGTCTGAGAGCAGCTAAAAACAAGTGACCAAAAGTCAAAGCATGGATCCAAGCTGCTTGATTGCCTTCTCTCTGTTCTGCTTTCTCTGGAGATCTCCAGACAGTTTCCCTCCCCCCCCCCCTCTCTCTTTTCTCTCTTCTGTTGCTATTCTAAAACATTCTCTGAATAGCTCATCTCTTGCAGATTGTAAGCCCAGTCTTTTATTTTATGTATCAATCCAGTCATTTACACCAGGTTCCTCTTTGATTATCCTATGCATCAGTATCCCGTGACAGCAAGCACATGTTTTTAAAAAAAAAAAAAAAAAAAAAAAAAAAAAAAAAACACTGCAAATAAATGCAAAGATCTGTCTGCTTCTGTTAAGCACAGAAGATAAGCTATCTGGTTGGATCCCCACCCTGAATTTACCATTTGTATCACTCCTGGGCCTGGACCTGAACTCCCTCTGTCCCAGGGTAATCCTGAACTCAGGAATCTGTCTGACTTTGCAAACAAACACTTAGCTGGGTGGGATCTACTGCAATCTCAGCTCCCTATGTCTCTCTATCTCCTTCCTCAGAATCTTTCTGATAAGTCAACTTGCAGAGCAGCTCTTTTGTTTCTTTAGATTTGTGAAGCCCTTCATATAATTCATATTATATCCTTATATTTTTGAGAAATTATTATTTTTGAATCCACAGTTTTAAAGTTTTTTTCCCACAGCCTTAAAGGCTGTTCTGAATGTCCCAGAGTTTACCATTTTGCTGAGATATCAATCATTCCTTCTCTCTCTGGACTCTGCTGTCTCTGATTATCATGGAGTCATTAACGTTAACAAGGAGGACATTCTTTGAAGTAGGAATTTAAAATATGTACATTACTGTACAGACTCAGCAGCTATAGAGACTTTGGAGACCCAAGCCCAGTTGTCTCTGTCCCAGGAGTCAAGCCATTATACCCCCACCAAAGCCAGGATGGACTCAGCAGGAGAAGAGGAGGAAGACAAGATGGGAGAGAGGTGAGGGTGGAACTACATATTGCAGCAGTTCTCAACCTTTGGGTTGTGACCCCTTTGGGAGTCAACCCTTTCACAGAGGTCATCTAAGATCATCATAAGACACAGATATTTACATTATGATTCACAACAGTAGCACAACTAGACTTATAAAGTAGCAACAAAAGTAATTTTACTGCTAGGGGTCACCACAACACATGAACTGTATTAAAGGGTCACAGTATTTGGAAGGTTGAGAATCACTGGCATGCTTGTTTCTGCTGTGTTTAGTGAAAGCAAGGAGATAGAGCCCTACTCTTCCTGGAGCTCTGAAATGGGGAAAATAAGTAAAATGGAGAATTTACAGTTAGAGTAAAATATAACCATGCCTGTGAGATGAGTTTGACCAGATTTGTCTTCTGGCAAACACTTTCCTTAGAAAAGGAGATACAAACCAGAATGGGTGGCTTTGCAATTCTGCATGTAACATGGAATTAGGTAGTTACCTTTGGCCTGTTTGAAGTGACTGATGCAGAAAGCCTTTTTCGAGAAGGTTGTTTCCCAATGGAGTCCAGGAGCAGGCAGAGTGTACAGTGAGGTTACTGTAGATAAGGGTCATGGTGACCTAGCATTTACTTCCTCCTCCTAAATTCTCTGATAAGATTTGTATGTTAGAAGAGTAAAGTCTCTAGAAGCACTATGACTGAAGAATCAGAGCCTAAGTGTGCATTTGTTCACAGAAACTCCCTCTCCTTTTCTTGTTAAAAAATACCAAAACAATCTGCAAGGGAGAAAGAGATCTGCTGAGATCACAGGCTGACAAAGGCCACGTTTATACCACTTCACACAGCACACAATCATGAATCCTAAAAATAAAACAGGCAACAAGTCTCACCAGAAAATTTATAAAAAGAAACGCATGATTGTGTAAATGCTTTAGAATTAGATGGTGCTGTTTCTGCAGTGTGTGTAGAAGAGACATCAGAGGTACTCTGCACAGTGAATATGAGTTAAGTGTCTTCAGACTCCTCATGAGAAAGAAGATGAGAGCCTAGCCATGAAGACAGACATAGCTTGCTTACATCTCAGTTCAGCCACTTGCAAACTAAGATTCTCAGCTCACTTTCTCAGCCTCTTCATCCAGTGTCCTTAGTTACAAATACAAATGATAGTAATTATTTTTTTCTGTCTTTTTAAAGATTTATTATTTTTAATTATGTCTATGGGTGTGGTCTGTGTGTAGGTATGTGCACACGAGGGTTGGTGTCCTTGGAGGCCAGAGGCATTGAACCCCTTGAGCTATAGGTTATAAGCTGCCTTCCATGGGGACTGGGAATCAGAAGACGGTATTGGGACAGCAGGATGAAGGCCTCCTGGGATTAAGAACACTGTTTCTTGGTTGGGTGCTGGATACAAAAATCGGGCTGCATGTGAAACTCTCTTGAGCCACATTGAACATGCACATTTTTCTGTCTGTATGCTAGATCCAGTAACAATTTTAAGAGCTTTATGCAAATTGGCTCTCTATCCAACATAAGTCATTAGAGTGACTCATCTACACAAATATCACTGTCTAAACATATTATTATTTATTATATGTGCTGGATCTTGAGATGCTCTTGGACCAGGAGGTGCAACTAGGCAACACAACTTAATTATTAATTTTAAGAATATTTTAATTGAAATTTCTTCTACATATATTTTGAGCATATTCTTTCTCTTACCACAATTCCTTTCAGATTCTCCCCACTTCCTTACCCACTCCACTTTGTGTGTTCTCCTCTCTCTCTCTCTCTCTCTCTCTCTCTCTCTCTCTCTCTCTCTCTCTCTCTCTCTCTCTGTCTCAAACAAAAATCCAAAAATCAAAACAAAAACCCAATTAAGACTAAAAAGTATCAAAACAAAACACCACACACAAAAAAACATGGAGTCAGTTTTGTGTTGGTGAACAATTCTGCGCGTGAAATCTGCCCGGGAGTATGCTAGATACAGCCTGAAAGGTATCTGCTGTTGCTTTCTTGCTTAGATCCATCTTTCCTTGACTAGTTCTGGTGGGACTCAGCGCCCAATGTAAAATCTGCTGTCCAGTGTTCTCCATCACACCCCAGCCATTCCCTCTTTTGATGTGATTTATCTTTTACTGTTTATTTGCTGGGCTTGCTATCCTCTTCTTTCTTATTAGACCAAAGGTTCTAAAGGCAGTTATCTGATTATTTGAATCAGTTTGGACTCCCAGATCCTAGTCAATGCTTTCTTGAGTCGCAGCCAAGATTACTCTTGCAGAAGCAAAACTCCCTCCTCCTGTGCCTGGCGAAAAGCAAGGTCCATTTGTGCCTGATTCAAGGCGCCTTGCACATCGGGAGGGCGGGGCGCCACGTCGAACAGCTACTGGCTCAATTTGACGTCGCTCTACAGCTCTAAATTGGCAATCTGAGAGGTCAAATTGCCGGTGCAGGAGGCTCGTTGCTATCTAGATCTGTAATTGGCTCAGATTGAGGGCGGGCAAGGAACCCTGCAGAGCACCAACTGGCTAGTGTTGCTATCAATCATCAGAAACAGACTCCTCCGGGTCTCCATTTGGCCGGCTGCGGCTGAATTATTTTTCGAGAATTTCCAGGAGTGGAGGAGGCTGTGGGTTCCCTAATTGCTTGCTCTGGAGATCAGAATCAACAGAGAAGTCAGTCTTACTTACCATTCAAGAAAGCGCTCCCTTCCTTCCATTAGACAATTAAGAAATTTACAGACACACAACCATCACGAGGTAAGAGTCTGAAGAGTTCAATTCGCTTATTCTCCTAGGTTGTTGACAAGACATTGGAGGTTCTCCGAGGTCTCTGGGAAGGCGAAAGAGAAACATGAAATGAGTTCCTGCAGCTTACTCTGTCTGAGGTCGAGCCCCACGAGCATCTCTTCGGGCTCGAAGGTTTTCTAGAGGTGGAGAGGAAGCTGCTCTCGCCTAGGCCCACGGTGGCTGCGCCAGAGCATCCGGCTCCCCCGACGCAGCCCCTGTTGGCCTTGAACTTGACCTCCGGCTGAAAGTGAGCACTAGGGAAGCGGGGATAGTAAGATGGGCGGGGTCCCAGGGAGAGAGTGAGAAAGCGAAGGAAGAGAACGGAAGCGGCCCGCCCGGATTCTCTGCAGCGAGACCCCTGATGCGCTCCAGCCAGCGAGAGCAGGCGTGGCCTCCTCCGGACCTGTTTCCTGGCCCGAGGACTCGGGATGCCAGATCTCCTGTGCTGCCCAGCAGAAGAGTGTTGTCCTGCTGCGTCCAGCCTCGGTCAAGGCCAGCAAACCAGCCCAGGATCCTATCCAGCCTTGTAAAGAGACTGGTGTAGAGGATTGCTGAGCCCTGGTGGTTTGGATCTGAGAACATGTGTTTTGCTTTGCTAGAAGAACACTGAATCTTTAGAGGCATGTGGGTCGTGGTGACGGTTTTCGCAGCGTTTTTCGGTAGATGAGAGAGTTTACCCGGAGGAGACAGACTGAGGCTCTGGGTGGAAATAGCTAGGAAATTTCGAGTCTCAAAAGCTCCACTGGTGTTTTCGTTGTAGGAGCTGCAGGAATACAGTCTGCGAAGCCCCCAACTCCCATGTGCGTGCCTACCCGGTAGAGCCGTTGTCGCCTCTGCTGGACCTGTACCGGGTGAGAAAACCTGGGGGCGGCCTGAGATCGAGACCTGTAGGGCTTCGCGGAAGGGAGGGTGTTTCCCTGCTAGTGTGTGTTAGGTTAGATAGAGCTTGTGGAACTTGAAAACCAGCTCACCACTGTATGACAAAAGTCATTAAATAGGAAGCTTTGGATAATGCGTTCTTGTTTATAACTGTTTTTCTTGTAATCCGAGTCTCTTTTTCCCTGACTACACCCCCCCTTCACAGAGTTGAATAATACTTACTTTTCAATGCTCAGTTCGCCTATCAAAACAGACTCTCACATACAACCGAAGGGGGCTGGTGACCATTTTGTTTTCTTCTTTTCTCCAGTAAACTAATACATTTTCTTTCCTTCTAAAAGGAGGTAAAGACATTAAGGATACCGATTTCCTAAAATTCATTTCTGAGGTTTTCAGATGATTTTAGTCGTTTATTGGGGTGCACTGGATTTTTTGTTGGTGATGGTGGTAAAGAAATATGGAATTTAAGAATGTGAAAAATCAGGCCGGTGATGTGGCTTGGCCAGTCCTGACTGTTGCCAAGCCTGCTGCTTGATTTCTAGCACCAAGACCTACTTAATGGCAAGAGGTGTCCTCTGACCTCTGCCTGGCTGCACTGGCCTGCATCCCGCGCGCATACATGCATACGTGCATGCATGCATGCATGCATGCATACATACATGCATATCGAAAATTATCTTGTGTTTCCATTATGGGAAAATACCAACGTGCCATTTTATAGTTACCACACCAGATTCCTAGAGGGAGGAAAATCTAAGCCCTCTGCTGATTGCCAGAACCCCCAGTTAGTTAATCCTGCCAGGGACTTGTGTAAAGTGGTAAAAATAAACTTCCACTTGGAATTCTGCTATCGAGATAGTGCCTTCTTTTTCCAAAAATGAAATTGAACAACTCTGGAGTTAAACTACCGAGCAAGTATAAAGTCCGAAAAATAGGAAACGTAATTTTGATGCAGTTATCTTGCGTCTGTATATGTGGGTCCTTGTCAAGTCAAATGGTGATTTGTAAACTTTGCAAGGCAGACACAGTTTTTCCTAATGTTTTTAGTTGTTGAGACTGGATCTTAAGTAGTCCAGACTGGCCATTAACTCCTGATCCTCCTGCCTCCACCCCATAAGTGTTGAGAATCTAGGGGTGGACCTCCCACTAAGCTCTGAAATTTCTGCTCTGGAAAAGTGGGTTTCAGGGTACTGTCTTGAAAACCATCTGTGATTATGATCACAGCTTCTTTAACTTTTTGAGCTGAGATTCCTGCTGAATGGAATTACTTATATAGTATTTAAACATATTGTTCTAATACTACAGTTTTATTTCGTCATCTCTTTTCTGTCAGTTTAAAAGTATTAGGTTGAGGAGGAAGATGGGGAGAAAGGCTTAGTCACATAAATCATGTGGCAATGCTGGGGAAGGCATATTTTCAGATATTTATAATAGAGAACATAAGCTAGAATGCACTTTTTAAACATTTATTTATTTTATGTATATGAGTACAAGGTCGCTCTCTTCACACACACACACTAGAAGAGGCACTCAGATCCCATTACAGATAATTGTGAGTCACCTTGTGGTTTCTGGGAATTGAACTCAGGACCTCTGGAAGAGCTAAGCCATCTCTCCAGCCCCTAAAATGCATTTTTAATTTTGGGCATGCACACACATAATTTTACAGACTGTTGTGGTTAAGTTGTGATACATTTTTTGTTTTGGTTGAGAAATAAGAATTTGAAATACTTAGTTTGGACAAGATTGCTTTTTTTCTTTTTATATATAATTACGTATATATCTATATTTATGTTGTATATCTAGGATTCCAAGAAAATTAATTGTCTTTATTTTTTCCTTGGCAGAGTTTAAAGTTTATTTATTGCTAGTAGACTAAGTCCTATGTGTTTGTGTATATGCTTTGTATTCCTTTAGGTTTTCTGGGTTATTTTGTGTAGTAACGGGAAAAATGGATGCTTTCACTTTGAAAGCTTACATATAATTGTTTAAATGGTTTACTAACATCGGTTAGCTTAGATTTCTAATCCACGGAGTGGCATTTCTGATTATAAATACCTTGTTAAGTAGCTGCTTCTTAGTGGAGAAGCACTTAGTGGAGAAGCTTATCCTAGCTCTGGGTCACTGAGCTGTCAAAGAGAATGCTTAGGCTCCCTCCTGCAGGTTGTCCAAGTTCTTCTGTTGTTCTAAGTGTTGTCTTTCACACTTCCATTCCACCCCCTTGTCTGCTGCTCAGTTCATGGTCATTTCTGCTAGTGTTACAAGACCTATCAGGCTGATGGTGGGTTTTTGGTTTTTGTTGTTGTTGTTGCTATTGTTTTGTTTTCCAAACTTGAAGCAGGTGAGATCTTTCTCAGAGTACGGAGCTTTGTTTGGTTTCTGGTGAAGGTCTCTCTCTCTCTCTCTCTCTCTCTCTCTCTCTCTCTCTCTCTCGTATTGGTCTTTGTTCGGGAGTCTGGTTAGATTTTGAATTGAGGATTTATGCATGCTAATCAGCACTCTACCACTAAACTATACCCTGAGTTGTGAGCAGGGTTAATTGAAAGTCAGTTGTCACATAGCTTGGGAACACAAGTTGCCTTTGAGTAGTTTTCCTGAGGCTCTGAAAGGGATCCGTGTGGTTTAGGTGTGTGGTGTGGCTGCAAAGGAGAGGGAAGCACTTAAGTCTCCTGCGAGTCGGACTGACCTGGTTCTGTAGCACTGAGGAGCCAGCTGTACAGCGGCCCACACTGAACCTCTGCCGTCAAAGTGCTCTCCAGCAGGGCTTCCTCTAGAACTGCCCTGCTGCTGACTTTCTGAGGTCACAGTGTGGATAATATAAAGCACGGTCAAAGTGATGATGAGTGTTAGTTTATATAGTTTATATAGTTTATATAAAGACACGCTCCACTTTTGCCGTATCTTACCATCCAGTAATATGTCTTGTGGATATTTGTTCCTGAAACTGCAGTTGTGTTTATCCTTTGATTGTTATTTACTTTTGAGGATTAGAAAGAAACATAAAAGGAGGGCAAGAGTATCCTAGAAGACCTGTTTAAAACTTGAATCTTTTGTCTGCTGTCCTGTAACTCTGAAGTGGGTGCATGCCTGCTACGTAACAGGACATTTAGGGCTCATGCCTTCAGACTGAAGCCAGAGAGGTGCTTTGGTAATCTCTGTTTTCTTTCAACTTGCGATAACTACTGTTATCAGTTACCTCTGTCAGTAACTATTATGTGCTACCTTGTATTAGTTTGAAATTTCTCATTGCTGTCACCTATATCTCACATTTTTATTGAAGGCTGTTCCTTGGGGTAATGTTATTTGAAAAAAGTTTGTTTAGGACCAGTGAGAGATGGCTCAGTGGGTTAAGGTGCTTGCTGCCAAGACTAGTGTTCTGTTCCTTGAGTTCTATCTCTGGAACCAACATGGCAGAAGGAGAGAGCTAGCTCCTTTAAGTAGTTTTGTGACTTCCATGTATGCCAAGGCAGCCCCTCCCCATAATATAAATAGATAAATCAATAGGTGCGAAAAATAAATAAAAATAAAGTGTTTAAGTGACTTTTGTTCGTGTTGCTCTGGGTCTTCAGGGACAAGGTGCTGGCAGGTGTTCTGATGAGCACTTTATGGCAGATGGCACTGTGAAAATGGGACACACAGAGGGGAACATCTACACCCCTAGACAGGGAGATGGACAGCAAATTCTGGGCCCAAACTTCCAAATAATTTGTTCTAGTGAGAACCGATGGGCCCCAGAAGTACTGTTTGAATTTCTTATGAGCCCAGTGTGAAGCTGAAGGTCTGTAAGTATCCTGGAGAATCACTGGTGTGAATCTTCATTTAAAGGCTTAAGAAGCTGGAACCTGGTGTTCATTGGATCAGCACCAAGGAGAGACAAGGGAGCGTCACCTTTCTGTTCACTGTCCCATGATTTCACCTATATTTGTATGAGTCCTTTACCATCTGTTTGTTGACTACTAACTCGTATCCCATGAACTCTAAAACAGCCTCACAGAGACACCGTAGTGTGTACTATGCATTTTCTGTATCTCTCAAAATTTGGGCAAAAATATTTTTATAATGTTTTTAAGAATTTCATACAGTATATTTTGATAACACCCCCTGCCAACCTTTGCTCACAGCTTCTTTAAAATGTACTCCCCAATCCCACCTTCCTCAACTTTGTATATGTATTTTTTTATTTTTCTGCCTTGACTGCTCTTTTGAATTTATACTGACCATCTATTCATGGGGGTGGAACCATTCAGAGAGCATAGTCAACCTACCAGGGGCTACATCCACAAAGAAAAACTGATTCTGCCACTCCATCAGCTGTACATAGCACCTCAGGGGCGAGTTGGGCGAGTGCCCTTTCATCCTTGACTGTTGACTCGTTTGATTTTGTGCAGGCAAACATAGCTACTCTGAGTTTCGTATTGCAGTAATGGTGTCAAGTTCAGAAGACACTGTTTTCCCACCAACCCTCCTCAGTTGATGGTCTTGGCATCTTTGTGCTCCATTTGCTTAGATCAGTGGTTCCCATCTTTCCTAATGCAGTGACCCTTTAATACAGTTCGTCATGTTCTGCTAACCCCAAACATAAAGTTATTTTTGTTGCTTCTTGATAAGTGTGATTTTGTCATTATGAATCATAAGTGCAAATACCTGTGCTTTCCAACAGTCTATGGCAACCCCCAATAAAAGGGTCACTGAACCCCCAAAGCAGTTATAACCCACAGGTTGAGAACCACTACCTTAGCTGATTCCTAAACCTTGAGAGGAGAGGTGTAGTGTAATGTTCCTCTTTTGTCTTGAGTACCTTACAAATATCTATTCTCTTCGCTTGGACGGGTTGTGAATTTCTGCATGAGTAACAAATAGTCCAAACACAAAGATGCATGCATCCAGTGATCTCTGAGAGCTGCACTAAGCTGTGGTATAGAGATAGGAATTTATAAACTGGTCTCTGTGGACAAGCTGGTTTCAGCATTCATATAGGTTTTTCCATATAGTTTTGGTAGATAACAAAGAGAAAAGACGTTAGCCTATATTGTTTAAGGAGTTTCTGGGACACCCCTGACCAATAACTAACTAAAAGATATTCCAGCACTAGGCTTTTATTTGGCTACCTATGGCTTCCAGAGGGAGCATTTGCTCCTGCATAGGGTTTTTCTCCTTTTCTCCCTCCTCTCCCTCTTCCTCTCCCTGAGCCACACAGAGGATATGACATGTGTATGTATATGCATTAGGAAGTTTATATGGCTTTTCAAACATCCTTAGTGTTAGTTATCTTTCCCCCTATCCATCCCCTTTCTCATCACAATTTCTAAGGGCATTCTTTGGTATTGTATTCTTTGTATGACTGCTTTACCTGCTAAATAGAATAATGGCCCTTCCTACTCTTAGTTAAGCTGAATTTCCAAAATTTCACCTGAAAGTTATTGTTCAAAATTTGTAATGCATTCCTACCTATATGGACTCCAATTGGCTGTATGTTTGTGTGTATGTGTGTGTGTTTTGTTTATGCATTTTGGAGAAGTTGATTGATACAGTCATATCTCCAGGCCTTGAAGAAATATATTTTTTAAACTCATTTTTATTATGAAATAATTTTGATTGTTTGTTTGAAACAGTGTTTTGCTGTGTTTTCTAAACTGCACTGGATGAAAATGATTTTTCTTTCTTCATTGTCCTCAGTAGCAAGGTCTACAGGCACAGGCCACTACAGACACAATTCTGACTTGTATAGTTGAGAATAATATAATAACTACATATTTTCTTTCAGCATTGTCAAATCTTAGCCTCATGAGTTAGTTTTTCATTTGTAAAGTAACAGAACAAACTGTCGTAAAGAAGAGTCTCTGCTCAGCACGTAGTGTGTATGGTAAAGTATCAGAAATGCAGCCTGAACTACAGGGGTTTTAGAATTCCCTGATAATTTCTCTAAATTATCAAGAAAGAAACGTTTAGGATTGAATTTAAATGGAAGTGTAGAACAAATAATGGTTTCAAGAAATACAGTCTTAACCTAAGTATCATAGCATGCACCATTACTTTTACAGCACGCAAGAGGCAGAGGAAGGTGGATTTCTATGAATTCAAGGCCAGCCTGGTCTACATAGTAAATTCCAGGACAACCAGGATACAAAGTGGGACCCATTTTAGAAGAAGAAAAGGAGGAAGTAGAGTCAGCATTGTCTTGGATGTTGGTGAGCTGCTGGCTAGAGGAAAGGAGGCTACACTATCATTGTAAGTGCAGAGATCACAGTGTCACAAATCTGAACTGCTTGCCAGTAACAGTGCCCAGTTCTTCACTTATCTCTTCATGAGCACCTACCACATAGTACCACTGGAACCGGCTCATTTGCTAGGTGACGTTTACATGGAACCAATTGACACTGACCATGCTAATGTAAAAAGCAAAGTTTAGTAGTTAACAGATCATAAGAGTCAGATCTGACATCTCTACCACACCTCATCTCCAAGGCTCAGGGACCATCTCTGAGGAGGAAGTGGAATGTCTGTAAGAGCCAGAAGTCACTGGAGGGGATAAGGGATCAGACTGAAATAGGGACTTCTGTATATGACAGGCCTGCTGAACTGAGAAGCACAGAGCAGCTATGGATGCCTGCACCAAAGTCAGTCAGCATTCTAGTGGGGAGTGGGAAGGGGTGCATGAGTGCCCATTGAGGAACTATGAACAGTAGATGACCTTTAGAGGAGGGAGAGTCAGTGTATGTGTGTGGCTCCTGATAGGTCAACTGTGCCCCAGTCAATGACTGTGCACACAGGAGTACTTGGGCAGCTCAAACTGGAGTTGATGAATTACCTTTTTTTAAAGTGAGAGGATAGGAAGTAGGAGTGTCTCTTGGTGGAGTTGGTACGAAAAGTTAGGGTGAATATGACAAAAGTACACTGTATGAAATTCTGAATAAATAAAAATATTTAAGTCAAAAAGGAAACTCTGATCCAAAATTGTGTATTTGTTAAAGCTTAGCTGCTTTTGGAGTACAGAATTATTACAAATATCTATTAGCCAGATTTTTTCTTATTCCCCTCCTTAGGAGGGGTTGTTATTGTTAACATTCACATTATCTTTTCTTCAGAACACCAGAGTATGTGAAGAAAGAATATTTACTCACAAAGTGTGGCCTGGTCACCAGCACTTGTATGATACAGCTGATTACGAGTGTACAGGGTGACCTTACTTCATACCAGCTGAACCAAAATGTTTTTTTGAACCATGTCTCAAAGCCCTAGCAGGTTGGATTGGAGAAGCATGTGTTGTTTGTATGTGCATATTATCAAATGTTTATAGACTTCAAGCAATGTGAAGGGGGTAGGTAAATTTTTGAATCAGTGTTCTTAAGAATAGAATGTAGGGTACCTAACACACACACACACACACACACACACACACACACACACTGTCAAACTCTTTATGGCTTTTGTCTCTGGTGGCTGGTGATGTATTCTGAATTACTGACTGTGACTCTGTCTTTCCCTCACCTCTAGGTACATCATTTTTCTTCACAGAATTCTATTACCGATCTATTTGTCTTCCCCCGTGACTGTGACTGGGGCCTTAGGAGTTGCATTATGTTATCAGCAGCCTTCATTACTTTGGTGAGAAGTGGTGGGAACCAGGTGAAGAAGAGAGTGTTGTTAAGCTCCGTCCTCCTGCAGGACTACAGGCAGGTGACTCCTGCCTGCTACTGTTCCACTTCAGAACCCAGGTGTTCTCGGTTTGATCCGGATGGAAGTGGACAGCCAGCCACTTGGGACAATTTTGGGATCTGGGATAATCGCATTGATGAGCCAATTCTGCTGCCACCTAGCATCAAGTATGGCAAGCCAATTCCCAAAATTAGCCTGGAGAATGTGGGCTGTGCTTCCCTCATTGGCAAACGGAAAGAAAATGAAGATCGATTTGGGTTCGCTCAGCTGACAGAAGAGGTGCTGTACTTTGCAGTGTATGATGGGCATGGGGGCCCTGCAGCTGCTGACTTCTGTCACACACACATGGAGAAGTGTGTCATGTATGTATAATCCCCTTGGCTTTGAAGTTCCTCTAGGCTTTTTGTTGAAATGTTCTCCCTTTGGCTGAAACATCAAGTATGGACCAAATACTTGAGTGACCACATGCCACTTCTTCAGTGAATGGTAGTCAACATAGCATTTAGAACTGTGATCATCTCCATTTCAGAAATGGGTTTCAGAATCTACAGCCCTAGATTTATATCCATTTTAAGTAAATTATAAAGTACAATGATAACTTGTAGAAAATTTTACTTGTTTACACATGCACGTGTGTGTGTGCGTGTGTGTGTGTGTGTGTGTGTGTGTGTGTGTGTGTGTGTGTGTGACCAACGCAACTTATAAAAGAAAGTACATCGGAGGCTTGCTTACAGTTTCAAAGGGGAGTCCATGACCATAGTGGGGAACATGGAAAGAGGCAGGCAAGCATGGTGTTGGAGCAATAGATTATGTCATTATATCTTTATCACAAACAGGAAGCAGAGAGACAGGGAGAGGGAGAGAGAGCAAGAGCACCAGCTGAGAATGGTGTGAGTTTTTGAAACCTCAAAGCCTACCTAGTGACACACCTCCTCCAATAAAGACCACACCTAATCCTTTCCAAACAGTTCCGCCAACTTGGGAACAAGTATTCAAATATATGAGCCTGTGAGAGCTATTCTCACTCAAACCACCATACTTAGTATATTTTTGAGAATCACATTATTTGCTAGAATTAGAGAAAGGAGACAATGTGGCAGTTATGGCCATGGACTATTATTTTTTTAAACCTTCCTTTGTTTAGTTAAAGGTAGTTTCTCAGTTGATTTTTTTACATGACTTGCCTCATTTGACAGAGAGACTCAGTGATTTAAGCCCACATGAAGGACTTCATAACTCATCAGGTTTGCAGTACTGAGAATTCTTTGAGAGCAAGGACTGAGGTTGTGAGATGGCTCAGAGGATAAGGTGCCTACCGTCAAGCCTGAATCCTAGTTTGACTTGTCTCACATAACAGAAGGAGAGAACTACCTGCCAAAAGCTGTTCTCTAGTCTCCACCCGCCTGCTATCACAGCCTGAGAGCACAAAATAAAAGTGTAATCAAAACTTTACAAAAAGAGGAGAGACTTGGAGTGTGTTGTTTTCTGTACTTACTTCGCATGTGAGGCAAAGCCCCCACACTTCACTGTGTCTTCTGACAGCCTTGTTTGGATTTTTTGAGATACAGTCACATAATCCCAGTCTGGGCTAGACCTGCTTATAACAAACAAGGGTGACCTTGAACTCCTGATTCCCCCCACCCCCCCACCCCCCACCCCCCGCCTTTACCTCCTAAGTCTTAGTATTACAGGCAGACCACCACACAACTTCCCCAGACTTATATTTTCATGCCTTTAAAACCAAAGGTTTGATACTGCTCAGTTAGTTAGTCCTAGCATGCAGGAAGCCTGAGCTACATCTCTGGCAATATGTATGTGATGTGTGTGTGTGTGTGTGTGTGTGTGTGTGTGTGTGTGTGTGTGTATACACACACACTATACTCTGGTGCCAATATATATATGCTGTGTATATATACTGTGTGTGTGTGTGTGTGTGTGTATATATATATATATATATATATATATATATATATATATATACATACATATACATATATATATATATATACATATACATATATATATATATATACACACACACACACACAGAGTATAGTGACCTGATCCTCAGCCCCAAAGTGTCACTTAGTACCTTCGAAGATCAATAAATGTTCCTTAATCCTTGGATCTTCAGCAAACCAGCCGAGAGGAAAGTCGTGAGGTCTGTTGTGTGGCATGACTGCTGCAAGGCTGACTGTGGAAAAAGAAAACTACCACAAAATGACCGTAGCTTTCTTTCCTCTCCACAAAGGGATTTGCTTCCTCGGGAGAAAGACTTGGAAACTGTCCTGACCTTGGCCTTTCTAGAAATAGATAAAACCTTTGCAAGTCATGCCCATCTATCTGCTGACGGTAAGTGTGCCATGGCGTTCCTCAGAGCTTTGAGGACTGGCAAGTGAAGAGAAAGTAATGTAGGTCTTTAGTGGCGGGAGTTTTAATGCATGTTTATTTGTGGAGAGTTTCTATAGAAATAGTTTTATACAAAGAATCATTTTAAATTCTGTTTACAATCTGAACTAAATAATAATAATAATAACAACAACAATAACAATAATGTATCCTGCTTTTATTTTAAATAAAAACCTAGAAGGAAAAGCTCCAAAATGGTTCTGTTACTGAATTTTAATTTTAAAAAAAGATTTTTAAATGTTTTGATTTATTTGATTTGAATTTTATGGACAAGATGTCCATATTAAGAGAATCCCATCCTCCACCACCACCTCACCACCAACCCAAATATTACAGGACAATCACATCTGATAGGTTGATGACTGTTCAGCATTACTATAAGAAGAAATAGGAGATTATGTAGATGGTTCTGTGGGTAAAGGCGCCTGCCACCAAGCCTCCTCATCTGAGTTCTTTTCCCGGATTCACGTGGGGAAAGGAGAGCAACAATTTCCATGTTGGCTTCCAGCCTTCACACCTGTGCTGTGGCTTGTCCACACACACTTAATGCAGACACATGCATGCACACACAACATCAGTATCTCGGGGGCGGGGAAGATTAGCAGTAGGTCCCATGATAGAAACTGGCTTATTGGCATCCATTTGTGTAGTTAAAAGGAAAAGTTCTGTTTCTCAGCCTTGCAGCTTTCCTGTGGTAACTAGTGATATCAGGTAGGGTAGACGGAAGGATGTGGCAGGTGGATTAGAAAAAAGTTTTAAACCTGTGTATAAAATTAATACACGGGTTTGAAATTAATGTTTCTAGTTTTGACTAAATTTATGAAAATAATTTCAGGAAAACATATCCAGTATTTTGTAGTTAGCTCACCAAGAATGTCTTTGCACTAATGTTAACTTTGAAAGCCTCTGCAGCCACCATCTGATGTATGCCTCCTGACTGACTGGAAATGGGATTGTGTGGGAATGTTGAGTTTAGCTCTGTCTTTTCCTTTCATAAGAAAAGTGCACCACAGAAACACCATTTCAGTTGAACTGAAAATTTCTCCATTTCACATAGAAGTTGTTTCAAACTCAAAGGGAAGAAATGATTCGTTCATATTAGGGCCTCATTCATTTGAATATTAATAACAAGAGCTCTCTACCACTGAACGCCTTATGTAACCCATCCTTTCTCCATTTGTCTAGAGATAAAGTTTTCACTTGGTAGATTATTTGAAACTATTTTGTCTTCTTCTTCCTTTGACACCACTTGCACTAAAGTTCCCCTCTGCTTCTTTAAGAGAGGAGTTAACAGAGGGTCAAGTTTATGCTTAAAATTTAGCTTTTGTTCTAACACATGAAGAAGTGAAACACTTTCTCAAAGTTTTACTTTGGGGAGTGGGGGCTGGGGGGTGAGGCAATATTCAATAAGCAGCCCAGGCTGGCTTGAAACTGGCTGTAAACCTGTCTGGCTTCAAACTCACAAAGAGAAGTGCACACTGTTACAGCTAGCATTTTCACAACAAGCATGGTTACGGTGTGTTCTTAGCCACTATTGGGTTGGCTGTGCATTTGGCTACATCGTAGCTACAATATTTATGGGCTTCCGTGTCAGTATTATGCCTCAGGTGTTCTACAAACAACTGTATTTACTGCCCATGGATTGTAGAACACAGTGTTCAAGAACATTTGCATACGGCCAACCCTACAATTTATTAACCATACATATGTACAAACAAGCTTTGTAAGAATCGATCTAATCAGTCAGTACTAGACAGGTCAAGTCTTGAAATATTTATTTTTAATCATTATAATTCAGGAGGGTTTTTAACATGTATGTCTTAAAGAGACTCTCTAGATTATTCACATAACCAAATCAAATAGTTACATAAAGAACTAAAATATCGTTTATTTCTAGTAATAAAATTAAGTTGCTTGTTATTTTATTATTTCTAATAAAGTTAGATTGCTTAATTCAGTTCCTCTGTCATCCTTTGAGATAATCTCAGGACTTCATGAAGCTGTCTTAAAATGTATTCTGCTTCTTAGTGGTCATTTGCTTCAGAGCGTAAGGGAACAAGATAGGGCAGTGAACAGTGTGCTGTGTTTACAAAGCGCTGTAACAATTCTCTTACGCTCTGTGTGCATATTTATGCCTTTTAAAAATCAGAGTTTTAGAACTATTTTAAAGACGTATTTGTGCAGATCTTGCAGATGGCAAAATCTGCCTATTGGGAAGACTATTTATCAAATACATTAAAGTTACTGAAGACAGAATACTGTTTGTTAGCCTTTCAGGATTGGAATAAAAGAAAATAGCTCTATCTCTTAAGATTTGAAAGTTATCCAAATTTAAGAAATTTAGATTTTTAACTGAAATATTGAAGCACTGTCAGTTTTAAAAGTAGATAGCACTCTTGTGGCATGTGTGTGTGTGTGTGTGTGCTTATGTGTGAGTGGTATGTGTTTTGTGTGTGTTGAAGGGGATCCAGAGCCACCGCTACCTAGCAAACATTCTATAGGACAACAGTTACCCTCTCCACTTACTGTCTTTTCTCATTTTTTTTACATCTGCCTTACTTTCTCTTCTGCTGAGCCCTTCCTGTAAGACAGGAATAATCCAGGAAGTATGGATTATTTTTTAAGAGACCTTAGGCGTAAGTCTAGACATCTCTGACCTTTTTGGCATCACCTTCAACATTTTTAAATTCAATTTATGTCATGTATTTTCTTCACATTTGATGAAGCCAGCCAGTTAATTAACATATACCATCACTTTATTTTATTTATTTTTTTTTTTTTACAAATAGCCACTTAAAACAAAGTGGATGTCAGAAAACACAGATCATAGTGCAATCTACACTGGAGCTGCTTGCAGTGCTCCGTGCTTATGTGTGGAAAGCAGCTCTGCTCCTCAGGATAACAGGTCAGGAGAACTGCATAGACTCAGTGGGAGCTCTTGATGGGCACCACCGTGAGCGAGCTTTAAATTCTGTGTTATTTACATGTGGCTTTTTGTAGGGAACTAAACTCCAAGAGCAAAAAGGCAAATTTGCTTTCTGTGCTGGGATTGAACCCTGGGCTATGGGCACGCTAGGCAAGTGCTTTGCCACTGAGATATTCCTGTAGCTCTGCACGGTATTTTTAAATACCCCTCTTATGCTGAAGGTCACCAGATGTGAACAGCTTTGAAGAGTCCTTTTTATTGTGTTGTTAACTGCGTCAGGCCGTTAATTTCATTTTGGTGTTCATGAATCGTACATTCAAGAACACCCATTTCTAATAAATAATTCAGCAATATTGGTTGATAATGGATTATTATGTACACAGCTTAATCACTAGGGGTGACATTAGATTTTCTCTTTCTGTTGCTGTTCAAATTGTGACTATTTTTCTTCTGTTCTTCCCCCCTTCCCTTCTCCCGCTCACTCCAGCCCAAAGGTTTATTTATTTATTTATTCTATGTAAGTACACTGTAGCTTACATGACACCCCATGAGAGGGCATCAGATCTTGTTACGGATGGTTGTGAGCCACCATGTGCTTGCTGGGATTTGGACTCATGATCTCCAGAAGAGCAGTCAGCACTTTTAACCACTGAGCCATCTCATCAGCCTCCCTTTTTTCTGTTCTAATGACCTGCAACACTGGGGGGAGAGCAGCAGAAATACTCATTTATGATTACATAAACATGTAAATATGCATTATCAGTCAAGATCCACACCGCCTTCATGTAAACAACAAATTTAAGTTATCCAACTGGAAAAAGTTTTCCATGCTAAATTCCTGTCTTGCTATGAACAAATATGCTATGAACAAATGCCTTATGTTCTGCTTCTGGAGTAGGAGACACTTTGATTGTTTCTTTGTGTCTGTTGAAACCCTAGTCAGCTAATATAGTTCATATACACTCTCTATGTATTACTTATCAAATACAAATTATTTTGTTTAGGGGATAGTTCTAATATTGCTACAAACAGAATTTATAATGCATTTTTTCTGTCTCAAAAATACTGGTTTTCCTGTGTTCAAGATCAGCTATTAAGTGTGTATGTGTGTGTGTGTGTGTGTGTGTGTGTGTGTGTGTGTGTGTGTGTGT
>JANHMN010000001.1:127354840-127379335 GCA_030674055.1 Rhabdomys pumilio | reverse complement strand
TGTGTGTGTGTGTGTGTGTGTGTGTGTGTGTGTGTGTGTGTGTGTGTATGTGTGTGTACATATACAGATGCATGTCAGTGTCACCACTGGTCTCCTTTTGTACAGATGTATATGTACATAATTTTTTTTCTGTCTTTGAATGATCAATAACCTTTAACTTTAAGGTACTGAGTTTTGAACTCATTGATTTGGCAGCTATTGTGTGACTTGCTAGTGTGACATTTTCCCCAGAACTCCTCCCTTACTTTGCAGCTCTCTCTCAGCTCCCCTTGTGTTGCAGGTCTGTTATGTTTGAGCATGGTTTCCGGGTGACATTCCCGTTTGCCTCTGTGTGTTGTTTGTGGCAGAGAACGGTGCCTGCCCAGCAGCTCTAAACCTGGAGCCTGCGGATCCTCTATACTGGGCTTCAGCGGAGAGAGAGACCTGCTTAATTTTGTCTCAGGTGAAGGAGTCCAGCAGTTCCTAGTCTGAGCTACTGGAAGGGTCCCGCATCCTCCTTGTCCCATTAGTTGAGACGACTTGCAGAAGAAATTATCCAAGGGGTGTCAAGGCTCAAGGAAAGAAGTCTTAGTTTTATAGTCTTGGTGTTAGGAGAACAGAAAGTGAGAATTTTTACCGCTAAGTTAAATGAAAATAAGTGCTGATTCACTCTGTATTGTTTATAGTCCTCCAAGCATGGCAAGCTGAATCAAGGCTTACTTTCACCACTTTCCTCATATATCCTCCTGTTTGAAACCGTGACGGTGAGCTGAGACAACCCCAAGCTCTTAAATTCAGAGGGGAGAGAGCTGGGAGCTACAACCCATACTGAAATTGCATTTATAAAATGTTAATTCTTTTGTCGTCCTCAATTAAAGACCACTGTATAAAACCCTGTTGCTGACGGCTAACATGAAGAGTACAAGATCCCGAGGACCGGTAGAATCTAATAAATGCCTGTGTTCTCTTTCCTACCTTTGAAAATAAAGTAGTGGATTGACCTGTTAAGATTCCACTGATACAGTCTTTTGACTAATCTCAAGTTGAAAGCTAAACACTTGTAGTGATAAGCATACTAATGTTTTTGTTAAAACATTTACGTCCTGCACCGTCATATATCTTAGTGTTGTTGTGACAACCTTGCTTTGACCTAATGGTTCCAAAATCAAGAGATAAATGGGAAGATAGTCCAACTGTAGACGCTGTGTCTCAGTAGAGCAAACTTAGCATGACTACAAACAATCAAGTATACTTTATTCATGCTTTTCCATTTCATTTCTCTGACTAAAGCAGAGATTTTAATATAATTATTGGAAAATGTATTCATCTCTTTATAAAATGCACTATTGGTAGTGACCAGGTCAGCTGGACAATCAAGTGGGACCCTTAGGCCCTGTGGAGAGGACTGAGATGCGCAAGAAAATAAGGAGGCACAGCAAATCAAGAAGTCTGATCAAGCTGGCAAAGATTTTATTGTTCACGCAGGTTATATACTCTGAAAACAGGATATGGGGAGGAACAGGAAGGGAAAGGGGGCTTTGCAGGTAGAGGAAATTAGCTGTTGCTGTGGGGTCTAAGTTATTCTTACAAAGCCTTGCCATTGCCAGGGGTTCTATAAACATCTATCTAGCAGGATGTTGGCTAAAGGGTTACTAAGGTGGGTTGCTATGAGGCCTTGTTTGAAGTTCTGAGAACTAACAAGTGAATAATAGAAGGTAAGCAGAAAGAAGAATAGTAGATAGGAGAGCCAAGGGTGAGTGTTTGCCAAGAGTAAGGCCTTGCCATGGCTTCCCACAGGTAGAGTTTTAAAAGTTGTCTTTTAAAAATTCTTGGAAAGATTTGAGTATCAATTAAATCAATTAAAGTTTTTTTTTAAATCATCCAGTAGAGTAAAAGTCATATTTGCATGATTAGGAAGCTTTCTACAAATATTATTACATAGAGATGCAGTCAAGTGATTGGATATGGAATTTTATGGATATGGAATTTATGGAATTGTTATTAGATAATTCTCACTTTAAGTTATTTCTCAATTTCCTCCACTTTGCTATATTGTTCTGTGGTTCATAGTTTCACAGTATTCCCACTTTCCACAAGGCTCAATGCACCTTAAATATTTTTAGTAAGTGGTAAACGAACAGATGATGTTAGACTAAATCAAAGGAAGACACACAAATGCAGTTTGCTTGGTTAGAAAAAAGCCTAGTAACTTAAGGCTTTACTTGATGGCAGAGAAAATGCACATGGCTGACATGTTCTAGTCCAAGCAAGGCTGCATACGTTGCAGCTGGCTCTGTTCATCTGCTTTTGGCTGCAGATTCTCTGATTGGATACTTTTGGAGCTAGTAGTGTTAACTATACCACATTTACAGGGAACTGGAATGAATTTCATTGTCTACTACTGAGATCTATTCATCTAAGGGTAGCTATAATTTTTCTTCAGGTATAGAGCAAACAAAAGGAGAAAGGGTATGAGAGAGAGGTGGGGAGGACATGGTTCTAGAGGGAAGAATGTACACAGTAGAACTTGAAGAACAAATGGGTTGTACTTTGCATTTCTCTCTTCACCTATTAGCTGGCAGTACTTTGACTGGATGTGAGTAAAGAATAGAAGAGAAGGATCCATCTGATTATAGAAAAGGCAGCTCACCTAATGGACCCAGCAGATCTGTCAGCCTGCCATAGCAGCAGACTAGAGAAATTTTCACGTTTTATTTTGACGCCCGTTAGGCACACTAAGGCATCGTGATTGTTAGTTTACATCAGCTCTGCTTTTTACACACACACACCATTTGGAGACACTGATGCTTTGCTCACCAAATTAGTTTACCAGCCTTTTTGTTTGCATGGAGCCTTGTTACAGAGTTAAGCAATCCGCTTCTCTGCATGACCTTACTTACACAGTTTGCATTTTATTTGCATAACTCTTGTTAAATTAGAATGGCTCCTCCCAGCCTTAAGTTATTGTGCTTCTGTTTTATTTTGTAATAAAACCTCCGTATCTGAACATTTCTACTGCTAACTGATACTCTATTTTTTAATATTTGTAGCAAGCCTCCTGACCTCTGGGACTACAGCAACAGTGGCTCTGTTGAGAGATGGTGTTGAACTGGTGGTGGCGAGTGTTGGAGACAGCCGGGCTCTTTTGTGTAGAAAAGGAAAACCTGTGAAGCTGACCACTGACCATACCCCAGAAAGGAAGGATGAAAAAGAAAGGTATTGTCACCATGCCTTGTTATGGGGTGGTAGCTATAGTTGCCATAGAAACAGTATATTCTCTCTCTGGGCTGATGCAAAACACCAGGGCCTCTTGCAAGTAGGTGCACAGCCAAGAGCTCAGTACAGAGTTTCTTGTTTTGCTTGCTTTGGGTTTGTTGAGTCTGGATCTCATGCAGCCCAGTCTGGCTTTACATCTGTACCCTGCATCCTTGGCCTCTCACGTGCTGCGATTATCAGGATGTGTACACCATACATGGCTTAAAATTTTCATTTATATCTTACTGTGGAACTAAGTTTTGGCATTTAACATGGGCTGGCCTTAAACTCAAAATTCTTCTCAGCCTTCTCAAGTTCCTAGATTATGGGTATGTTTTGACACACTAAGCTCTAAATTTCAATCTGTAAAATTGGTATTTAAACCAGTGCCACAGTTCCTTGCACATTATATCGTTATTGCTATTACTATTAATTTTACTTTTTCCTAACTAGGATCAAGAAATGTGGTGGGTTTGTAGCTTGGAATAGTTTGGGACAGCCTCATGTAAATGGCAGACTTGCGATGACAAGGAGTATTGGGGATTTGGATCTTAAAGCCAGTGGTGTAATAGCAGAACCGGAGACAACAAGGATTAAGGTAAGAAGGAATCAGAAACATTGAGTCGTGCACAGAAAATTTCTGAGGACTTGTCTCACACTGCTGACTGTCATAGAAGATTCCCTGAAGGAAAGATGTTTTTAAAGGGGTATTAATTTGTAAAGAATAAACTTTTAAAGTAAGATGCTTATTTCTGGCCTAAAGAGGGTGAAATCTTTGGCTTCTGCTTTCCCCTGGGCCTCTGTTGCCCTTCCTTTCCCAAAGTCTGCTATTCAAATTCATTATCTCTGCTTGGAAGTCACCCTGGGCTTGTCTTCTCCTCTGAGCTCGACAGCTAGCCACTTGTGTTTGTACAGCTCAGCGCCTGTTAGTCTAAACTGGCCACAACATGCTGCATCTCCTGCTGCTTCCTGCTCTAGAGCTCCAGAGGCAGCACAGTATCATATGGGCTTTACAAATGGCAGGGCATGAACATTCACAGTTTAAGGAAGGACTTCCAGTCTTAAAGATATCTCACGTTTAGTTTATGAAAGAAATACTTCATAAGATTTACTGTGTGGCAGCCTCTGTTCAAAAGAGATACAAAAGCTATCCTCATTTTACAAGGAAGTAAATCGAAGCAATACCAAACCTAAAGCAAATCAAGTCCCTCCCCTACCTCCAACCCCTGTCAAATAAATAATAGAGGCAACATTAGATCCAGAATTTGGCTGTTTTTCTGGCCTCTTTTGTGATAGCTAGGTAAATGTTTGTTTTATCCTAAGTGGTATTGATAGCTACATTTTCAGTTTGCCAATGAACCCTGACACAGATGAGTATTCTGAAGAATAGACACAGTTTCAAATTATTGAGTCATTCGGAGGCATGGTCTTGTTTGTAGTCACCTGTGTTTGCTTCTGGTTGCAGCTCTACCATGCTGACGACAGTTTCCTGGTCCTCACCACAGATGGAATTAACTTCATGGTGAACAGTCAAGAGATCTGTGACTTTGTCAACCAGTGCCATGATCCTAAAGAAGCAGCTCATGCAGTGACTGAGCAGGTGACATAGCAGAGATTCTAATGGGAAATTCCCAAAGAGAAAAGGATCAGGGACAGCACAGGCAAAAGGTTGTTTTAGCTGGAGTGTTACAGTGAATTTGACTCTTGATTCCATAATAGTTCTCGTGAGCAAATTTTTACAGTTCATACATCAAGGAAATGTGGAGCGTACCTTCTCACTTTGAACACATCTTGAAAGAAAGTAACAGCAATAATTATAGCAGTAATAAAGTAATATGTTATTCATATATATTGACATAAAGCAGCATCACTGTAATCCTCTGAGGTTAATTTTTTCATAAAAGGGGAAAATGAAGGGACCAGGCCACATGACAAAACTGAGCCTCAAACCCAGTCAAGCCAAGGATCCTGAATCCAAATATTTGACCTGGAACTACACTGCTCCAGTGTGAGTAATGAAAGCACAGTCAACTTTTGCCGACTAATGTGGGTCATAGAAGGGACCAATACAAATACAGGCAGGTAAATGGAAGGAATTTTTTATCAGTCAGAGCTAAAACTTGAAAATGGATAATAACCTGAAAAAAACATGGAAAAGTTACTTCTAGTTTGTTCTGATACATTGTGATTTTAAGTCATTTACTATGTTTTAACTCAACACCTATGTTACATTTCCATTATTTACATTTTGAATTGAGAGATTCAATTTGGCCCAGACTTTTAAGTACTAATATTTGTGATTAAGACATAAGACCTTTCCTTAGCTTTTGCTTATTTATTTGCGCGTGTGTGTGTGTGTGTGTGTGTGTGTGTGTGTGTGTGTGTGTGTGTAGGTGTGTAGTTTCTTTTCTATTTCTTTTTCCTTTTTATTTTTTGGAAATATCCTCATGTAGCCCAGGCTGACCTTATATGTGCACCATAACTAAGGCTAGCCTTGAATTCCTAATCCTTTTACTTCCATCTTTCAATTTCTGGGATTACAGGTATGCACGATGACTGGCAGACCTTACATTTAAAATGTTACATGCATAATTTTAATGGACAAGCACTATTATAATACATAAATTATTTACTTGCCATCTGGGCTGTCTCCCTTAAGCAGTAAGTAACAAGCTGCCTATGAAATTGAAGAAATAAGCTCAAGTCCATGATAAATACAGTTTTAAAACTCATCTACCCATCTTGTAAATAAATGTACTTTAGTTAATACAGGTAATATTCATGATAGTAAAAAATATTTTTAATAATAATAAAAAAGAACATATAATGGTGTTCTGTCTTACTTCTGTCCCATAACAGTTCTCCCGATAAGGAAATTTGTGTTTATTCTCTCGTAGAAGGGATGAGAGATATTTTTTCAGATAGAAGGAAAAAACAAACTTTTTTTATATCTATTTGTGTATATCTCTTTAGATATTATCTTGTTAGGTTAAATTCTTTCTTCATTACTGAGTGTGTGTGTGTGTGTGTGTGTGTGTGTGTGTGTGTGTGTGTGTCTTTGTGCACACTGATACTGTGGTGCATGTCATGGAGGTCAGAGAGCAACATGTAGGAGGAGTTAGTTCTCTCTTTCTACCTCGTGGGTTCGAGGCATTGAGATCAGGTATTCCAGCTTGACCAACAGCCTAATGGACAGCCTGACGGACAGTTTGATGGGTAGCTTGATAAACAGCTTGACAGACAGCCTGACGGACAGCCTGATGGCAGGTGCCTTTACCCACTGAGCATCTCACCAGTCCTTAGTTTAAATTCTGAGAAACAGCCTTGGCATGGGTGGCACGTAGCTGTAGTCCCAGCTACTCTGGAGTCTGAGACAGGAGGATTCCTTTAGCACAAGAGTTTCTATTAGTCTGAGTAGCAGTGAGAATTGTTTTCTCTTCCCCCAGTTGAGAGAGAGAGAGAGGGAGGGAGAGAGAGAGAAAAAGAGAGAGAGAAGTAAAAAGGACGAACAACCTCTTCAAATAACCCCTTGAAAATACTTGCTAATCTACAGCTTGGACCGTGGGTGTGGATGTGGAGTTTGTATGTGTGTAGTTCTGTTTCTGGCTAACTTGAGACATGGTAAAATACATTTGTTTCGCTGTAACTGGGAGGTGAACATGGGGCCTCTTGAATGCTGGTTGAGGACTCTCTTAGTAAGGAAGGCACAAAGGCTGAGAAAAAGAGAGATTTTTACTGTTCAGTTTTGCATTTTTATTGTTAGTGGAATTAACTTTTAGTATAGGGTTTTTCATAATTTGTATTTCTTGTTTTTCCTCTCTGCCTATTATTTTATCACCATTTTAAATAACTATTTTAACAACTGTATATTAAGTATAATGATACTTGACACATTTTAAACAAGTTTTTTTCTTACAGTTTGTAAGCCTTGAAGCGTTTCATTCCAAACAAACTTACCACTGCTTCCCTTTGCAGTTTTGGCCCAGGCTGTAAAATCTTTTGATCTGTTTGATGCTAACTGTAACCCTAAGCACTTCCAGAAGACTTTCCAACACTCATCTATTTGAACTGGTCCCTAAAAGTGATTTATAATCCTGCTGCTGCCGGTCATTTAATTTATGCCCGCTTATCCATCGAAGAAGGAATATTAAAAATATTTTTGTTATAACCTTGTACATATTCATTTCTGAGATTTTAAATTTTAAGGTAGCATATAAAGTGTCCGTTTTCTGGCTGTGTTTTCATACAAAGATGTTATATTTTGTTCGTTTTGTCCCTTACCCAATCTCTTCCATTTCTTGGGCTACACTTCTACAAGCAGTTTTCTTGGTAAAAATTAGCACTTATTAAGGCTTGACCGTGATTGGTTCCATGCTAAGGGTTTTGAGTGTGTAATCTTTGAGAGCTGCCCGGCAGCTGGTTTCAGCGCACGGCAATTTCTTTCCTTTTTGTTTTGTTTTGTTTTGTTTTTTGTTTTTTGTTTTGGTTTTTCCAGACAGGGTTTCTCTGTGTAGCCCTGGCTGTCCTGGAACTCACGCTGTGGACCAGGCTGGCCTCGAACTCAGAAATCCTCCTGCCTCTGCCTCCCAAGTGCTGGGATTAAAGGCGTGTGCCACCACTGCCTGGCACACAGGTAATTTCTATTACCAAGATTGCTACTGTGGAGGATAGGAGATAGATGGACCTTCTGTAATTCATGTGCACTTAATAAACATGGAGCAGATGGATAGAGGCTGAAGCCATCCCAAACTTTGTTAGGTAATTGAATTTGTATTGTAAAGTGTGTGTAGAGCTAGTTGGCCTTCGAGAGAAAGGATGCTGTGTGTTGGCACAAGGTCCCTTGACTCCAGCGCTTGTCTCTTCTTCCCCACACCCGCAGGCAATACAGTACGGTACTGAAGACAACAGCACTGCAGTTGTGGTGCCCTTTGGTGCCTGGGGAAAATACAAGAACTCTGAAATAACCTTCTCATTCAGCAGAAGCTTTGCCTCCAGCGGGCGATGGGCCTGATGGTCATCTCCGACTCGGTGTTTCTATGCAGCAGTGTGTCAGTGGGCTTATTGAGAAACTGGTAACATGCAGAAAGCCACCTGTACCGGTGTGTCCTTGTGACCTGAGAGATCCCAGCACAGTATAAGCTTACTAGCCACATACCCAGTAGTATTTTGATAAATCCTCATTATCATGATGGTCAACTGCGCATGCTCAGTGTAAGCACCATGACACAGCTGAGAAGCTGTTCTGCGTCTCTGAGCTGAGTGCGAGAAGAAACAGTTTTTGTCTATTTCATAAGTGATGAATCTGTGTGTTTCCTTTGTAAAGCTAGAGATTGTATCCGAGGTTGAATCCAGTTGAATTCTAAGTTTTTAAGCCTAAGAGGCAAATTTAGTTTCTTTTTAGTAAGTTTGCTCAGTTGGACAGGTTTTTTGGTAGCTAGTCAATGTGTTATTTGCAAGAGTTTCTTTTTCCTTTCTCGGTTGAAAACAGGTTCTCTCTGGCTGACCTTGAACTCCTGGATTCAAGCCTACTTAAGCTTTCTAAGTACCTTTTAATTTTTAATTTTTTAGATCAGAACAAGCATAGATTTATTCAAGAAAAGTGAGAATATACACCCAGGAGATGGGAATTCCAAAGGAGAGGTACAAGGGTTGTTTTTTAATAAATATACCAAGGAGTAAAAATAAAACGTAGGTTCTCTGTTACTGAATCATGTACTCTTATTAGTAAATTTAGCCCTGAAAAAGAAACTTCTTTAGACAAAAGACATGGCTAAAGTGTATACATACTTATAAATAGCTTGTGTATTTTAAATATTTTTAGCTCTTCCCCATCCATTTCTATTTTTATGTAGTTAAATATGCTATATAGATCTAACTGTTCCTTAATCTCAAGAAAAGAATGTACAGATTCTTTGGTCAAAATATGTAAATTGAAACACAGACAGCGTCAATCTTGTGTAAGTTTGTTGCTGTGTGTTCCGTGTATAGTATGCTTATATCAGTTTCTGTGCAACAGTAAGTACGTTGGGTCCTTTGTTAGTAAAGATGATATTACAATGACATACTACTATAGACATAGCTTGGGGTTTATGTCTCCATTTTCCTCATTTCTAAGATTTATTCAAAAGAATAAATCTTTTAAAAAGGACGTTCAAACATATCAGCTTGCTATGTAAATTAAGGGTGTAAAACCACACTCCTTTTTACCTACTCCTTTTTTAAAATTGATGTCAAACTGTGAATCCCTGAATGTGTGTTTGGAATTAATCTATAGTCTATTTTCATAGGTTAATGTAAATGTGGTATATGTGAAGTGAGTGTATATATGTATATTTTGAAGTAATATAAAATTAAAGGGAACAATCTTGGGCATTTATCAGCAAGCTATAAATTATTGATATATTTATCTCTAAGGACACTCAATACATTGAGTGTCAGACTCTCTGTAGTAAAGAATCAGTGGTTATTGGTAGATAACCACTATGGATTAAAAATAAATATGGGGGCCTATACCTATAATCTCAGGATTTAAGGAGGAGGCAAGAGAATCAGGATGGTAACTTTGAGATTAGCCTGAGCTACAGAGCAATTTCTAGGGTAGCCTGAGCTACAGCTTGTCTCCCAAAAGAAAATAACAACAACAAATGGCTGTAACAGACATTGTATTAAGTGTGATTTATGTGGATAACCAAAGAGCCAAGGCAGACATATTATATGGTAATTTGAATATAACGTTATGGGATATGAAAAGAACAAGAAATGTTAAAAGTGACTTGGAATTTTGTGGAAGAAACAAAAAAAAATGAAATATTTATACCTTCAAGTCTGACATGTTTTCTTCCTTTAACTTTTGTTTAAAATATTTAGTAGAAATAAAGAATAAATTCTCAATAAAGAATTTAAGGTCTTTTCATGGGAATTAGTTGAAAGAAACAACATTTTTCAGGCATGTTACCTTACATGTATAGTTCCAATAACTGGGGAGGCTGAGACACAGTAATCCTGTATAGCAAGACCCCATGTCAAGGGACAAAATACACGGGAAAGAATGTAGTATGTGCTCACTGTCTGAGAAAGCATGGGAAGACTAGCAGAGCTTTGGAGCTTTCTTGTAGAGTCAGGTGTTGGGACAAAATTATGAAAACGTTTAAGAGCATGAAGAACTTGTAAACTAATGTGCACAGCAAAATTCTCAAGTATAAAAATGACCTTGTAGCATGTATGCTTTGTTTCTTTTTTCTGTTCTTCACATTGCTGTTCCCCCAACCCCTTTTACTTTGAAACTACTAGAGAACCTTTTGGCTGGTGCAGATACCTAGTTGGTCTGCTCCCTTGAAGACACCATATCCTGAGCTATCCTAGAGGAACCACTGTACTCAGAGCAGCAGAGTTTCAGGATTCCAGAGGTGGCCTGAGTCCCAGGAGTTCTTCCACCCAAGAGCTTAGGATGACAGGTTCACAGAGACATCTGGACCCTGAGGAGTTCTGACAGAACAAGATATCTGGAAAGGCAGGCTCCAGTCAGAGACAGTGAGTACAGGTAGCACTAGAGTTAACCAGATGGCAAAATGCAAGTGCAAGAACATAAGCAACAGAAACCAAAGTTACTCGGCATCATCAGAACCCAGTTCTCACCATAGTAAGCCCTGGACACCCCATCACACCAGAAAAGTAAGATTCAGAATTAAAATCACTTCTCATGATGATGATAGAGGACTTTAAGAAGGACAAAAATAACTCACTTAAAGAAGTACAGGATAACACAGGTAAACTGGTAGAAGCCCTGAAAGAGGAAACACAAAAATCCCTTAAAGAATTGCAATAAAACACAACCAAACAGGTGAAGGAATTAAACAAAACCATCCAGGATCTAAAGCTGGAAGTAGAAACAATAAAAAAAAAAATCTCAAAAGAAAATTACCATGGAGGTAGAAAGCCTAAGGAAAGAGATCAGGAGTTATTGATGCAAGTGTCACAAACAGAATACAAGAGATAGAAGAAAGAATCCCATGTGCAAAAGATACCATGAATACATTGACACAACTGTCAAAAAATGCAAAACACAAAAAACTCCTAATTTAAAATATCTAAGAAATCTAGGACACAATGAGAAGACCAAATCTAAGGATAATAGGTATAGATGAGAGTGAAGATTCCCAACTTGAAGGGCCAGTAAATATCTTCAACAAAATTATAGAGAAAAACTTCTCTAACCTAAAAAAAGAGATTTCCATGAATATACAAGAAGCCTACTGAACTCCAAATAGACTAGACCAGAAGATAAATACTACCCATCACATAATAATCAAAACATCAAATGTACAAAACAAAGAAAAAATACTAAAAGCAGTTAGGGAAAAAGATAAAGTAACATATAAAGGCAGACCTATAAGAATTACACCAGGCTTCTCACCAGAGACTATAAAATGAGAAGATCCTGGAAAGATGTCATACAGACCCTAAGAGAGCACAAATGCCAGCCCAGACTACTATATGCAGCAAAACTCTCAATCACTGTTGATGGAGAAACCAAGATATTCCATGACAAAACCAAATTTACACAATATCTTCCCACAAATCCAGCACTTCAAAGGATAATTGATGGAAAACTCCAACACAAGGAGGGAAACTACAACCTAAAAAAAAGCAAGGAAGTAATCTTCCAACAACCCCAAAAGAAGATAGCTACACAAATATAATTCCACCTCTAATAACAGAAATAACAGGAAGCAACAATCATTTTTTCTTAATATCTCTTAATATCAGTTCTCCAATAAAAATATATAGACTATCAGACTGGATACATAAACAGGACCCAGAATTTTGCTGCATACAGGAAACGCACCTCAGTGACAAAGACAAACACTACCTCAGAGTAAAAGAATGGAAAACAACTTTCCAAGCAAATGGTCCCATGAAACAAGCTGGAGTAGCCATTCTAATATCAAATAAAATCGACTTTCAACCAATAGTAATCAAAAAAGATAAGGAGGGACACTTTGTACTTATCAAAAGAAAAATCTACCAAGATGAACTCTCAATTCTGAACATCTATGCTCCAAATGCAAGAGCACCCACATATATAAAAGAAACTTTACTAAAGCTCAAAGCACACATTTCCCCTCACACAATGATAGTGAGGGATTTCAACACCCCACTCTCATCAATGGATAGATCATGGAAACAGAAACTAAACAGAGACACAGTGAAATTAACAGAAATTATGAACCAAATGGATTTAACATATTTATAGAACATTTCATCCTAAAACAAAAGAATATAACTTTTTCTCAGCACCTCATGGTACCTTCTCCAAAATAAACCATATAATTGGTCACAAAACAGGCCCATACAAAAGATTGAAATAATCCCTTGCATCCTATCAGATTATTATGGACTAAGGCTGGTCTTTAATAATGACAAAAACAATGGAAAACCCACATACAGGTGGAAACTGAACAATGCTCTATTCCATGATGACTTGCTCAAGGAAGAAATAAAGAAATTAAAGACATTTTAGAATTTAATGAAAATGAGGACACATCTTACCAAAACTTGTGAGACTTCATGGAAGTAGTGCTAGCAGAAAAACTCATAACTCTAACTGCCTACAAAAAGAATCTAGAGAGAGCATACACTAGCAACGTGACAGCACACCTGAAAGCTCTAGAACAAAAAGAAGCAAATACACCCAAGAGGAGTAGATGGCAGGAAATAATCAAACTCAGAGCTGAAATCAACCAAGTAGAAACAGAAAGAACTATACAAAATATCAACAAAACCAGGAGCTGGTTCTTTGAGAAAAATCAACAGGATAGATAAACCCTTAGCCAGACTAACCAGAGGGCACATTGACAGTATCCAAATTAATAGAATCAGAACTGAAAAGGGAGACATAACAGAAACTGAGGAAATTCAAAAAGTCATCAGATCCTACTACAAAGGCCTATACTCAACAAAACTGGAAAATCTGGATGAAATGGATAATTTTCTAGACAGATACAAGGTACCAAAGTTAAATCAGGAGCAAATAAACGACCTAAACTGTCCCATAACCCCTAAAGAAATAGCAGCAGTCATTAAAAGTCTGCCAACCAAAAAAATCCCAGGACCAGATGGTTTTAGTGCAGAATTCTATCAAACCTTCAAGGAAGACCTAATACCAATTCTCTTCAAACTATTCCACAGAATAAAAACAGAAGGTACACTACCCAATTCGTTCTTATGAAGCTACAATCACGCTCATACCTAAACCTCACAAAGACCCAACAAAGAGAGAACTTGAGATCAATCTTCCTTATAAATATTGATGCAAAAATACTCGATAAAATTCTCGCAAACCTAATTCTGCATCACTATGGTCTGTCAGAAGATCCTGGGCCAGAAGGCTGAAGATCAGATGTTCCAACGTTTTGAAGTATAGGGACTATCCAAGTGTTCAGCAGTCTCTATAAATTGGCTAAGTTTTAGAAGCTATGCTTTGTGCTTCTCATAATTTCAGTTAACTCAGTCATTCTGAATTTCTGACGAGGTTGAAAACTTATAGGCTCATAGCCAATCCTGGCTATTTACTTTGAGAGAAAAGATTTGAGTGGATGGTTTTCAGCTGACATTCATTCTAAAGCCAAGAAAAAAATCCAGGTTCAGAACTAAGTGTTTTAGTTAGGAGAGATGACAGAAGTTCTGGTTAGTCAACAAAATGATGGACTGGGTATTAGAACTAACTTGTACTTAACTGGTACAAATTGGCATAATTATGCTCTAATTGTATTTTAAGAGGAAAGTTTTATTTTAACAGGAAGGGTGATATGTACGAGGAGTTAAGGTGGGAGGAGTACAGAGAGGAAGAGAAAGAGTAAGGAGAGGAGAAGGAGGACAGGAGAAGCTAGGTGATGAGAGAGAGAAAGAGAGAGAAAGAGGGTAGGGAACATGGAGGCAGATGTTCACGTGTCTCCACCAGTCATAGATAGTTGATATATCTAGGTTGAATATTGGGTTACACTTCTGACTGAGCATTACCAAACTTATAAAGCCTTTGATTAACATTTTTAAAAATTGTATAAAAGAAAAAAGAAAAAGGGGGCATGGGATAGGGGTTTTCTAGGAAGGGGAAATGGGGAAAGGGGATGACACCTGAAATGTAAATAAAATATCCAATAAAAAAATTCTCGCAAACCAAATGAAAGAACACATCAAAACAATCATCCATCATGATCAAGTAGGCTTTATCCCAGGAATGTGGGGATGGTTCAATATTCGGAAATCCATCAGTGTAATCCACTATATAAACAAACTCAAAGAAAAACCACATGATCATCTCACTAGATGCTGAGAAAGCATTTGACAAAATTCAACATCCCTTCATGGTAAAAGTCTTGGAAAGTTCAGGATTTCAAGGTCCATACCTAAACATAGTAAAAGCAATATACAGTAAACCAGTAGCCAAAAATCAAACTAAATGGAGAGAAACTTGAAGCAATCCCACTAAGATCAGGGACTAGACTAGGCTGCCCATTCTCACCCTACCTATTCAGTATAGTACTAGAAGTCATAGCCAGAGCAATTAGACAACAAAAGGAAGTCAAAAGGATACAAATATGAAAGGAAGAAGTCAAAATTTCTCTATTTGCAGATGATATGATAGTATACTTAAGTGACCCTAAAACTTCCACCAGAGAACTCCAAAACCTGATAAACAACTTCAGCAAAGTGGCTGGATATAAAATCAACTCAAATAAATCAGTAGCCTTCCTCTACTCAAAGGATAAACAGGCTGAGAAAGAAATTAGGAAAATGACACCAGTCACAATAGTCACAAATAACAAAATAACTTGGTGTGAATCTAACCAAACAAGTGAAAGATCTATATTTCAAGAAATTCAAGTCTCTGAGAAAGAAATAGAAGAAGATCTCAGAAGATGGAAAGATCTCCCATGCTCGTGGATTGGCAGGATTAATATAGTAAAAATGGCCATCTTGCCAAAAGCAATCTACAGATTCAATGCAATCCCCATCAAAATTTCAAATCAATTCTTCATAGAGATAGAGAAATTTGCAAATTCATTTGGAATAACAAAAACCCAGGATATCAAGAACTATTCTCAAAAATAAAAGAACTTCTGGGGGAATCACCATCCCTGACCTCAGATTGTACTACAGAGCAGTAGTGATAAAAACTACATGGTATTGGTACAGAGACAGGCAGAAAGACCAGTGGAATAGAATTGACGATCCTGAAATGAACCCACACCTATGATCACTTGATCCTTGACAAAGGAGCTAAAACCATCCAGTGGATAAAGGACAGCATATTCAACAAATGGTGCTGGTTCAACTGGAGATCAGCATGTAGAAGAATGCAAATCGATCCATTCTTATCCCCTTGTACAAAGCTCAAGTCCAAGTGGATAAAGGACCTTCACATAAAACCAGATACACTGAAAGTAATAGAAGAGACGGTGGGGAAGTCTCTCAAATACTTAGGCACAGGGGAAAAGTTCCTGTACAAAACACCAATGGCTTATGCTCTAAGATCAAGAATTGACAAATGGGACCTCATAAAATTGTAAAGCTTCTGTAAGGAAAAGGATACTTTCAATAGGACAAAATGACAACCAACAGATTGGGAAAAGATTTTTACCAATCCTACATCTGGTAGAGGACTAATATCCAATATATGCAAAGAATTCAAGAAATTAGGCTTCAGACAAACAAATAACTATTAAAAATGGGGTACATAGCTAAACAAAGAATTCTCAACTGAGGAAACTCAAATGGCCGAGAAGCACCTAAAGAAATGTTCAACATCCTTAGTCATCAGGGAAATGTAACTCAAAACAACCCTGAGTACCACCTTGTGGGAAAAAACCTCGGAGGGTGGGGGAGGGAGAGAGAGCATCCAGTGGTGGGGACAAAGCTGCAAAGGGTAGGGTCCTGATGCTCTTCCCGGAGGGTCCCACATTCATGCAGCTGCCTCAGGCAGGCCAGCGGCTGCAGTTCAAGGTTCCAGGGTTCCAAAGGCTGGGAACCTGGCGGCAGGTGCAGGAAGGCCCAGGTGACAAGTGGAGTCCGGTTTTCCAAAGCTTTTATTGTTCATGGCATGGTGAATGGGTGTAGATGGTGCAGGCTTCCCGCCAAAAGCCAGGCTCCCCTGGCTTTTATAGGGAGGGGGAAAAGGGTCAGGAATAACTTAATTAGCTAAGACCCCAGCCTTTGGATAACTCATTAATATTTTAATCTCTGGAGGTGGAGACCTACTAATCATGCCCTCTACCTGTGTGCTATGTGACTGAAGGTCACAGGTTAAATGGAGTTACCTCGTCCAAGGCCCAACACCACCTCACACCAGTCAGAATGGCTAAGATCAAAAACTCGGGTGACAGTAGATGTTGACGAGGATGTGGAGAAAGAGGAACACTCCTCCATTGTTGGTGTGATTGCAAGCTGGTACAACCACTCTGGAAATCAGTCTGCTGGTTCTTCAGAACATTGGACATAGCACTACCTGAGGAGCAAGCTATACCACTCATGGGCATATACCCAAAAGATGCGCCAACATATAACAAGGACATATGCTCCACTGTGTTCATAGCAGCCTTATTTATAATAGCCAGAAGCTGGAAAGAACCCAGATGTCCTTCAACAGAGGAATGGATACAAAAAAATGTTGCACATTTACACAATGAAATATTACTCAGCTATTAAAAACAATAAATTTGAGAAATTCTTAGATAAATGGATGGAACTAGAAAATATCATCCTGAGTGAGGTAACCCAATCACAAAAGAACATACATGGTATGCACTCACTGATAATTGGACATTAGCCCAGAAGCTTGAAATATCCAAGATTCAACTCACAGACCACATGAAGCTCATGGAAAAAAAAGACCAAGTGTGAATGTTTCAGTGCTTCTTAGAAGAAGTAACAAAATACTCAAGGGAGCAAATATGGTGACATAGTATGGGACAGAAACTGAAGGAGGGGCCATCTGGAGACCATTCCACCTGGGTATCCATCTCATGTGCAGTCACCAAAGTAGAAACTGATGTGGATATCAGGAAGTGCATGCTGACAGGAGCCTGATATAGCTGTCTCCTTAGAGGTCTGTTAGAGTCTGACATATTTAAAGGCAGATGCTCACAGCTAACCATTGAGCTAATCTATGGGTTCCCAATGAAGGAGTTAGAGGGAAGACTGCAGGAGCTGAAAGGGTTTACGGCCCCAAGAGGAGAGCAACAATACCAACCAAACAGAGCTTCCAGGATCTAAACCACCAGCACGGGAGCATATAGGGAGGGGTCCATGGCTCCAGCTGTATATGTTGGGGAGGATGGCCTTGTTGAGCCTAAGTGGGAAAAGAAATACTTGGTCCCATGAGGTCTAGATACCAAGTCAAGGGTTAGGAGGTTGGAGTGGGGTGGTGTGTGTTGGCACATCCTCATAGAAGCAGGAGGAGGGGGAATGGGATAGGGGGTTCCTGGTAGGATGGAGTTATAGGGTAAGGGGATAACATCTTAAATGTAAATAAAAGATTCAATAAAAGAAACTAGGAGAGTGAACTTGTGAAGTTCAGAGGTTTGAGGGTCACTCATAGATTAAGATGAGTTCCAGATAAGGTGGAATCTGTAGATGAGTACCTTGGGTATATTTGATCCTGTTTCATCTGGAAAAGATTTTTGATGGTGGTGAAGTTAGGAGTCTCTCTCTCTCTCTCTCTCTCTCTCTCTCTCTCTCTCTCTCTTTTTGTGTGTGTGTGTGTGTGTGTGTGTGTGTGTGTGTGTGTGTGTGTGTATTTGGACAGACTTGTCTCAACCTCCTGAGTGCTGAGATTATAGGCATGTACTCTCATGCCTGATTTTACTTGAAAGAAATTTAAAACCCAAATTCAGTCATCCTTGGTTAAAAATAAAAATTACTAGTCTCATAGGGGCTGGGCTGCATCCTTTCTGATAGACTTTCTTAACACACATTTGCTAAGATCAAACCTGAATAAAACTACATGTTAATATGAAAATAATACATGTGTCTTTATTTTCTAAGTCTAAGTATTAAAATATAATTTAAAGAGTATATTATAACCCTAACTGATAAGTATACATTGTCAGAGTCATAATGGGACAAGCTCATAATTAGCAGGTGATTATCCTGAAATGCTTGCCTTGGAGTATTATATAATCTGCAACAAGTGAGCCCTTATTGAGCAAGGCTATGATGGACTTATTTTAGGAAAGATTCCTGCTATTAATATGCTTTTCCTATTATTATTATTTAAACATATGTAACAATCACTAAGTAATAGCACACCTCTTTGGAGCAGATTTCTGCAGATCCATGAAGATGTACTGTCTTGTAGTGATATTAGACAGATAGATGACTTCTTAAGTCTTAATGATGATCCTATAAGAATTCCTAAAATTATATCAATGATTACTAAGCTCTTTTATAGTGGGACTGCTATTAGGTCCCTTTCTGATAGTCAAAACTTCAATAAGAACTCTGCCAGTCTCCCTAGTGTCATCAGTTAATTGCCCTTAGATAGCAACCAGACTTTCTCCTACTCAGAGCACATTCTGAGGTTGTAAAACAATTAACCAAAGGTCACTAAAAGGGAACACATGATTTATTATAGGTGCTAGGACAGAAGATAAAATACTGCCTGGGTTTATCTATACAAAACTTCACTAATTTCTTATAGTTTTAAACCTTCAGTGAACCTGTGGAGCTAGACAGGTGATAGATGTTTAGCCAGATAGATATGCATGTAAACATTCTCTGTTGTAAACTCCTATTTCAATTTATGACTTGATTTTTGGTGTGAACTTGTGATGAACTTTGTAACGTGACCCATGTACTCTGAAAGATACATAAGTACTTGAGGACAAATTCAGAGAGAGCAGTAGCAGTAGTCATAGAGTAGTCGTAGATGTAGAGGTTCATTAGGAGCCGTTTGTCCCTTCCTTTCCTTTTTTTCTCCTGCCTAAAATTTTTTCCCTTAGAATTTTTTCTTTGTTAGAATTTTTTCCTTTTCCCCACTTAGGACCTTTCCACTTTTCTTCTTAGATAGCTTTCATAGGAAACTTTTTACACTTATTAATAAACTATATAATAACTTCTCTAAGTGTTTTTTCTTCCTGTGACCTCAAACTAGCAGGAGTAAGTTAGGGCCTAGCTGCTCCTGCTGAGACAATACAAAGGCTATTTGCCTAATCATCTGCTATTTTAGGGCTGAGGTGCTAAGTGCCAGAAATAAAGGTTTCTGGCCAGAGGGTACCAGAGGGCAGGCCAACTACAGTAGCATAGTAAATAAACTTTTCTAGTATAGATAAGTAAATTTTTGATATACAGCAACCCTAAATATCTCATAAGACCAAAGTCTTACCCCCCCACGCTTTTCCAACCCCCACCCCCAGCCTCAAGAAGAACTGATAAGAAGGAGAACACTCCTGTCACCCACGCCAGGGCAGGGCCCCGGCAATACATGTGTGCCTGTTAGTGGAAATGATACAAGAGTGGAAAATAAGGGACCATTCTTACATACTTCTTATTTAGCATCAATTTAGCTGAGGGTTTGCCGTGTGCATATAAATTATATAATACAGAAAATGTAGCTATGTGTGCCTTTCATTTACATACAGTATGTAGAAAATTTGTGTTGCCATCAGTTATTTGGTGAAATGTTATTAAAACGTATTAATAGTTTATAATTATAAATTCTTAAGCATTTTATCAATTCAAAATAAATGTTCTGCTTCTTGTCAGTTGTTCTTTGGTCAGGATTCTTTGTGTGTCTCAACTGCTGCAAATCCAGTCTTCTTCCCCCTTCTGGGGTCAAAGGATACCTTGGGAGGGATCAATTTTGCACTTGTATGTTATATATGAATTTTCTCATAACACTTAAAATTTTTTTTATTTTGAAGAGGTAGCATATAATCTAACATATAGAAATTATTTAAAATTTGGTGGTTAGTTAATTTTTTAAGAATAGATATGAAAATCTCATGGTAACATAGCATGTTTTCATGTTATGAAAATGTTTCAGGGTGGGACCTGGGGAGTTCACATTTGGAATTAAACAACTGTAGCCATGTGTTTGTGTTTTCCTTTACTCTGAAGGTTCCCCATATACCTGTGCATGTCAAACACGGGGTCATAAGATTTGGACTGTTCACTTACATTGAATTTCTTAGTTTTCATTATGAGATTGGCTTAAGCAGGAATAACAAGTGTTTAACAAGATGAAGAAACCTAATGTTGACTTGCCTGCTGCTTTTGGCAGCTGGAGTAAGACAGTTGTTTCTGTGGCAGCTCCCATTGCTTGTTTGATGGTTATAATGGTCCATGGTGTCAGAATTCTGAACTGTGAGAACTCAGATGTGTCCCACTACCAAGATCGACTGACCTGTGGTTGGGTTCCAGTGCAGAAGTCAGAACTATGGTACGACCTAAATGAACTGAATTTCTGCCGAATTTCTTTTGTGAATATTTCTTTTGTAATTTGCCAAAATTCTACTTGGTGCAGTTTGTAGAGAGTTTGACTGTTGTTTTAAATGTATGTACTAGAATAACTGTGAACAAACTAAAATCACCCGTTTCGATTTTGAAAACATCTTAATAAAATGCACATAGTAAACTCTTCCTAAACCCCAGCTCTGTTTTTTTGGCATTCAGATTGTTCTGAGTTTATTGTGTCTGTGATCTGAACATTTTAAAGGGTGTGTATCAATAAAAGGAATCGAGGGACAGGGGGATTCTTCAGTAGCCAAGTTCTAACTATTTGCCAATTAATGTCAAACTGCTGTAGGAAAAAAAATTCTTTCAATATTTGTATTGAGGATTTAAGCTAGGGCCTCACAAAGGCTAGGCAAGGGTCCTCTACTAAGCCAAGTCTCCAGGCCATTTTCACATTTTTTAATTTTGAAACACAGTTTCACTAAGTTGTCAAAACAGTCTTTAAAAAGTAATCCTCTCTAGAGTACCCTCATAGAGGTGAAGGGGAGGGGAAGAGGGGGATGGGATGGGGGACAGATTGTGGAGGTGAAACCGGGAAGGGAGATATCATTTGAAATGTAAACAAATAAAATAATAATAGTAACAATAACAATAACAAGTGATCCTCTTGCCGGAGCCTCCTAAGTGACAGATGAGCAGTCTAAACCACCACACTCAGCAAGAATGCACTCTGACCTGTTCCACCACCTCTTATTCATCCTCTCTTTTAGTTCCATCTTTCAGAATGCTTAGTGGTAGCTCAGAGGAAATATCAGGATAGTTTCCGTAGTAGTAATCTGCCTGTAGCTTAAAAAACAAAACAAAACTGTGTTATATTCCTTTGCAGTATTTTATAATATAAAAATTGGAAACAGATGTTTGTCCTTTACACTGGAGTCAGGATTATGTATTTATCACAGAACTTTTTAGGAGCTTTGTGTTTTGACTGAATAAGATGCAGACATTAACACTGTGTAGACACAAGAACCTTTCCAGGATGGATTCCATGGAGGAGATGTGGAGAGCCTCTTGGTGGCCTTTTGTGTATGCTTAGCAACATGGTAATTAGTATCTGTCAAAGAGGAACTCGGCTTTCTTTCTAATTTTGGGGGAGTCCAGGGTTCAAAATCCAAGCCTTAAACTTGGTATGTAGCTAAGACTGACTTTTTTTCATTTCTGACCTTTCTGCCTCTATTTCCCCAGTGCTGAGATTGTAGACATGCGTCACCACACCCAGTTTTTATGTGAACTTGGGATAGAATCCAGGGCTTTACATAATCCAGCCAAGCACTGAGCTTCATTCTTCGCCCTTAAATGAGTAAATTACTACATTGAATTCTACTTTAATTTATTCTAGAAGAAACAGTGATTTTCTTTTTAGTTAGTTTGTTTCATTTTACTTTCTTCTGTTCTACTGTGTAGCTCAAGGTGGTCTCAAACATGTGTAGCTGAGACTGGCCTTGAACTTTCTTCTGACCCTCCTCACTTCCCAAGTACTAAGATTTATGGTAAGCACCGACACAACTGGATTAAGTATTTAAATCCCCGACCCAAATGTCCTATTTTAATGTTTACTTACACAATGATTAGTTACACATTTGGAAATATAAATGCTTTTAGAACATCCACTTATATACAATCAAAATTGATAGGAACAGTGTTACATGGCATTTCCTATATCAGTCTTTTTACATGTGTTCTTTCACAAAGTGCAGGCAGAAGCTTTTCTTTCTCTTTAAAAAATATTACTTTCAGTGTATTATGCTTCTAGGTATATCTGGGCAAATCATTTGGGTCTGGTGCCCACAGAGGTTTCCCTAGAAGCCATTAGCTTCATGAGCCTACCCCACACTCTCACCCCCAGGCTAGAATGTTAACTGTATTGGTTTTGTGTAGGTAGCCACAGCTGTTGTGAGTTCCTGGGTGTAACGTCCTGTCACATCCTGAAAACAGTTCTGCTCTGGCCCTCCCTGTCCTCCAGCTCCTACAGTCTTTGAGCCATGGAAGGGGATGGGACATTGCTGTCCCATTCATAGATGAACACTTCAGACATTTATTCTCTGTACTTCGGACAGTTGGGGCTTTCTTGTAACCACTGTCCACTGCACAGAGAAGCTTATCTGATGAGCTCTTACAGCATCAATGAATATAGGAATACAAATTTAGAGAACAGTTGGACACTGTCTATATAGCAAAATAGTAGTAAGCTCACTCCTGGCCCATGAGTTCCACAGCCAAGAGTTCTTGGCCAGATTTACAGTAACAAACATTCATTTTCTTCTGTGGAGTGAGCCTTAAATCTAACCAGAAAGCAGCTGGCTACAGCCATAACATTTGTGCCACTATTTCATGCATTGGAATATTTTGCCTGCCAGTCACTGTAGTTCATGGGTTTTGCAGCTGCATAAGAATGTGATGGCTTTGCCGGGCGGTGGTGGCGCACGCCTTTAATCCCAGCACTTGGGAGGCAGAGGCAGGCAGATTTCTGAGTTTGAGGCCAGCCTGGTCTACCGAGTGAGTTCCAGGACAGCCAGGACTACACAGAGAAACCCTGCCTCGAAAAATCAAAACAAAAAAAACAAAACAAAAAAAATGTGATGGCTTCATTTTCCTAGCAGCCTACATAGTACCTCTGGTACTGTTACAACTGTGCTGTAGAGGGGGAGCTAAGTGAAGCCTTTCTAATTTTCATTTTTACAGATGAGGAGGTAGAACATCACAGCAGCCACTAACAGCAAGATCTAAAAGGAAATCCAGACCCCTTTGGCTTAAAGGCTAAGTTTCTTCTGTTCTACCACTTGTCTGCAAAAGCACCAGTGATTTACTATCAGTACCAAATGATGGACCTGTGATGTTGTAAAAACACAGTACAAAGAGGTGGTACAGAAACTAATATAATGACTGCATGAACATGTTATAAATAATAACAGAGTGTGTCACACAAATTAGAATAGAGAAATAAATTAAAAGCCATGTGAACATAAATAACCAAGGAACAAATGTCAGTAAGTTAAACACTGTAAATATCACATAGCTTATAGTGATGACCAGATAAGGCAGTCCAATAAGTTGGTTGATGAATGACAAGTACCTCAATTTAACTGTACATTTATGGTAAGTCTATTAGGGTCTGGGAAATGGTAGTTACCTCCCTAATGGGTCTTGTTAGAAGAGAGAAATGAGGAAAGTCAGTCAGAGAGAAAGGCAGCAGTGGTCATCTGGATTGCTGTGCCAAGAAAGATCTAACTGGTAATTTCACTTGTGGTCACACATCAAGTATAAAGCTCCTTCTAGGGCTGCTATACTATACCATATACTGAGAGGTTAATAACCAGAGACAAGAATGGCTACATATTTTGCAGATCCTCAAGTGTACATTCAGAGCCTAAATATAAAAACTTAAGAAGTTCAAGACAGCCAGGTACAGAGCATTCAGCCAATCTTGACCCTCCATGTTTATTCCCTCTGAAGCTGCACAGAATTTCACATCTATTAAGTTTGCCTTTTCTACAATGCAAGTACTCTTGGAGTAAGGGCAGCACATACATATATACATACACCATACATACAGCAGAGATACACACAGAGACATGATATACACAGTCACACACATGCCACACACTCAGACACACAGACATGAGATATACATATACACACACACACACACACCAGAGATACACACACAGAGAGATATGGGAAATGTGATACACACACACAAACACACACACACACACACACACACACACACACACACACACACACCCCAAAAAA
>JANHMN010000001.1:127322340-127349840 GCA_030674055.1 Rhabdomys pumilio | reverse complement strand
CTGTAATGCTAGTACTCAGAAGGCTGAAGTAGGGAGCTACCGAATTTGAAGCCAGTCTGGGACACATACTGAGACCCTGTATCCAAAAATAAAACAACAACATAAAATCCAAAATAATAATAATAAATTACTTTTTTTATATTTAAATATTTTAATGAACACACCATGTACGTCAGAAATAGGGTTTAGAGGCCCCTGAGTTGGAACTGATCTCAAAGTCTCCTCCCTGAGGACTAGCTTTCATGATACCAGAAGCTTCCAAAGGATGGAGGCTTCCAATTGTCCTTCCAAGGCATGACACCTGTGAAGTACATAAACAACCATAGTAACATGATAAAAGCAATAGTGAGGTAGTGGAATGCATACCTTGGTGGTAACCAACAGCTCTCTAATTTGATTTAGGACTTGTTCAACAAGTAGACCATGTTGGTGCTGGAAACTTAACTAACAACTTAGTGCTAGTAAAGTCCTGGTTACCAGAGGATACTCTATACAACCAATGGTTTACAAAACAGCATAATCTCTAACAATTATCTTCACCCTCATCAAAGAAACTTCTCTTTGCAACATATGGACACTACCACATTAAAACACAACCAATCAAAATGCAGAGTTGTGGAGCCTCGTCTCGTTGGAGACACCTACAAATGTTCCCAATCTCAAGGCTCAGGAAACACTACAGAAGATAGGACAGAAAGATTTTTAAAAGCCAGAAGGTCAGAAGGTTGCTATGAGTTTGTGTCTCCTAGTAACATCAGAAGCTACACCCATAATCTCACCAACATGACTGTCCAAATTGGAACCAAACCAGGATGACATGAACAAACACGCCAAACTGGATGGAGAAAAAAGAAGCCATGCGGCTTCAACCCTTTACAAAGTACTACGGGCATCTGAGAAAGTTGAGAGTGGAGGAGGTTGTCTTTTCCAGGGAAGAGCACACCAAATGATTGTCTGGTTCCAAACAGAAAACATATATACAGGCAGCAGTATACAACTAAACAGATTATATTTATAAATATATATGTATATATTTATATATATAGATAGATGATATACAATAGATATGTATGTATATATACTTTACATGAATGCAGCAACAATTGGAAAACAGGCTATTAATTTGAAGGCAAATAGGAAGTAGTATATGGGAGAGTTTGGAGGTAGAAATAGAAAGGGAAAATATTAAAATAAAATTATAACTTCAAAAGAAAACAACAACAACAACATCAACAAACAACACTTCAAAGAAAGTCTAGTATGGAGGTACATGCCTATAAAGCACTTAAAAAGCTAAAATAGGAAATTAGTAAATTTGAAGCCAGCCTGGGTCACATCACCAAAACACAAACAAATAAAGCATAATAATAAATGTAGGTATTTAATTTTTTTAAATTAGTAATAAAAAGTTTCAAGAAGCTATTGAAGCAGACAGCATCTCAGCATTCTGCCACAGTGCATTTTTTAACTTTTTATTCATTCTTTGTGAATTTCACATCCTGCACCCCAATCCCACTCATTTCCCCATTCTTCCACATCCACCCTCTACCCTTGCAACCTCCCCCCACCAAAAAAAATTAAAATTAAAATTAACTTTATAAAACCTCCCCTTGGAAGCTGTAGTATGTCATGTGTGTCACACAGTCAACCCTTCTCTCCACACTTCTTTGCTTGCAAATGTTCATTGCAGTAGTCACTGGTGTGGTTTGAAGCCTCTGGCTTCTGCTACACTCTAATACTGGTTCACACCAGGACTCCTTTTGGATATCCTGTTGTTCCCTGTGTTGTGGAGATCCTGCAGCTCTGGATCTACAGGACTGGCCCCTTCACACTCCAACAGCTCACAGATGGAGTAGACGCTGGGGTGGGTCAACTCACAGCCTTGGATCTGGGCCTCTGTAATGTGGGCAGGGTTCCCACAGTACTTTTTTTTTTATTTATACGTCTATTAATATTTATAGATCTACCTATGCTATAATCTAGTTTATAACACTGGTTATAAAATCCACATCCAATAATTACTCTGAGAATATTATCATATAAAAAAACCATAAGATTTAGCCCTCACTACTGAAACACTTCAAAGTCATGGTACATAAAACTGAAAGAACCACATTTAAGTGCTATAACTTGCAGTAGTAATTAGAACACTTTTACTCCTGGTGACATTAGAGTTTATTCTAAAATCCTATTCTATAAAAAGACTTCTTTCCATCCCCTGGTTCTATGTGCACAGATTATCCTATATTTAAATGTTCTTCTTTTTCTTAAACAAGCTTCAGTATCAATTTCCACCCACACTTTCAGGGTAGAAATTTTATCATTTCTTTTGGAAAAAATAAAGGTAGGTTTCTACAGCATAATAAACATAATTTTTGCTCTGACGTTTCAACCATTGCCACATGAGGAATCTGTTGGCTCTTGTCTTCCTATTGCTCTCAAAAAGAAAATAGCAGCTGGGGATTTCATACCAGTTACCATGTCTGGTTTATTCCTAGCTGGGTGCACATGGATATTCCAGTTTAACTGCTGTGCACTGTTAGGTTGTGTGAGCTCTACCTGATTTAGCATTGAGCCAAGGAGTCTGCAAACTGTTCTGTAGAAGCTGGAAATTCCTCAGACATTCTGTTCTAATACTGATTTGTATAATTGGCATATATATTTGAAACACAGTCTTTAATTTTTAAAATAATACAAGTCCAATCTTATTAAGATTGATGAATTGATAAGCATATTTTTCTCAATACCAACTATCATACTAAGTACAATGTAAAGAACTAAGCATAACTTCGTAAGCTCAGCAAATACAGATTCCTAAGTAGCTTGCACCACAATACCTGGTTACATTGGGCAATATTTTTTCAAAAATATTGACTATTTTTCACTTTCCTGTTTGGTGATTTTTTTTTTCTCTTTGCTGCAGAGTCCAAGATCTCTAGCAATGAAGCATTGTGAAATCCAGTAACCTTGCGCTGTGTTTACAGACCTGATTGCCCCACAGTGCCACTGCCTCTGATGTTAGCAGAGTTCAAGGTACAAATCTAGGGTCGATCAGCCTTAAAAAGCTAGGTTTGCACGCCAGTCCTCAGTATACCAATTACAGGGGCAGGCACTCGTGAGAATCAGAGAAAGGAGATTTATTCAATGTGGCACATTTGAAAGGAAACATACACCCTTATGTATATCTTTTAGGTCTTGAGATATCCATGCATGCATACATACATACATACATACATACATACATACATACATACATACTACATACATACATATTGTGTGCGCGTGTGCGCGCGCACACACACACACACACAAAGTTCTGTGATCCCACACATTTCAGCTCCCATGTTTGCTGCAAGGTCATCTGAGACAAGCTGTCAGACCTATGTGACTGATGTGAAATCTGTTTCTGATTGGTGCTCTTAAGTAGCTAGACTGGGATTAGTCCCGTGGAGGTTGTTGAGGATAGACCCTTTCCCACAGGCCTTGGATCCTTCCTCCTATTTTCCGAGTAAACTAGAAAGGTGAACATCACAATCAGCCTCCTTAGGAACCCAGTCAAAAGTGGGGAATACCTCTGGCTCTAAATGGAGATGTGACACTCTGAACTGAGCCATGATCAAAGCATTACATAATATTCTTCCCTCCCTTAAGAGTTAATCCACTGTCAAGTATCTGCCATGAATTCCACTCCACAGAATATCTGATTCATCTGCAGACATGCTTAGGAAAAAGAAGGAATAGTTATCCCCTTAATGAAAATTATCTTTCTCAGGGGCCCCTTCCTTCCTGTGGTCATTACACAGCTTCCCTCTGGGCAACACTGTTAAGGTTATCTGATATTCTGGTCAACATTTCTGTTTCTTTTTCCTTTTTCTTTTTTTTTTTCTTTTTGAGTAACTTTTCATTTATTTCATCTTTTTCTTTCAGATATTGTCCAAAAGCATAAGTATGCTTTTCCAGAGACTCTGGGTTCTCTCTATCTCTGTCCCAGTACCCCCTTTTATTAAAACTAAATTTTTTTTCTCATATAACCTGCATCAAAGACACTAGAATTTAAGAGTGAAGGTTCTATGTAGGCACCAGCTCATCCTCTCCACGTTTAATGAGTTTCTAAGTGTTGTCTTCAGTAATGGAGCTTGCTGTCAGTTTGCAGAGAGTAACCTACTGTCCTGCCAATAGTCAGGGTTATTTGGGCTATTTCCATGGGACCCTCTTGGCCAAGAGCTCAATTGGATGTATCCCAGACCCAGAACAGGAAGCTTCATTTGGTGTCAAGACATAGCTTCTTCTCCCTCATCATTGGGAACTTCATTAGAATAGTCTTAATATATTTTTAAAAGTTTACATTGAACTGGGCTTCTATACTGTCCCTCAAATGCCCATCAATTTTAGCTGTCTCTTGCTGGATTTTTTTCCTCATCCCCATCTCCACTCCACAACCCTCCCACTCCTGTCTCCCCCAGCCCCTAGGCTACCCATAAAATCTATTCCATTTCCCTCTCCTGGGGAGAGCCACGTGTTTCCCCCATCCAGTCCCCTCCTCTGTATCTAATCTCTCTGGGTCTATGATTATCTTTTATTTGATGGCTAATGCCCACATATAAGCAAATGCATACCGTATTCATTCTTTCTGGGTCTGAGTTACCTTACTCAAGATGATATAGTGCTATTTGCTTGCAAATTTCATGTCATTTTTTTTAACAGCTAAATAATACTTCATAGTGATTCCTCCAGAAGTTCTTTTATTGTTTGGTATTGTTTTAGCTATTCTGTTTTTTTTTTTTCCATCAGAAGTTGAGAATTGCTCTTTCAAGATATGTAAAAAAAATTGTGTTAGGATTTTGATGGGAATTGCTTTGATTCTGGAGATTGATTTTGGTAAGATGGCCATTTCACTATGTTAAAATCCTTCAGATCCATGACCATGGGAGATCTTCTCACCTTCTGATACCTTCTTCAATTTCTTTCTTCAGGGACTTGACGTTCTTTTCCTACAGGTCTTTCACTTGCTTGGTTATAGTTACACCAAGATAGTTTATATTAGTTGTGGCTATTGTGAAGGGTGTCATTTCCCCAATTTCTTTCTCAGCCTACTTATTATTTGTATGCAAGAGAGCTACTTATTTCTTTGAATTTTGTATCTAGCCTCTTTGCTGAAGGTGATTATCAGCTGTAGAAGTTTTCTGGTAGAATGGGGGAGGGGTGCTTATGTATACTATCATATCATTAGCAAATAGTGATACTTTAGCTTCTTTCTTTCCAATTTATATTCCTTTGATCTCTTTTTGTTGTCTTATTGCTCTAGTTTTCTTTGGTGTCATTACCCTCCTTATGTTAAGAGTTTTCCTTGTAGTATCCTCTTTATGGTTAAATTATTATAAAGATACTATTTAAACTTGGTTTTATCATGGAATATCTTGGTTTCTCCATCTATGGTGATTGAAAGTTTTGCTGGATATAGTAATATGGACTGGCATATCTGTGGTCTTGTAGGGTATGCAAGACATCCAGGATTTTCTGTTTTTTAGACTCTCCATTGGGAAGTCACTGTAATTCTGATAGGTATGACTTCCATATGTTACTTGGCCTTTTGTCCCTTGCAGCTTTTAATATTCTTTCTTTGTTCTGTCCATTTAGCATTTCGATTGTTATGTGGTGTGGAGGATTTTCTTTTCTGGTCAAATCTATTCGGTGTTCTATAAGCTTCTTATACATTTATAGCCACCTGTTTCTTTAGGCAAGTTTTTTTTTTTTCCCTATGATTTTGTTAAAGATCTTTTCTGGTCATTTTCCTACCTCTGGGAAACTGGGATTTTCCTACCTCTTCTATTCCTATTATTCTTAGGTTTTGTCTTTTCAGCGTCCCAATTTTTCTGGATGTTTTGAGTTATAAACTTTTTACGTTTGGCATTTTTATGACCAATGTATCAATTTCTTCTATTGTACCTTCCATGTCTGAGCTTCTCTTTTCCATCTCTTATATTCTGTTTGTGATGCTTGAGTCTGTAATTCGTGTTCTTTTTCCTATGTTTTATATATCCAGGGTTGCCTTCTTCTGTGTTTTCTTTATTGCCTGTGTTTCCATTTTTAGGTCTTGGACTGTTTTGTTCATTTCCTTTACTTGTTTGACTATTTTCCTGTGTTTCTTTAAGGATTTATTTGTTTCTGCTTTAAGAGCTTCTACCTGTTTGATTGTGTTTTCCTGTATTTCTTTAGAGGGTTTATTTATATTCTTCTTAAAGACCTATACTATCTTTCTGAGAGGAGGTTTAAGGTCATGATCTTGCTCTTCAGGTATGTTAGTAAATCCAGAGCTTGCTGTAGTAGGAGTGCTGGGTTTCCATGGTGCCACACTGCACTGGCTTCTGTTGTGTTTCTGCACTTACTTGCCTTTATCCATCTGGTTGTCTCTGCTTTGTTCTTTATTAAGGGACAGAAAGGCATCTGGATGGGAAGGGAGGTACAGAGAAACTGGGAGGAGTAGGAGGAGGAGAAAATATAATCAGGATGTGAGAAAAATCTAATTTTAATAAAAGTAAAAAAGTGATAAATATAGTGTCTAGTTTTTATTGTCAACTTGACGCAAAATAGTCACGGTGGAAATATGAATATAAATTAAGAATTTTCTTATACAGATTGGGTTGTGGCATATGTAGGGCATTGTCTTTATTGCTGGTTGACACAGAAGGCCCAAGCCCACCATTTGAAGTACTGTCCCTCTGAAGGTGGCCTGGGTTTTATAAAAGGGTAGCTCAGCAGGCCTGGGAGCAAACCAATAAGCAGCATTCCTCTGTCACTTCTTCAAATTTCTACCTCAAGTCCAGCCTCGGCTTTCCTCAGTGATATACTGGAATCTATCAGATGAAGTAAACCCTTTCATCTCCAAGATGCTTTTTGGTCATGGTGTTTATCACAGCAACAGAAACTCAAAGAGAGACTCTCTCCTCTCTTTGACTCTCTATCTCTGTCTCTGTCTCCCTGTCTCCATCTCTTTGACCATCTCTGTCTCTCTGTCTCTGTCTCTGTCTCTCTCTCTCTCTCTCTCTCTCTCTCTCTCTCTCTCTGTCATCAGTTCAAGGAATCCTATACCTTAGACTTTAGGCTTAATTTTATATAAACTATTATAGGAACAACCATTTCTTCATCTGATTTTTTTTTTCTTGACAAGAAACTGCTGCTATATACACCATGTTTGGCTCAATTTCAACACTGCAGTTGAAAGGCATTGCCAGGGTCAGAGGACAGGGATTTAAGAAAGAATTTCTGCTTTCTTGGTTGCTTTCTTTCCTCAAATAAACATCCCATTTGCAATGCATATATGAGAACATGACTAAAAGGTAGAGGAGTACCATGGTCATGATCAGGACAACTGAACTAACCAACACACACCCTCCTCATTGCCTCACTTCAGTTTGTGCCATGAGTCTTACACAAAGTCCCTAGGCCAGCAATTTGCTGGTACCCTGCTTTCAGCACCCCCTGCTTCTTTCTCTAAAGCTCACACCCCTTAACTGACAACAAACTCCTCCTGTGAACAAGAGCTCCTAAAAAGATTGATTGAATCTGGATGTGGTGGCAGGCTCCTTTCAACAGAGTATTTGGGAAACAGAAGCAAGAGGATCTCTGAGTTCGATACTTCCCTGGTCTACAGCACAAGTGCCAGGAAAGCCAGGGTTACACAGAGAAACCCTGTTTCATAACCAACACTTTCAGCCCCCTCCAAGAAAGGAAGATTGCTTACAGGGACTGGTTGACGTATCAGAACTGCAATACTCTGGAGAGACTGGAATGCTGCAGGTCTAGAGGCTAACTACCTTGTCTTGGGCTAGTTTTATTTAGCCACTCCTCCTTACTCAACTCTGTCAGAACTATCACCCTATGACTAATAAAAAAAATATTTAGAATTTATTGACTTAACAGACTCCTAGCTTCAAGCCTTGAGTTCACTGAGGCAATCTGTCAGCAGGGATCCTGAGTGGAAGTACAAAATCCCAGAAAGCCTGGAGATAGCATATTAGGTACTTGGGTGTACTACTCTAGCCCATATAACAAATAACTTGGAAAGCTTCTGGCTTTGTGTGGGGCTCTTCAACAGGTCCAGGTTGCTATACAGGTTGCTTTACCACTTGGACCATATGACTCTGCAGACTATATGGTACTTAGGATGAAAGATAGAGATTATTTTTTTTCGTCTTTGGCAGGCCATTATAGGTGAATCACAGAAGAGACCTTTGTGATTTGGGAGTAAGACTCTACCATCATCTGAAATCTATTCTCCCTTTGAGAAATAACTCTTAGCATCGGCCCTTAGTGGCTATTGAATGTTTCCACTACTATTTGGCCTGAGCAGCTCATCATGAGCTGGCTGTTATCTGACCCACCAAGTCATTATGTGTGATGTACACAGCAGCAACCTATTATCAAATGGAACTGGTCAGGCGCAAGCAGGTCCTGAGCACACAAACAAGTTACATGAAGAATTTCTCCAAATTCCTATGGTTTCTACTCTTGTTACAATGTTGTCTCCTTCTATAGCATACACCTATAGCCTTATGGAGTGTGTCCTTCCATCAGCTGTCTGAGGAAGAGAAGACTAGGTCCTGGTTTACTCACGGTTCTGAACACTATGCATCTACCATCTAGAAGTGAATGAAGCAACATTATTATAACCTCTTTCTGAAGCAACCCTGAAAGACACCGATGAAGGGAAATCTTCACAGTGGGCAGTACTTCCAGCAGTATACATGATCACACATTTTGTTTGGAAGGAGAAACAGCAAGATGTGTCATTGTTGAGTGATTCATGGACTGTAGCCAATGGAAAAGGGAATAATTCCAGTCACTATCACCCCTAATGACCCACTATGAAAATTTTGGCTTCCTATTCCTGAAACCCTAAGTTCTGCTGGCCTAGAAATTTTGGTTTCATGGCAGAAAGTGCTCCTGACAGAAGCCACAACAGTCCATTGAGCTGGAAGCTCAGACTTTCCCCTGTTCACTTTGTGATTCTGACGCCATTAAAAAAATTAGCTATCACAAGTCCACCCCTTGTTAGCTGGAAACAACCCAGATGTCCCTCAATGGAAGAATGGATACAGAAAATGTGGTACATATACACAGTGGAGTACTACACAGCAATTAAAATCAATGAAATTCACAGGCAAATGGATGGAACTAGAAAATATCATCCTGAGTGAGGTAACTCAGACACAAAAGAACACACTTGGTATGTACTCACTAATAAGTGGATACTAGCCCTAAAGCTCACAATGTATATGATCCAACCTACAGATCATATGGAACATAGAAGGAAGATCAGGGGGTGGATGCTTCAGTCCTGCACTGAGGGGTAACAGGACAATTGTGGGAGATGGAAGGAGCAGGGGAAAAGGTAGGGAGAAAGAAGGAGGAGGAAATAAGAGTGGCCGTATCAGAATCTGGAGGACAATTGAGAGAGGTACAGAGGGTCAGGAAATCAGATAAAAATAGGTAGCAGATGGGATAAGGAACTTGGGATTGCCACTGGTGGGTCCCAGACACCAGAGGAACGTGAGGCTCCCATGACCCAATGGGACTGACTTTAGTTGTAATGTGCAGAGGAGGGGCATATAAAACCTGTGGAGACCACCTCCAGGATATAGGCACGGCTCCTGGTCAGGGGATGGAGCCACCCACCCATCTCAAAGGTTTTTTTTTTTTTTTTAACCAGAAATGTTTCTGTCCAAGGGAAGAACAGGGACCAAAAAATGGAACAGAGACTGAAGGAAAGGCCAACTGGGGAACTGTCCCACCTGAGGATACATTATGTCTGCAGACACTAAAACCAACACTGTTGCTGTGGTCAAGAGGTGCTTGCTGACAGGAACCAAGTGCGGCAGTTCCTGGGGAGGTCTGGCCAGCAACTGACCAATGTAGAAGTGAATGCTTGGAGCCAACCATCAGGCTGAACTCAGGGAACCTGGTGAAGGAGCTGGCAGAAGGACTGGAGGAGTGGAGGGGGACTGCAATCCCATTGAAAGAATAACATAGGCTGACCTGACTACCCAGTTCTCTCAGAGACTAAACCACCAACCAAGGATTGTACCTAGAGGGATCCATGGCTCCACATACATATTTAGCAGAGGATGGCCTTGCCTGACAGCAACAAGAAGAAGGAAGCCCTTGATCCTGGGGAGGACTGATGCCCCAGAGTAGGGGGATGCTGGAGCAGTGGGGCAGGAGAGTGTGGGTGGGTGGGGAAACACTTTCCTACAGGCAAAAGGGAGGGGGGAGGGCAGATGTGGGATGAGGGGTGGCGGAGGGGTAACTGGAAAGTGGGATATCATGGGATGGGGGGTTGGTAGAGAGGGTAACCAGGAAGTGGGACATTATTTGACATGTAAACGAATGGCATGATTGATTAATAAAAATAAAAAAAACAGTTCACCCCTTGTCAAGAAAGGAATAACAGTTTTAGGAGGGGTGATGGATCCAAATTACCAAGGGGAAATTGACTATTACTTCACAATGGAGGTTAAAAGGGATTATATCTGGAGTGCAGGAGATCTGTTAGGCATCTCTTGGTACTACCAGGCCCTGTGGTTAAAGTCAATGGGAAACTCCAACAACCAAAGGGCACAGACCCATCAGGAATGATAGTACGGGTGACTCCTCCAGGAAAGGAAACTAGACCTGCTGAGGTACTTACTGAGGGTGAAGGAAATACAGAATGGGTAGTAGAGAAAAGTAGCTATAAATACCACTAAGTACTTGTGACCAGTTTCAGAAGCAAAGATTATAACTGACAGGAGTGTTTGGTTTTGTTGTATTTTTGTTAAGAATGTGACTGTGTTGATACATGGAAATTCTGAATTTTATTCTTCAATTTTCTGATCATGTAATGTAGCATCAATTAAGAGATTATTAAGAGTTATTGTATTTAATTGTGAAATACTAAAAGAATGTCCCTCAAGGAATATTGCCTATTTGCAATTTTAGATTCTAAATACTAAATTTAATAAATGCAGTTTTATGAGGGCTAGTTACAACATGTTAGGCATATTTATAACCTGGTTAAATATATAATGCATTTATGATGGTACATGGTGTGGCTGTATCATGTTTAGGTGTGATTATGGCCTCGGTATTATTTTTCATTTGGAAATTAAGCATGACATAAGGAGATATGATTGTGTGTCAGGTTGACAAGGCATGGACTTGTGATACCTAGTTTTTTAAACACTTATTTATTTATTTTATGCATATATGAGTACACTGTAACTGTTATCAAATTCATTACAGATGGTTGTGAGCCACTGTGTGGTTGCTGGGAATTGAACTCAGAACCTCTGGAAGAGCAACCAGTGCTCTTAGTGGCTGAGCCATCTTTACAGTCTCATGATAGCTATTCTTCACTGTCAGCTTGAGTATATCTGGAATTAACTAAAATTTAAATGAGTGAGCACACTTGTGAGGGATTTTTTTTCCTTAAACCATTTGCAGTGGGAAGACCGACTCTGAGTAAAAACCTTTAATCTGGATCTTTTGAAGTGGGAGGACCTATCGCTTCTCGGCCTTTTGGCTAAGATCAAGTGAAGTGGGAAGATCCAACTTTATCTGATCCACGCCTGTTGGAAGCCGTTAGAGAGGTCATAAAGGAAGGAAGCTCTTCCTCTTTGCCTCCTTTGGCTCACCTCTGATACCGTGCCCATCCCTTCACTGTCGTTAGAGCCTACTTCTTCAGGGTTTTGGCATATGTTGAAGATCAGCTGAGACACCCAGACTCAGACCCAACTACTGGATTCTCAGAACTTTCATGCATAGGCAGCTATTGTTGAACTAGGTGAACCACAGCTTGTAAGTCTTTCTAATAAACCATATATATATATATATATATATATATATATATATATATATATATCTCAATCTCTCTTTGGAAGCTATGGTGTGTTATGGTGTGTCACACAGTACACCCCTTTGCCCGATGTTCATTGCAATGAGTCATTTTTTCTTTTTCAAGGCCTCTGGCTTCTGCTACATTATCAATACTGGATCCTCTCCTGTTGTTGCCCTGTGTCATGGAGATCCTGTAGTTTTTGACTCTGCATGAATGGCTTCTTCATGTGCTCCAACAGTTCATAGATGGGGCAGACATTAGGGTGGGCCAACTCAAAGCCCTGTATCTGGGCATACGTGGTAGCTGATTTGCCGGAGACACCAGGAACAGCACTTTCACTTTGCCCAGGTGGGGGTGGGTTGACTCTCCTGCCTACAGCCTGCATGGGGTGAGACCATCTCTCTCTCTGCTCATGCCATAGGGATCGACTCTCTTGCACCAACCTCACCAGAGCCATCTCTCCAGCACTCCAGCGAGGGGCAGGGCCACCTCTCCCTAACCCAATGCCACCAGAGCCAGCTTTAAGACACTCCCCAGGCAAGGTGCAGGGCCTGGTCTCCTAAGTGCTGCAGCCAACAAGGGACGGGGCCCTTAGCATAGGGATTTTATCAGCATCTGATCTGAAAGACAGTGAAGCTGGGAGGCATTTGTTAGCTTCAACCATCAATGTGGAGATGTCTCATGATGAGCAGTGGCCTCATAGGAACTCAAGAAATGTTCCTCTTTTTTGGGTCAAAAACGGTGGGTCAAACCACAGCTCTAGTCTTAAAGGAAATAAAAAGTAGTTTTTCTGACACTATTTTGAGTGACCATGGCCTAGGAACACAGACTCAGGTTACCTCAAATTCATGTTCAAATGTGAAAACAGTTTCATGAAGCATTATAGTTTTACAGAAGACAGCCACAAATTACGGCAAGTTTAGAATACATGGGAGGTTCATCAGAGAAGTAAGTAGGTGCATAGACATTGAAGAGACCTCTTGTAGGCCCAAGATACTGTTAATAACCTGCTTAGTTTTGAGGTTGATTGAGGCTTGTGGTCTTGTAAATCAATAAATTCTAAAAGGTTTTCATCCATTAGTCCCAAGATGTTAGTTCTGACACCAAGGCAAGACTAAAACTTGCCCAAGATAAGGTAATTAGCCTCTAAACCTACCACATTCCAGTGTCTCCACAGACTGAAATTCTAGTCACTTGGTTTCTGCAATCACAGCTGCTTTTCTGGAATTCCCCTTTGTAGTCCTCTTTGTTAGCCAAGCAAACATTTTTTTTGAGTGGGGGCCACATATTATGTATTAAATGTCGTAAGTTCCCACATAGCTACAGAGCGCTCATTGCTCGGATCTGCTGTAGAGGCTGAGTAGAACAGGACAGCATCTTCTGGAGATGGGAATAGCTGGTAAATGTAACCTTTTAAATTATCTAATATCAATACCAATAAAGACAGGGGAGATGTAAACTGAGGATAAAGCTTGCTCAACAAGGTAACTTTATTTTCTTAACTACGTACAAAGTATCTATTTTCAAGTCTGATCCTACAACTAAACTGCTGGCTCTTTAGAAGTCTCTGTCTGTGTCATTCTACCTAGCTAGTCTACCTTTCTCTTGAGTTCCTCCAAACCCAAAAAGTTCTCTTTCTTAGAATAGTGTTTTACCTGGGTCCTGCCCCCCTGCTTCTCTGTTGTTCCTGCAAAGCCAAAGAGAAAATCCATCTCTCTTATCCTGAGTTCTTGAGAGAGAGGGAGGGAGAGGGGGGGAAAGGGAGGGGAGGGGAGGGGAGGGGAGAGGGAGAGGGAAAGGGAGAGAAAGAGGGGAGAGGGGGAGAGGGGGAGGGGGGGAGGGGGAGAGGGGGAGAGGGGGAGAGGGGAAGAGAGAGAGAGGGGGAGAGAGGGAGAGAGAGAGACTACAGAAGGTCCAATTGCTCATAAAAGAAGTCTCTAGCTCCTCTCCTTGACAGGCTGAACCACATCACTGTCACCTGGTGGGGTGGGGGTGGGGTAAGGGCTCCAGGCCAAGTCAGTAGTGGCTAAACTATTTCAAGTTTAAGGTGGGTTAGCTCGAGACCACCCAGCTGATTTTGCCTGGGGTCATACAGCAAAGAACACAAGCCTTCTCTAAAGCAACTTGCCTTAACACAGGCAGGGACTTTCCGTGCATTAGCATTCTTATCTATTTTCAGAGGCACACCCAAACTGCATCTCTTCAGGACACACCTAACTGCAACTGACTAAATAGCTAATGCAATAGCTATTTAAGCTTTTACATTTTGCTAACAATTAGCGTTTCTATACACAATAATGAAATATCCTGTAACAGGTAAAAGGCCATTAAGAAATAAAAACCTGGATTGTAACAAACCATCAGCTCATGATGCAGATCTGAATTATTTTTTTATGCTCTCTGACATAACATGTGAACTGAGATGACTATACTTAACATCAAATAATAAAAGACACAATTTGTTCCCCCCAGCCCCTCATCCCATTTCCCCCTCCCTGCCTCCCTTTGAGAAAGACTCTATAAGTAATTTTGAATTTTAGTAACCAAAGTTAAATCTTTTACAATACTAGTTTGCATTATTAGTTTATTTAATAGACAAAATTTTATAAGCAAATTTAAATATTTGTTCACTAAAAAGGTTTTATAATTACTATGCAATTCAGTAGGAATATTCTAAATAGTGTTGACATAAAAACTACAGCTCTTGGGTGACTGTAGAGATGGCTCAGTGGTTAAGAGCACTGACTGCTCTTCTAGAGGTTCAGAGTTCAATTCTTAGTAACCACATGGTGGCTCACAACCATCTGAAATGGGATCTGATGCCCTCTTCTGGTCTGAAGACAGCAACAGTGTACTTCCATACAGAAAATAAATTAATCTTTAAAACAAACAAACAAACAAACAAACAAACAAACAAAAAACCCCTACAGCTCTTATCTTAAGAGGAATAAGAGTTAGTTTATTTTGGAAACATTTTGAGTGACTATGTCTCCAGAACACAGCTCTAGGTTATCCCAAATTCTATGTTCCAATGTAGAAGTAGTTTCATGACTTTTTATAGTTTTACAGGACAAAGAAAGTCATAAATCAAAACAAGTTTAAAATACATTGGTGTGTTCATCAAAGAGGCAGGTACAATGAGATGGGGGAGATGATTCTACAGACCAAGGAAGCTAATGATGTGCTAAGTTAATCACTTTAAAAGGTTTTATTTATCATCACATTATGTCACTGAGTAGGGTAAAGAAAGACTAAAACTATCCCAGATAAACAGCCTCTACAACTGTAAGATCCACAGTATTGAAATTTCAACTGGAACATCAGTCTCTCTGCAAACCCAGAATATTTTAGGAAGTTTTCATTCCTAGCCAGACACAAATCTTTTTTAGAAATTTTCACTCACAATAGTTATCATTCTCTAAACAGATCTTTGTTGTTGTTGTTGTTGAAGCTGTGACCATCCAAAAAGGCAAAGGTTTTGTCCAATGAGGAAAAAAACCCTAACATTTAATCACAGGTTATTAAAATCCATATACCAAAACAGTAAAATGTAGATAACAATTTTAATGAGGTCATTTTAAAATGAAAGCTCAGGAGGCTGTATCTAAAACACACCACACACACACACACACACACACACACACACACACACACACACAAATACTGTACCTTAAACATGTAACAGTTATAAACACAAAGTATATTTGTAGTTTTTGTTTTCTTAAATAGATTTAAGTTAATTGCTTGTTAAATATTTACATTATTATGACCAGTACCTTGAAATGCTTTTTATTAAAAAAAAAAAAAAAAACGATTTGCTCTTATTAGTGTTTATAAAGCATCCAAAGTAGGATAAAGTTTGTCATTTATGACAATCATTTTCATTTTTAAACTAAAAGTAGGTGAAAAAAATTAAAATATATCATTGTGGTGTTATATATTAGGCTTATCTGTAAACTCTAAAGATGTATTTATAAGGCTCCAAGTAGTTTTTGAAATGACAATTAAAAAAAATACTTGGAGTTATCACTTACATTGGCCTTGTTAAAGTCAGGGTTTTAAAAAATTGTTTGGTAAAAAATATCTTTAAGATAATTTAAATGTTTGTATTCACATCCATACACATATGAAGCTTATACAAAAACAGACAAAAATCGTCTTCTTAGCCTTTGGAGTAGAGTTCAGTAGGTCAAGGAAGTACAATTCTTCATAGTAAGAGCATATTCTGCAGCAGGAGTAAATTAACTTTAATCTCTTAAAGTTAATTTTTGTCCTCAAGCATCACCACGTGGTAAAGCCAAAACTAGAATAAGGATCAAGGAGATATCTTGTCCCTAAAAGCAGTTTTAAGTTGTTAACTTAAAAACTCAAGTTAATAGTTCCCCCAAAAGATTTAGAGTCATTAGCCATCTCTATTTTACCTATGGAGTCGCATTGATTAAACAGATTTCTTGTCATTTACCATTATTTTGTTTCTGTAAATTTTAGTTTTATTGTGAGCCAAAATAAATCGGGGTCAAGTTAACAACTTTACTTTCCATGAGCACTTACTTATAAGACAATTTGGTACTCAGTATATTATGAAAAAATAAATAGGGCTTTGTTAAGCAGGCATTAGTAAAGATAGTGTGGAGACAGTAAATGTTCTCCTGGTTTTTCCCAAATACTTGCAAGTTAGTAATTATTACACAGAAAACTGGCTAGAATACCAGGTTGTGGTTTATCTCTAAACATTTCCTTCTTTTTGGACACCTGTGATGGTTATTCTTGGTCATCACCCTGATTACATCTGGAATTAACTAAAACTCAAAAATGTCTAGGCACAATTGTGAGGGTTTTTCTTTTCTTAATTGGTCATTTGAAGTGAGAAGATCAACCTCTAGTTTGGATCTTTAAGGTGGGATGACCCACCTTTAATTTAGACCTCACTTTCTGTTGACAGCCTGTATAAAGAACTTGGAAGAATTCTCTCTCTCTCTCTCTCTCTCTCTCTCTCTCTCTCTCTCTCTCTCTGTGTGTGTGTGTGTGTGTGTGTGTGTGTGTGTGTGTGTGTTGTCCCTGTTTCCTCCCTCTGTCCTCTCCTTTCCTAGAAAATCATTCACTGGCATTAGAGCCTACTTCTTCAGGATTATGGAATATACTGAGGATGAGCTAAGACATCCAGTCTCGTGGACTGAGCAACTACTGAATTCTTGGACCTTCTGTACATAGACATACACAGAGAGCCATTTTTGGGGTTAGATGGACCACAGCCTGTCAGTCATTCTAATAAATCTAATGTATGTGTATGAGGTGTATGAAAGAGGTTCTTTCTATAAATTCTGTTACTCTAGGGAACCCCGACTTGTGCAACAATAGACCTTCTTAAACACACACACACACTTTTATTCTTTTCTCCTAAAAAAAATTGCCTGGATATGCTAGGTAGGCTTTATGTGTTTTGCATCAGTTTCATGTGCTACTTTTGGGATTAACTTTCTCAGATTTACCCTGACATCATCTTCTACATTTGCACATATACAATGGTGCTCAAGAAACTGGGTAGACAACTCCTCATATGTATCTTCCCTGGTGAGCCAGGGAAACTTCATCCTGTGAATGACAACTTTAGCAGCTGTGTCTCCAGAGACTCACTGACTAGAATTTTAGTACAGAGGAGGGATTGGAATGTTACAGTCCCAGAGGCTAATTACCTTATGTTGAGATAGTTCTAGTTTCCAGAACAGCCACCCCTTGCCAACCTCTGTGTTCAAATTAATGTCCTGTGAGTAATAGATAAAAACATTTTAGAGTCTATTAACTTAGCAAACCACTAGCGTCTACCAACTCCAAATCTAAGAGTGTCACCAAACAGCATCTAACGCTTATAGACTATGTATTTTAAACATACTTTGATTAACATAAATCTGTGTTTCTGAGCTAGGGTGGTTGTGTTAGTTGGGGTTTCCATTGCTGTAAAGAGACACCATGATCAAGGCCACTCTTATAAAGACAAACATTTAATTGGGGGTAGCTTACAGGTTCAGAGGTTCAGTCCGTTATCATCATAGCATGTAGCATAACAGCATCCAGGTAGACATGGTGCCAGAGAAGAAGCTGTATCTTGACCTGACTGCATCCAGGAGAGACTATCTCCCAGGCAGCTATGAGGAGGGTCTCATTGTCCACCCCCACAGTGACACACTTCCTCCAACAAGGCCATACCTCCTAATAGTGCCACTCCCTAGGCCAAGCATATTCAAACCACCAAAGTTGTTATGTTTCATAATGCGGTAGGATTATGGTGGCAAAGATGGGACACCTAATAAGCCCAGACAAGGTATCCCCGTGAGGAATCATACCATTCAACAGGCCTAGTATAAAGAAGATTTAAGGGGTGCTATAAGGGGGTAGAGGCAGAAAAAGGAGGGGAGAAAGACAGAAAAAGAGGAAGAGAGAGAAGGAAGAGGCCATCCGGGAACATGTGGGGACAAAGAAAGAGAGAGTGAAGAAGGGGAGAGAATGTGGGGTAGCAAGCAGTCTTCCTATAAGCTGAGGCACCTGGCTTGTATCTGGAAGCAAGTAATGATGTAAGCTGTTGCTAGGTCGCTGTTGCTAGGCTCCCAGGAGGAGCCTAGTGGAATTGTCTGTAAGCCAATAATGGTCACTCATACCTGCTCCAGAATAAACTTATCTCTTATTCCCTTTAAGGTTAGAGCTGTGATTTTTGCATTGACAATTAGGGATCCCAATCTGGGGTTCTGAGAATGATCCACTTTCTATTGGAAGAATCGCCTGTATGGAAGCCAGGTTCCAGCAAGGACCCATTCTTGGAGTCCATACAGCATGATGTTACTTTCTCCGTTGGATTGTTGGTGAGTACTTCCTGGGGCTCCAGGCATCCCTTGGTTTGGTTGGCTGTCCAGTTTGTTTTTTTCTGAGCTGGTTAACTAGGACTTCTTTTTGATAGAAATCTGCTTTCTAAGCATTTGATTTAATGTATCTAGTTTGTTTGCTTGCTTTGAAATGTTTGCTCTAGAAAATATGGTCTAGATATTTAATTTGACCTGTTTGCTTGCTTGCTTTTGAATCTCTAAAGACATTTTAGATTCTGGCTGTTTATCTGGCTTTTCAGATTTTGTTTGCTTTTGGAACTTTGAGGGCATTTTGGTTTCTAAAAAGTTTGTCTTAGTTTTCTTTGTCTTTGACATGCGTTGATTTATTGTCTTTTGGCCTTTGCTTTCTGACTCTCCTCTTCAAATGTATAGGGAAATGTTTGGAACTGAGACAGCTTCCTGGTACTCCAGTGGGATATGCATGATAATTACCAACTAACTCACAAGTATTTGGACAAGTGGAGAGATTTAAAGACAATCTAAACATTTGCTACCTCCAAACTGGTTTATTTTGTGTGCTTAACAAAGCCCCAGGGCATTGGTTCTCAACCTGGGGGTTGCAACCCCTTTGGGTCCCGTATCAGATATCCTGCATATCTAATTTTTACATTATGATTCATAAGAAAAGCAAAATTACAGCTATGCAGTAGCAATGAAATAATTTTATGGCTGGGGGTCACCACAACATGCGAAATTGTATTAAAGGGTCACAGTATTAGGAAGGTTGAGAGCCTCTGCCCTAGGGAATAAAATTTTAAAAAATAAAATAGAAAACATTTTTCAATTAAAATGTGAAACTGGGTGGGCTGCCTTGCCCAGTCTCGATAGGAGAAGATACACCTAGTCCGTGATCTGCCAAGGCCATAGATATCCATGAGAGGCCTCTCCTTCACTGAGGAGAAAGGGAGGGAGTATTGAAAGGAAGGGAGGTAAGAGGCAGGGACTGGGAGGAGAGGAGGGAGAGAAAGCTATGATTGGAATGTAAAGTAAATATTCACTAATTAATGAAAAAATCTAAAGTAAACTATAAAAAACTAATAAAATTGTTAATTCATAACAATAAGGAACTCTTTAAAAACTACATGTGGATTAAGTTATATGCTAAAATAAAAAATTATTTTAAAATGTTTGTTTTATACCAAAACTAAAGACAAATTTTACAATATATTCTCATTCTCTGCCTCTCTCTCTCTCTCTCTTCCTTTCTTTCTTTCTTTGTTTCTTTCTTTCTTTCTTTGTTTCTTTCTTTCTTTCTTTTAAAACCTGATTCTTCCACGCAACTTGTGTGGCAGATACAAGGACATTCTAGAGAGACTGTCAATCTGATAATCAGACTGTTGAAAGAATAGAAACTCGGTAGTGATAAGGGAGTCTCCTGTGACTCTCATCTTCGGGGAAGGAGACAGTAGCAGTCAGACAGTGAGCTTGTTTCCCAGAAAGAGACTTCACACAATTCTAATATATCATCAGGCCACTTTATAGGATGAAACTAAAACCCAGAGAAGGAAGAATCTAAAACGGACGTGACCGGGACTGCTTAGCTGTGGAAATCCTTAGCCATCTATTTAAATTGTATGCCTACTTCAGGACCCTAAAGATGGACATGAGGGGTCTGTTAGATTTCTTTGTCCCTCTTCCCGCTGTGACTCCATTGAGTAAATCTCCCTTTTCTGCTTTCCACTTTTTTAATTTTGGCTCTTTTCATTGGCTTTTTGAGAAAAAGTGGCTAGACCTACCTCTGACTTGGGTGACAAGTTGCAATCTCCAAGCGTCACCAGAAGCTCATCAAAGATGACCATTCAGACACAGTGTATAGCCAGTTGACTTTCCATTTCTATTCTAGCTGTCTGGGACCATACCCAAGTCTTTGGGGATCTAGCTGGTTTTTAATGGCAGAAACCTGTCTAGGAATCTTGCTCAGGACCTGTAGGGTGGGCTTTTCAGAGTAAGTTGTTTGAAGTGAGCAGTTTTAACAGAAGCTAAGATAAGCATTAGTCAGCAGGAGTGGGGCAGGTAATATGAATGGTTAGCTGGAGGAGGTTCCAAGGCTAAGTTAGCTGACATATCCTGACCTTTAGTTCCTTGAATAGACTGGATAGTTTTCTATGGGATTTTCCATCAAAGAGATAAGAAACCTAGAATGGCCTCACCAACAATACAAGATGGAGGAACCTCCCTCTGCACTCTCTTGTAATATCACACAAGTTGGATAACACCTCTGCATCTTATGCCATATACACATAAGCACATGAATGCACACACACACACACACACACACACACACACACACACACACACACTTATACATACACATTAAAAGGGGAGAGGGAATGAAGAGAAAGAAGGGGAAGAGAGAAGGAGAGAAAGAGGGAGAGGGAAGGGAGAAGGAAGGGGAGGGGGAAAGAAAGAGGTTGAAGGAGGAGAGGGAGAGGGGGAGGGAGAGAGGGAGAGGGAGAGAGGGAAAGAGGTAGAGAGGGAGAGAGAGGGAGAGAGACAGGGAGAGAGAGAGGGAGAGGGAGGGGGAGAGGAAGAGGGGGAGAGGGGGAGAGGGGGAATGGGGGAGGGGAGAGAGGGGGAAACAAAGAGGGGGAGAGGGGAGGAGGGGAAATGGGGGAGGGGAGAGAGGGGGAAACAAAGAGGGGGAGAGGGGAGGAGGGGAAATGGGGGAGGGGAGAGAGGGGGAAACAAAGAGGGGGAGAGGTGGAGAGAGGGAGAGGGATGGGAGAGAGGGACAGGGGAGAGGGGGAGGGAGACAGGGGGAGAGGGGAAGAATGAGAGGGGGAGGGAGAGAGAAACTACCTTTAGTCTGTATGACACACTTTACCTTTTGATCTTCTGTTATTAAGCCATTCTTATAATCTCAAAGAAACAGAGATAAACTTTCTACTTTTTTCTTAACTAGGCGTACCTAACTTCATATCATTGTGTTAACTTCATATCATTGTGTCATGTGTGTCCATGACAAGTGTTTTTGGTTGTTTTTATATGTGTTAGTGTTAAAAAGATTTTTTTTTTTTACAAACTGTGGCCATTTTAGTCCTCCTGTTTTAAAATTTATTTTTCTAATGTTATAAAATTATTTTTTGCATGCCCAATCAAAATACACATGCATATTCACAAATTTAAAAATATCCAGCACTTATTAATACTCACTACTTTATATATTTTGGCACTTTAAACATCTTTAAACTCATCAAAAAATATATTTGGGGACCTGCCTGCTACCATGCCACATCATGCTTTATGGGCTGAGGACCCTGGTGTCCCATCCACTTCCATGATACTCAGTAGTGGAGATGAACAGAGGCACCCAGAAGCCAGCCCACTGCCACACAGCATTGGCTGGCTGTAGACACATAGAGACCCTCCAGCCTCTTGACCCTCCTTCAGCAGAAGCCACTATTACAATGTACAAGTATGGAGTGGAGAAATGGGAGAGAAAGAGAAGCAAAACATTTTGAGCATTGTGAAGAGAGGTGGAACTGGAGACACGGGGGTGGAAAGGAACACCCTGTTGTGAGTAGCCTGGCCTGCCACCTGAGGTCATGGTGAAATCCCATGCTGCTGCTGAGGGCCACGTCTGCGTCCATGGCCATGGAGCAGCAGGAGTCTATATCGATATTCGTGATTCATATTACTACTAAAGACCATGTGGATGTCCCTGGTCTGTGCTGCCTGGGGCTACAATGATGTCCAGGGGTCTTCAGAACTGGCCCCACCTCTCACTGGCCCTAATTCCCATCTGTGGCAGCACTCTGGAGAGCAGGCTCTTCATCTCATCTGGCCAGCACAGTAGAGCCAGCCCTGGTGGCCGGGTGTGGGTGAGCCAACACCACCGAGGGCGTGAGTGTGGGAGAGATCTGCTGTAAGGTGGCATGGGTGCTGGGGAGATGCCCTCGTTCCCCTTTGGCACTCACTACCTGCAGAAATGGAAAGAGGTGGCCCCAGGGTCATGAGAGCAGAACTGGCCCTGTCCCTCACTGGCTGCAGCACTTGGGAGAGCAGACCCTGTATCTCACCTGGGCAGCACAGTTTGTTCTGAGACTTGTGGCAGCGCGGTGCAGACAAACCTGCCCGGGGGCATGAGAGCTGTAGTTAAACCAATTTAAACTTATGCTTGAGTAGCTTACAAAGAATGAGACTCAGACTGTGGTTACTTTATTTGGTTTTGACAATTACTAGGGGATAACCCCTAACCTACTTTTCTAACTGGACAGGCTACCTCCCTAGAGGGGTTCCTGTTGTTTCTCCTGGCCATATGCTCATGGTCTCTTCTCCTTGTTCTCCTCTCTCATCGCTTCTCCATCCCCAATCAGGTAACTCAAAACCTGCTTACCTCTAATCCCGCCAGTTATTGATTGTAGCCATTTTTACTTAACCAATAGTTTTAAATTAAGGAGCAAGGTTTGCACAAGGCTTAGACCTTCAGGTACAGAATTTAGCACTAAATATAGCAACAAATCAAATCTCAACAGAGAGCAGAAGAGCTGACTCTGCCCCTTGCCAGCTACAGCACTGGCTGAGCTAGTCAAAGGGGGGTGTGGCTCTAGAGCTCATCCTGGTGCTGTGGGTGCAGGAGAGTTAGCAGACTGACTAACTCACTGCCACTCAGGTCTGGATCCAGGGCTTTGAGTTGGGCCACCCCAACATCTACTTCATCTATGAACTGCTGGAGAGTGTGAAAGGGCCTGTCGTATAGATCCAAAGCTATAGCTTACACAATAAGATGTTTTCTATGCTGTATTTCGTATTATTTTATATTTTATTTTATTTTATTTTATTTTATTTTATTTTATTTTACAGAGGAGGTTGCAAGGGCAGAGGGCAAATATGAAGGGATGGGGAGATGAGTGGGATTCAGGGGTGCATGATATGAAACTCACAAAGAATAAATAGTTTTTAAAAACAATAATAATAAATTTAGAAATGTTAAATGTTCCATAAACCTTAAAATGCTTATTGTTTAAAAAGATAACATTTTTTGGAGTCAAGGTTTCATTAAACTATAAAAGTTAATGTCATATACATAAATTTGATTAGGATTTCCTTCCAAAACAGAATCTAAATATACATACTATATAGATTTCATCTCATATATATAAAGAATAACATAAAATTCATATTATTTCTTCAAAATATTCTTGTTTTAAGTCTAAGCTTATTGAATGACTGTTACAGCATTGAGCCAGAGGACTCTGGCTCCCATTGGTCTATGCTTTTGACTCAACTCTCTTGCCTTCAGGACATTATGGCAGTTTTGCATTATTCATAAATTGTTTTGATGGTTATCCCAGTGACTGGTTGTCTCATTTTTTTTTAACATTCTAGGTCACTTTTCTACATTTAATGTAAAAAGAACACTCAAGTAGGCCAAAATATTAATATAAAACTGTTAAGTGTATGTATCTATTTTTGTTTGTTTGGTTTTATCCTGGACCGTATATAAATTAATAGGTTTGCTTGTTACTGAAGATCTCTATTTTGTTTCTTTTTCCACAATGAGGATTATAGGAAATGTAATCCAAACAAATAATGATATTTAAATCTTAATTTTTGGTGTTTGGTTTTGATTTTTTGAGACAGTTTCTCTGTGTGGACCACACTGGTTCAAAACTCACAGAGATCACCTGTCTCTGCCTCCTGAGTCCTGGAATTAAAGCTGTGCACTACCACTGGCCATCCAGCTGTTAAATGTCTATTATGTATGATAATGTATATATGATAAACAGTATACATGTGATTATGTATATTGTTGTTTTCACAATACATATTGACATAGAAACCAGAGTACTCATCTTAACAGGAATACTTCTTAAAAGGGAACAATTAATGCAAGCTTTTAAATTAAAACATTTTTTAACCTGCTTTTAGAGATAAGATATACATATTCACACAGTACTGGTCTAGATGCTATCTCTTGGATCCTTATCCCAGTTCTGGCCCGTATTGCTTGTAGACATATATTAACTTTAAGAGATAGTCACTCCTGATGCAGGGTATGATCTTTCTGTGAATAATTGCACTCCCTTGAAATACTAAACTCTACTCCAAAGACTAGAAAGATAATTTGTGTCTGTGCTTCTGTGTGTGTTTCACATACATGTGAACATACATATGAATATGAACATTTTAAGGGTGTTTACAGGTTTCTTTTTACTACTCCTGCCTCTTTAAAATCAAACAAATAAATGAATTTTTCAAGATCTGTATTATAGCCAGAACTATGAAAGAGATAATTCTAAATAATTTTTTAAATTATCATTTAAAAACCTACTTTAAAGCTTGTACAGATATTTTAGAGTTTACAGATCATTAATATATTGCAACATAATGATCCTTGTTATTAGCTTAAGATGAATAATTAAGTCATAATGCAAACTCTCTTCTGATCTAGATGTCTTATCCTGCTTTGTTTCCTCTTAAGTACAATAAAAAGTAAATACTGCTTCCAACAACAACAAAACTCCACGTCACATTACCTGGTAAAATGGCGTAAATTTTAACACATACTTAATTTAAATTTGGTTACAAAACTACTAATATATTTTAACCAGTACTTGCAACTGTTAGATATCTAAAACACCATATTTTTTTAAAGATTTATTTTATTTATATGCATACACTGTAGCTGTCTTCATACACACTTAAAGAGGGCATCAGACCCCATTACAGATTGTTGTGAACCACCATGTGGTTGCTGGGAATTGAACTCAAGACCTCTGGAAGAGCAGCCAGTGTTCTTAACTGCTGAGTCGTCTCTCCAGCCCTAAAATACGATGTTTTATGTGATTTAGATAAAGCCTCTTGGTCTTCCATTTTTAATTAGCTCACTAAAAATTGTTTTCTAAATTCTGTAATAACAATAATAATGTTAAGATTGAAGTATATTGCAAAAAGATTATTTAAAAAGTAGTTATGTTTGTAACTAAGTTAAAAATAACATAGAGGTTGTAAAATTTAATTAATCCAAAACCCTAAGAGAAAGTTAATGTTTGAGTTTTTACATCCATATTTTCTTAAGTTTAATTTGTTCTTAGCAATATTAACTAAAAACAAAAAAAACTTTTAAAACTTTTATTTTATCCTTTTATTAAATGAACATTTAAAATCTATAATTAAATTTTAGTTTTATATGTCTCAAGTTAGTTTTTATTATCCAAATTATACAGAAGACATCAGTCTAAAAGTCTAATAGCAATATTCACAATGTTTTATAACTTAAGTACTGATGTTTCTTGATTAGTATCTAAATTGTTCAATAATAAAATTATCTAAGATTAAAATAAGAAAGGGGGAAGAATAATGTTACACTGACTTCTCCCAAAGTTCTTTTTTGACCATTTAAATATGTTAGTTCATATATTACAAATAACTATAAATACAGAGTAAATATAAAGTCAATCTGGTTATAAAGTTTGGTTTTAGCCATGTTTCCTTTGTTGCTTCATTAGGCCAAACTGTGCTCTTGAATATTTAATTTAGGTATAGTCATCTTAGTTCACATGTTATGTCAGGTACAGAGAGTATAAACAATAATTCAGATGTGAATCCTGATCGAATGGTTTGATATGATCCAGAATTTTGTTTCTTACTGGCCTTTATAACATACCCGTCCCTGTGTCAGAACTAACATTTTGTGACTAAGAGATTAAAAAAAAAAAAAAAAAAGCAACCCTTTTGAAATTTATTAACTTAACAGACTCCTAGCATCTACCAACTCAAAAGCTACAGATGTCATCTTAGGGTTGTAGAAACTGCCCCTACCTTTCTGTAACTGCCTCTCTAAATGTATTCTAAATTGGCCTTGGTTTTGACTTTCTTGGTAGAATCTGAGGTAACTGTAATCTGTGTTCCTGGACCATGATCACTTGAAATGGCTTTAGAATAAACTATTCTCTTCTTTCCTTTAAGATGAGAGCTGTGTTGGTTTTGTTTTGCCATTTTCTCATTATCTGTGAATTTCATTTTGTGAATTGGAGAGATAGAAACCCAGAGGCCACTAACTCAGTGGAAGTTTTATGTGACCATGGGTGTGTGGCACTTTAAATCCTGAATTAACGTCCATCTGAGGAAAGATAATGCTTCTATTAAAGTCTATCTATCCAATTTTCTGTATCAGCAGCAAGCTTCAGCCTTTTCTTACCTCAACATGAGATCCTGGGGAAAATTCTTTTTCCTTGATAATCATTTCTTCAATAGTCTGATATAGCTCTAGACTAGGACGTGTTTCTCTGTAGAAGATCTTTGCTTCTACCAGGATTGCCACATTGCTGTGTGCTCCCAGACAAAAACTCACTCTTTCTTTTCCTTCCTTCTTTCCTTTCTTTTTTCTTTTCTTTTTCTAAAAAATTACATTTTATTTATTTATTTTGTGTGTATTTTTTGGCGTGCACATGTTATAATGCATGAGTGGAGTCAGAACAACTGGTGGGAGACAGTTCTTTTTCCACCATTCGGGTTCCAGGTATTGAACTCTGGTCATCTAGCATGTACCTTGGTAAAGGTTCCACAGGCACGTGTGTGTGTGTGTGTGTGTGTGTGTGTGTGTGTGTGTGTGTGCACGTGCATGTGTGTGTGTTGTGAGTGCATTTGCACATATCCATGTTTGCATTATCCATAAGTTGAGGTCAGAGCATAACATTTAGGAGGTCTCCTTTAACATTACTTGAGACATGATCTCTCTTGTTTCTTCTTATATAGAATGCTTGATTTATATTAGACTTGTCTGAAAGGTTTGGGGTTGGGGGGGG
>JANHMN010000001.1:127291835-127315478 GCA_030674055.1 Rhabdomys pumilio | reverse complement strand
TGTGTGTGTGTGTGTGTGTGTGTGTGTGTGTGTGTGTGTGTGTGTGTGCTTAATTCCAGAATTTTACAAAATTTGAAAAAAGCAAAGAATGAAAGAAAGAAGGAAATAAAAAAGAAGAAAGAGAAGAAAGGCAGTGGAACAGGTGTCATCATAAGCAGGGATAAGGGATTCATGGCTGAAGGCCAGCAGTCCTTATTACTCCAGTAATTATTATGTTTTGAGATGCTTCAAGACACAAAGAAGTTGAGGTTTTGTGGAGGAAGATGGGGCTTGGCCTTGTGTGATTTCCTTAGATCTTGAAAAGGGATTGGTCTTTGATCTCTTACCAAATTCCTCCTTTGATACTCATGGATCTGAGAGACCTGCAGATATGCAGTAGAAATGCTGGCATCTGTGCCCACTCAGACCCATCCTCAAAATCTACATGTTCATGCAGGTCCACAGTAACCCATGTTCACAGTAAACATCGACAAATACAGACTCTCAAGTTCCCCACTCTGCAGTCTTCTGGTGAATAACCTGACTTATTTGACAGTTCTGTGGCTTAGACCTTGGGATGGGCAGATTTTTTTCCTTTAGTGTTTGTTTATTTTATCAATGGGGGAATGTGTGCATGGCAAGGCACATATGAAGATCAGAAAACACATTTCGAGGGTGAGTTTTTCTTATACCATGTAGGTGGTGAGATTGAACTCAGGATGTGGTCCTTAGCAGCAAGTGCCTTCATCCCCTGAGCTGTATCAATGGCTTCCCATTGAATATTTTCCATATACTTTTGGTTAATTTATTATGATCTTTTGAGAAATGTGTATTTGGATCATCTGCCCTGATTTTGATCCAATTATTTTGTTCTATAGTTATGGTTAAGTTTCTTATATGTTAATCCCCTGTTAGAACGACTACTTTATGAATATTTTCTATTTCTTAGGTTATCTCTTTATATTGTTGATTGTTTCCTTTGCTGTGCAGAGTGTGTCAATTTGATAAAGCCCCAGTTATTGGCTTTGCCTGAACTTTAGGAATTGTAGACTTCTCCAAAATCTTTGCCCAGACCAGTTTCTTGAAACATTCTCCTATATTTTCCTATAGTAGTTTCAGAGTTTCCAGTCTAATGTTTAAGACATTGATCCATTTTGAGCTGTGTTTACGTGGTTTTTAGATTAGTCCTGTTTTGTATGCATATCTAGTCTCCCCAACATCATTTATGGAGGAGCTCTATGTAGCTCTAGCTGCCTCCACGAAAATGTCACCAGGTTGGGGCTGAGAATGTGTCTAAGGTGTAGAGAGCTCTTTTCTAATAGAAAGCCCTAGCTCTGACCCCCAGTACACATAAACTGGGAGTAATGACACAGGTCTGTATTCCCAGCACTAGAGAAGTAGAGGCAAGAGGATCAGAAGTTCAGGGTTATCCTCAGCGATATAGCTAGTTGGAGGCCATCATGGGATCAATGAAATCTTGTCTCAAAAAATTACATGGCTGTGGACATGTGGATTTATTTCTGAGTCCTCTTATCTTGTCCCAAACAGCAAGTAGCAAGCTGTTTTGGTCACCATACCTTTACTTTGAGATTTTTAAATTGACTTCAGAGTATTTAAAATTATGGTTTAGCTCAAAGAACATAACAGAAAACAATGTCTGTTTTCTTCTGCAACTCTGATAGGTTAGATTTGTAGCTACGCTTGTTTCAATAATTGTATTTAAATTTGGTAGGAGTGGAGGAGTTTGTATGGAAGTAAGTTTGAAAGCAAGTCCTAAGTTGTTGCAGTATGTGCCAGTTAAATGCAAAATATGATTGCAAGTTCCATGAAAACAGGAAGATAGGTTGGGCTTGAACAATGCTGGTGGGTCACTGAAGGTACTGCCAGTTCTTAGTGTGGGCTTTGCTTTCTCAAAGCTGCTTCCTCTTTGGCCAGAAGCTCTTTGCTTTTTCCTGAAGCATATCCACTAGCGGGACACAGAAGGAAATACCCAAAGATTCCCTGGAGTTCTCTTTTCTTCAGCTTGCACTGGCAGGAAACCTGAGAACCTTCTCTATTCTCTGAAGTATAATCACCAAACATGTTTCAATTTGATTTCTTTGAAAAATCACTGAAAAGTCTTCTTAAAATGCCAAGAGGGTACAATGTTTGACTTCATCAACATGCACATTATCCGACTGGCCATCTGAATTCGTGACTCTCCAAAGGCTTATTTGGTAAAGTCAAGACTCTAATCTAAAACATTAAATGATATTTATGTACTGGAATTGCATTTTTAGTTACAGTTTCCTTTCTGTCTTCAAACAGAAGAGAGCAAATTTTCAACCTCTCTTCCTATGCTCACTGATTCCAGTTCAGTTGCTGTTAAAAATAACTAAAAATATAAATAACCCACAGATACACACTCATTTTAAAAACTACACCTCTTCTGCTTGCATAACGATAATGCTATCTTTTGTGTGTGGTCAACAGCTTTATCATCCCTCCTCTACAATATTCATGGGGACCCAGTATCTGCTAAGAATATTCTTTTCTCACAAGTGACCATAGGGTTCCAAGCCACCAGCACATCTACCCAACCCATATACCTAAGCCTAAAAGAGTATTATGAAAGAAAAAACAGAAAAACTCGTAAGAGCCAGAGAATCAGAATGTCTGATGTGAGATTATGTTTTCTGTATGGTATAGCAGTTGGTCTTAGCCTTTGGGTCACGACCTCTTTAGGGGCAATACTTTCACAGGGCTTGCCTAAGGTCATCATAAAACACAGATATGTATATTACAATTCATAACAGTAGCAAAATTACAGTTATGAAGTAGCAACAAAAAACAATTTTATAGGTAGAGTTCACCGCAACTGTATTAAAGGGTCGCAACATTAGGATGGATGATGTTGTGGATAGCCCTGATCTTGTATTTTGATGCTAATTCTGTTTTCCGGGGAGGGGCTGCAGATGAGGAGTGAGTCAGTACACAGGTGACTTCTTGTGAACCTCTGTCCACCTTAATTTGTAAAATAAAGGCTAGAGCTGGTGATTGGGCAGTAGAAGAGGAGGGTGGAGCTAGGAGTTGGGAGGAGGATGGAAGGAGAAAGGAAAGAAGATGTCCTTGTATCTCTACCAGTGTAAAGTAGTTATAAATATCAAGGTTAGGTAATTGGGTTAACAATTCTAATTGTGTAGGCATCTTGTGTATTGAGAATTTGCTAATATATAAATCCATTGGATAATCTTTAAAAAAAAATTAAGAGTCTTATTTCTACTGGGTCCTGGAATTGTTGTATCTGCCCCATAGGGGTGGGGGATATTCCCTGCGTTTTGGGGAGTGGACTCCACAGAGCTGACCAGGGGAGAAAGCTGCCATGCCAACATCTTGTGGGTCCTGGGCAGACGCTCCTGACTAGCTGGTGCCGAGTTTAGTGTGGGAACTTAGAGTGGGACCATGACGCCAGCCCGGAGCTAGCCCCACGCAGACTTTTCAAACATCTCCCACTATAGGGTGTTCTAGACATATGCCAAGGTCCTTAAAACAGGGCTTACTCAGGAAAATGGTCTGAGACAAACCTACTCTAATTTTTGTTACTACACTCTATGGTACTAACATTTTTAAACACAAAATCAAGCGTTCTCCAGTACTCAAATACCCGATATAAGGTATAAGGTAAGTAAATCAAAAGCATACCACTGTAGTGGCACACACCTATAATCTCCATATCTAGGAAGTGGAAGCAGGAATATCAGATTATTCATTGGCAGCCTGGGCCAAAGACCACTTCAAAATAAATGATTAAGTTAGTTAACCAATGAAAACTAAAATAAATAAATTATAAATATGGTTAATCTTAGTTCTCAATGTCCTACAGTAGTATAGCATGTATGATACCATTCCTGGATAGACATGAATTGTTACTCACTTCAGATAGAGAGCTAATAATAGAACAAAGTGAAGATACCACCAAAATCCAACTTGGTGAACAACTGAGTTCTACTGACGTTGCTTACAGGATGAGGGGTTACTCACAGGACAGAAATGATTCAAACACAGCCATTTCTCCAAAATATCACCCCTCATGGAATTTTGGAGTGCACTATATAGCCTAAAGGTAGGTTAGTATGTCAGAGAGTGTGATTGCTGACCAAAGACTATAATTTATTCTATATTAGTTATTATTAAAGTCTCGGGTTTTTCCCCATGAGAAAAGAAATTCTACTGTCATTTTGTGTAAATGTTGACCATTCCCAACAGATTTATCATTTATTTTGGAAACAAGAGCTTTTCAGAATTTTCATGTGCTATATTCTGAAAACATCAAAAGTTTCTGGGTGGTTCTTTCCAAAACCCTCAACCCTGTCAATACTGGCTCTAACATTTATGGTCCTCTCAGGGAAGAACAATCTCTAGTCCCTAAGGGCAAGAGACGAGTGCTAACTTTCTAGAGTTTCCTTGAACAGTCAACTGATCTTCTAGACCTTGTTGATAAAAATTCTAATTACCATATGCAAAGGGAAATCCAGGAAAATACGTGTAGGGGTTTTTGCTTGGTGGGGAGTATTGGGGGTAATTTTCCCTAGCACCTAGAAGTGGTGAGAAATTGTATTCTTCTGAGCCTTAGGCACCTCTGCACCCATTTGCTTATGCACATCATTACACTGAATGTAAGGATTCCAGCCAGAGTTCTGGAGGCTTAGTGGTACCACAGTCTAACTCCAGGCATGACCTCTGAACAGGCATCTGCATCAGCTGGTCCAGCCACAGCACTGGGAGCAAATGTGCAGAATGCATGGCTAATATGTCCAGGTTTCCTCTTTTCCAGAAATCATTTTATTTAGGAGGCCAGAAAGTCCCATGAGAGACCTGAAGCACAGATATCCTCCACCTGTACCTGACAAGCCGCCCCACCACATTGCTGTATGAAACTTTCATCTAGTTTTCTCTGTACTTTGTGCCACCAAAGTGCATGGAAACTCACCTCATAGAATCTAAGTGGCTGATACTTCTTGGTATTTCCTGTGACAAACCCTACCTTCTTCCTGGTCAAAGAGCAGACATGGTGAGCCAATGTTAAGCCTTCCATCTTTCATTTTCTTCCTTGTTTTGTAGCCTTGCCAGTTGATCATATTGCACAACTTTTGTACATAAAATGTTATCTGATTCTCAGTCAGTCCTTGGGAGTCTGGGAGAAGTGTTTAGAACTTCACCTTAGGTAGGGTTGGTGTTATGAAGCCAAGATTCCCTCAATGAAGGGAAGATAGGTATAAGGGAAGCAGAAGTCAGGTGCAGGACTTGTGGTACTTTGGCAAGTTGCAGGTGGTGTGTGGAGTCGCTAGGGAGTGTCTAGTGTCTGTTCATTGTTTAGGGCTGTCCTCCAGTCACAGCAATGGGCCAAGCTGATGAGAGTGGATGGAGTTGAGGTGGGAATCTAAGCTTTCCAGCTATGGATAGGAAAAGGATACTAGGTAGCGGTGGATGGGCTTAGTGGGTCAAATTGAGCCTACCCGTGTGAAAAGGAGACAGAAAGGGACTTAGGAAGATAGGCAGGGCATATGTTCCTTAGGCAGGTCACAGGAATGAGGAGAGCTGCTGGTGTGATTCTAGTAAGTTCCCTGGAGAGGAGCAGTTCTCAGATGGTGAGGATGGTTGTAGCTGGTAGCATAAGTTTGGTGTCAGTTTGGTACCAAATTCCCACAGAGGGGATGAGTGGAGCTGGTGGGGTCTGTGGAGTTGACTGTAGGAAGTGTCTAGGTACCTTGGTTAGGAATGGGCAAGTGCTCTGGGGCAAAGAGACCTTTAATCTCAGGACAATCTGTGCTATTTAGGGAAGTCTATACAAACAAAACAAAACACAGCAAGACAAAGTTGATAGACAAAAGTAAAATTATATTACATATATTAAATATGGGAAGTATAAAGCAAACTGGGTGGGTGTGCAGTGTCTGCATATGGTCCTTCACCTTGGTATGCATGGCAGGTCTGCCTCAGTACGGTCCTTCACATACGTGCAAGTGCTGTGCCAGCCTCTCTGCCATTCAGCCTGTGACCCAGACTGATTTCTACCTCACAGAACATACATGGCAGACCTATGTAAGTCAGCAAACTGATGGGAGTTGGTTTTCTCCTTTCATTATTAGGTTCCCAGGAATTGAACTCAGGTCTGCCTTGTCAGCAAGCACCTTTACCCACTAAACTATTTCACCACCTTTTTTAATTTTTTTGATGCAGCGCCTCAAGCACCTCGGCTGACCTCAAACTTATTATATAACGTTACCACAGTGATCTTGACCTCTTGATCTTTCTGCCGCTATCCACCTATCACAGGTGTGTGGTGTCATGCTGAGTTTATGCGGTGTCTAGCAGTTGAATTCATGCTAGGCAAGCACTATAGCATGTGAGCTACACTCCTAGCCTGCCTTAGTTTTAAATGCTGAGCAGAAAAACATTTATTTTGATGTCTAAATCCATTGCCGATAAGTTTTTGATTAGTCAGAAGTACTTTGTCCTTGATGCAACACTTATAAATCAGTCTAGGTACAAGGCTGGGCCTCACAAATCTAAGTCCAGAAAATGATTTAAGTATACTTGGGCTAATTAGGTTCACGGTTTCCAACTGGTAATAACTAAGATCATAGGAAATTAAGGTATGAATCAGAGTGGTAATTAATTTGTATTATTACCTGTTTCTTCCTTTGAAAAAAATGTCTTTACTACCAGGAAATGTCATAGGTCCCCAGTCCAGTGTTGAAACTCTGGACTGGAATCTCAAACACTGGTGATTGGGATTAATATTAACTGAAACCGTCCAGAAGGTAATGATTATTCTGTGCTAGCAGCTGTCTGCTAGCACAGAACTTCTAAGTAGTTGTGTTTCATCAAATAGCAGTATAATGTTGCGGGAGAGAGCACCACAGTGGCAGAGAGGGGTAGAGGCAGAGAAAGGAGGGGAACAGAGGACAAAAAGAGGGAGAAGAGGGAGAGGAAAAGAGGAAGAAAAGAAGCAGGCCAGGGTCACATGGGGAAGAGAAACAGTGGAGATGAGAGCTGGGGTAGCTAGCGGTTCAGTTCTTATACTTGGTTCTCACCTGGCAGGCAGCTATGCAAGCTGCTGTTGGGTAGCTATTGGCAGAGCCTAGAGAAACTGTCAACAAATTATTTTCACAAAATACTTGGAGATGAATACTTTGATAGGTTAGAAAGTTTGAATAACTTATAGTTGCCTCCACATTAATAAAACCCGAAGGAGTATTTAAATTCAGAAGTCTTTGAGCTGATTACACACTATCTCAACTCCGTAGTATCTGTATAACTGACAACAACAGAAAAATCCCTTGTGTTAGTATATTACTTTTAAAAACGTGTTATTTTTTTAATTATTTTTAAATTGTGTGTCTGTGTGGGTGTGTACTAGTGTACATGTGTGTCCACAATGGTCAGAGGCATTAGGTGGTTGCAAACGTCCTAAGGTGGGTGCTGAAAACCAAACTAGGCTACTTTGCAAGAGCCTCAAATATACTCTTTATTCAGACAAGATATTGCAAAATAACTGTCAATCTTTTGATTGTAGTTAAGGCCAGCTAATAAAGGTAACTGTGATACTTTTTAATAAAGTGTTATCATGTAGGATCACTATGTAGCTCAGACTGGTCCTGAACTCAGGGATTGGCCTACCTCTGCCTCCTAAGTGCTGAAATTAAAGATGTGTGCCACTATGCCTGGTTTATATGAGGATTTGTAGATTGACTTATTCTGTATAAACAGATTCTTTTAGAATATAAAAAGGCCAGGTTATCTTCGCTTAAAAATCTGAGACCAGTATGGGAAGAATAACAAGTTATATTATAATCCATTATAAAGTATCTTAAAGTTCTTATGGACTGTCAGAACCTGTATCACCTGACTCCCCACTAGTCCCCACCCACCTCTGACTGTTCCTCTTCTTTATTTACGTTGCCATCTTCTAGACACTAAGTAGTTTCCTGCTTTGGAGTCTCGTTTCCAAATACAGAACAGTTGTCCGTGTCCACAGGTTATTCATTCTTGCATTCATCCAATTCCCAATGAAAAATTATATTCAGAGAAAATTGTATTAGACATGTGCCGATATTTTTCCTTCCCACACTCTCTAAACAGTACAGTATAACAGGTATTTAAGAAGCCTTGCATTGAATTAAGGATTATAAGTAATCTGGGGGCAATCTAATGTATATAGCATAGGTACAGAGGTTATGTGCAAATTCTATACTACTTAGTATAAGGACATGGGAACATAGAGATGGAGGTGTCTATGGGTTGCCAGGAACCAAGCCCCCATGGATCCTGGGTGGGGCTGGGTAACTACTATTTCACAGTTTCTAGAACTCCAACTTCTCCCTTGTTGCTTTGCCTTGTGTGATTCTCACCCATTTCACAACCCAAGGTAGATACAGAAACTCTAGTCCTAGGTTTGGATTCTCAACAAGAGGAAAGAGGAAGGGCAAGGAACATTCCACATTCCTATATGTGATGGCTAATCTTGGTTGTCAACTTGTCTGAATAAAGAGTATATTTGAAGCTCTTGCAAAGTAGCCTATGAAGTATTTTCTTGATTGGATCATTTGAGGTAGATCATTAGTCAGAATTCAGCACCCTAAATCTAGGCCACAGCTTCACGTGGAAGAAGGAAGTTTTGCTTTTGTCTGTTTGCCCTCACTCTTGCTGGAAAGTTTTTCTAACCTGTTGCTGAGGGGTTTTGTTTGTTTGTTTTTACTGTTACTTGTAGCAGGATTTTAGCATTGCCTTTGTTTCTGGCATGGAGTGATGACACCTAGGCTTTGAAGTAGCCTTCTGTCAGTGATTGTTATCTGAGATTTTATGGGTGTTTTTTTGGAAGGGGGAGGGAGTCTCAGAGCCTTTTGCATAACTTAGTCTCTGAGAGGCATAGCAAACAAGGAAGTCTGGTATGGCTGAGAATTGCTTAGGTGATGGGTCTTTCAAGACAACCATGAGATCAGATAAGATGTTTTGGTATGCAGAAGTTGGCTTGCTAAAAGTGACTTTTGTGTAACAATAAAAAGGTTTTAGGAGATGTCAGTGTTCCATCCTTGAGAGACTGATGCCTCTGCTGCTTGAGATGTCTGAATTCCTCCTGCAGTGTCTCTCTCTTCTTCCATAGATCAATTGTCCTATACATAACACCAACAGTTATTAGAACCCATTGCTTCATGACTCCAATACAGACTGAGGACCAGTAGCTCTCCAAGCCTCTCTGGCACTACAGCACCAGATAGTGAAAGGTCTAGTGTTCCCCAAAGGGGACCCCACTAGGGTCTCAGGATAGCTCGCACCCAAAGGACACATGAGAGACCAACTTGCTGCAAGAACACAAGGTAGTTTAATGGCGGAACGTCGAATTCTTTGTTAACTGATTAACTGAGCCTCTGGTTGGCAAAACCTGTAGGCGGCGGCTACAGCTACTCAGGTTAGGGAGAAGGAATCTACAGGGCCCTATTTCTTATTAGTTTCTCGTGAGACCCATTAGATTTTCTTTTAATAGGAACTACTGAGACATCCAGTCTGCTGGACTGAATGACAGTTCAATTCTTGACTTTTCCACTGGGAGACAGCCATTGTTAGATTACGCAGATCACAGCTTGTAAACCACTCCAATAAATCATATTATTCCTTTAAGGGAACCCTGTGACTAATACCCTAACATACTATAAAATAACAGATTAAAGACACAAAATGGCATTTACCTACTGCCTTCATGGAAGCCTTACGGTATACTAATAAGACATTCTTTTAAGCTGAAGGTGTTTGTATCAGCTCACTAGTAAAAATGTTGAGTTTGACTATCAGCTAGGAAATTCAGACATTTGGGGTTTGGCACTAGAACCCCACCACCACCCTTTCAAATTAAAACTAGTTGCACAATCCAATACATGAAAAGCTGTAAATGACAAAAATACTTTGCATTTTAAGAACAACAACAACAACCAAAAAAAAACCCTAAAGTCCTAGAAAGTTAGTCAATAAAAATTGAGTATTTTTGATGAATATAAAAGTATAGTGGAAAGAACTTACATATTAGAGTTTATAGTGAGGCGCTAAAATAAATTCACTACTGCCTTTGTTTTGATACTGAGAAAAGTTTAATGCATGGCCTAGCAGTCAGAAATGGTTTTAGATTTTTGTATTGTTTTGCTGTTTTATGATTTTATGATTCTTTGGTGCATAGAGATGACCAGAGATCATTTATTCAGAGACAAAAATAAAAGCAGTACAAGTTAACATATAGGTATCTAATATGATACACGTGTGTGTGTGTGTGTGTGTGTGTGTGTGTGTACACATTATACAATAAAATGTTAAATATGATTTTTTACAGTTTCCTTTAAGTATCAAATAAATATGTGTGTGTTTAGAAGACATGTTTTTGCTCATTGGGTTAAAAGGTGATCCAGTACATGTTTTTGTCTTTTGCAAGGGCTTTTTATGTACTGCGTATGTAGGCTTTGCCACTGAGCCACACACTCCAATCTTGTCACCCATTTAAGGTATACAATGTAATGCTACTAAAATACAGACTTTTACAAGGTATCTTGAACTCTATAACAATTACCATCCTTTGGGATGAACACCGATTTTAAGATATTTATGTCAAACCACAAAGACTCCCTATTTGAATTCCCATTTCTAACCAAGCAGCAGATAATTTAACTGTAAAGATTTGCCTCCCTAAACATTTCATACACGGAATACCAGAGCCTTCTTGTCAGATTTGGGGATTTTTCTACTTTGTAGTATGACTCAGTATTATTATTACTATTGTTATTATATTGTTATGTGATTATTATTATTAGGTAGTGCTATTCCACTATACAGTTATATCACATTTTATTTATCTACCTTTTATCTGAGGGACTTTCAGCTTCTCCTACTGTGAATAATGCTACCATAACCCTTTGCTTATAGAAATGTCCTATGAGCATGTTAATCACGTTAAAAATTATATTCTACTTTTAAAAGAAAACCTCACACTCTGTTACATACCCATCACCTACGTGTGAGCATTTTTTGTATCCTCTTGGTATCTTTGTTTTTGTGTCCTCTCTGTTGCCTTGTAATGTCTGTGTATTTTATTTTAGCCAGTTTAGGAAATAGGAAATTATAGCTCTTTGGAGTTTCAGTTTGTATTTGCCAATGACTGATGATACAAGCCAAGGACCGTTCATATAGCTTTGAAACAACTGTTTAGATCATTACTCCTTTTCTTTATTTCTTGATATTGCATTGTCACCATTCTTTATATATTCTGTACAAAAGTTGTTCTTTTATCTTTTGTTCTAAGAAAAAAATACAACACTTGCATTTTAATTTAGTTTATACAATGAAGCAAAAGTACATTATATATGTTTATGTATTATACAAATAAATATCTATGTAAAATGGTATATTTGTTTGATATATGCTCCAGTTTGCTTTTTGTTGCTGTAACAAAACACAACCAAAAGCAACGTGGGGAAGGAAAGAGTTTATTTGACATGCATTTCCATGTCTCAGACTATGAGTACCAGATGCCAAGGAGTGAACCCAAGGCAAGAACCTAAAAAATGGAAGCAGAAAGTGCGGAGGAGGCGTGCTGCTGACTGGCTTGCTTTCAGGCTCATAGCTAACTGTTTTCCTTATACCTTTTAGGATGACCTACCCAGGGGTGGCCACTACCCACAGTGGGCTGGGTCCTCCCATAACAAACAATCAAGAAGATGACACAAAGACATGCCTACAGGCCAATCTGATGGAAGTGTTTTCCTAACTGAGGGTCTCTCCTCTAGGTGACTCTAGTTTGTATCCAGTTGATTGACAGAATATCACTAGCACAACATATAAATATATTTGCTTGAGCACACACATACAAACACGTTTCTATTTGGGAAGAAATGTGATATAGATAAAATTTGTTTTCTTACATTTTATTTGAAATATGCTCCCAGTCTCTGATTTGTATTTTTATTTTCAGAATGTTTAACATATATTTAGAAATGATATGCACACAAAGAGTTTGTGCAGTCCCTGAAGCATCTCTGTAGTATCCTGGAATTATTATGTCACAATGTGAAATCTATTTATTCACTGACATTTAAACTAAGCAAATGAGTAATGCATCCTTGGCAAAATCATGTACTAGTAAATTTGGAAAGGTGCTAAGTGACATAATACTTTTCTAACTTTCAAATAATTTCTTGCATGTTTGATTGATTTAGTCATAATTCCTGTACATTTGGTTTTAGAGAGCATACAGGGTGCAACATAGAATCAAAGCAAAACACAGAGATGTTAGTTAATGCATCGAGGGAAGAAGTATAAAAACAATCAGTATTCTTTGTAATACTAGGCATTTGCTGGCTCAAGATAAAAAAGAATTGGTTGTCAAAGACAATGAAGAACTTTGAACTCTAAAAATAACCATAAGGGAAATTCACTGTGGAAACAACTTGTTTTACAAAAGCAAGGCAGCAGCAAGCCAGAGCCCATGCATTTCTGGGAATGGTAGAGTGCAGACCAGATAAAGTGTGACTGCACACTTACTGCCATCCCAAGTCTCCTATCCATTTGGGATTTGCATAGTTTTGGATGTCTCTTTAAATTGACTTCTTGGTTTCATTTGAACACCTACTGTAAGGCTAAAGAGTAATTTATACTCTCATAAGGTAGACAAATAAGCAATTAATAGTAAAATTATGAACCAACCACCTTAATATCTTATGTTAGTATACGTATAAGTATAAAAATAATACCATGAGATCAAAACATTTTTATTTGAGATGAATGAAACTGACAGCCATTTACCCAGATTGACTAAGAAAAGTTTAGGAGACTGAAATTAATAAAATAAGAAATCAAAATTGAGACATAACTGGCAATTTTATAGAAGTAAGAGTAGGGAACTCAGAAGATGATGGATGGTACCTAGTGGATGCCCTGCTAGAGTCTCCAGGGGCTTTAAATATCTGAACCACATGTTCAGTAGTAGACAGTTTAATGAGATGGGAGCAAAAAATGTGCAGAGACAACAGCAGCCTTGTTAGAAGGAAATGCCCAGGAAACCTCACTCTTTTCAGCATTGGGCACTCAACACTTTTGTGACAGCCTGGAGATGCCACTGTAAACAGGTTCCTGCTGCCCTGGCAGTTTGACAGCCCAAGAGTGTTTGTGAGTCATATTCTGGATGCTCATAATAAGTCTCCTGGGACTATACACTGAAATATGGCTAACAGAATACTGCTCAGGTGGACGCAGTTTCTTTTTTGTTGCTGTGATAAAATACCATGACTGAAAGTAACTTTTAGAAGAAGGGGTTTATTTTTTCTTAACTGTCAAAGAATAAATTAAATGATAATAAAAACACCAATTAATCTTTTTAAAATTGTTCCAAATATTGTAAATGAAGAAATTCTTTTTTTTTTTTTTTGTATGAGGTCAGCATATAATACCCTGATATCAAAACTAAATAACAGGACTTAAAGAAAGAGACCATAGAGCAGTGTCTTTTATAAACAATAGAAGAGTCCTTAACAGCACAGTAGCAAATGAAATTTAGTAATATATTAAAGGGACCATACACAGTGACCAGGTGGGTGTACCTATGGAATGGGAGAATAGTGCTTCTATCTGCATGCCTCTGTTGGCAAAGGTAGAAGAATGCATCTAAAATTCATATAAGCATCAAGAGACTTTGCTAATGCACTGTTACAAAAAGAAAAGAAACAAAGCGATCTTAAACTTTTTATTTTAAAATATACCACAAAGCCATTGTAACCCAAACAAGATGAACTTAATGGACCAATATTTTTGCCTTTCATTTCTAGAGATTTTTTATTATTATAACTTTCTAATTAGCGGTGTTTTATCATCAAATAGTTTTTTTTTAGAATAGTATTCCTTTAAACACAGACAAACATGGGAGACAAAATCTGGTGGTAACATTATGGAGATTCAACCATAAAGAAAATAGCTATCCAGTTTCTTTTTTTTTTTTTAAATTGGATATTTTATTTACATTTCAGATGCCATCCCCTTTCCCCTTTCCCCATTTCCCCTCCCTAGAAGCAATCCAGTTTCCTAAATGAATTATAAATCTACATTCTGGGACAGCCATAACAGAATAACACAGACTGAGTGAAAAAGGATAGGCATTTACTTTCTCAAAGTTTAGTCTTGAAGTTCAAAATCAATGTGGCTAGATCCAGTTTCTCTTATTTGCTTGCACACAACTGTCCTGTGTTTTATCCTCATGTGATCTTTATGTGTGCAAATATCACTGATGTCTTTGCGAGTCCAAATTTCCTCTTGTATGGACACATGTCCATTTGGATTAAAACCCATGCTAAAGATCTTCTTTTGATTTAACCATTTTTTTTCAAAGACCCTATCTCCCAATATAGTCACATCCTAAGGTATTGGAGTTGGTAACCATGAAAATTATGAAGCACACAGTTTTAGCCCAAGACAAATTTCAAGGAGACAACAGAGTATGAGGGGTACTGTCAATTAAGAGCTTATGGAGACAATGATTTTAAAATGCTCACCATAATGAGACAATTGTGGAAACTTGAATAATGGCTGGATAATTCATGATATTAAGGAATTATCAGGCTGGAGGCACAGCTCCTGTCTGGAATGCATGAGATAGGAGTTCACTTAGAAAAGCTTATTTGTTGTTAAAGTGTGATATTAGTGATACCAGAGCTTTTAAGGTACAGATACTGCCACTTGGGATCGATGGGTCAGTTAAAGAGACAAGTAATAGTAAAAGCAGAGACAGACTTACTCAACATGGCCACACTGGGGAGAGAACAGAATAAAGAGACCTAGCATCTCCCATTTTATCTTTGACATTCTGACCTGAGGATTAGTTCAAATGGAGGGCACTAGGTATGGCTGCGTAATCTGCCTGGGTTAAAGTATAATCCTGCTCTCATTGATCCGTCACTATCTGCCTCCTAGTTTCCTGTTTGTCCTAAAAGTTGTCTGTACTGTGTGAGATCTCTTCTCCTTTGGTTAGCACCACAGCCTATTTCTTTCCTTCCCCACCATGAGACCCCTGGGGGAAACTCCAGTACCTTAGAGTCTGACAGCCAAAAAGAGGTCATTTTAGTTACTTTTCTGTTTCTGTGATAAAATACCATGAGCAAAGGTGTCTGAGAGAAGAGTTCATTTGTGCTTACAGTTCCGGAGGGAGAAGAATCCGTCATGGTGGGATGTTCTGGCAATAGACAGGTATGGTGGTCTCAGCAGAAAGCTGAGAGACATCACAGGCCATGCACAAGCATGAAGCAGAGAGAATAAACTAGAAGTGGTGTGAGGCTTTCAATCCCAAAGCTCACTTCTGGTGACATCCTTCCTCTAACAGTGCCACACCTCTCAAACCTCCCCAAGCAGCACCACTAACTGGGGACCAAATGTTAATTCTTCTGAGCCTATGCAGGACATTTCACATTTAAATCACCACAGAGGGGATCCTAGTGTCTCTTTGTAGAATGTCCTCCTTCCTGCCAGGATGGTTACATTAATATTAAGATTTTGCTTGGAAGATGCAGTCATCTTTTTTTATAGATATAGCTGAAATTATTTGTGAATAAAATTACCTCTTTGAAATATGTTTCCAAAACAATTTCTGAAAAAGGAGGGAACAAAAGACTAAGATTGGCCACTAGTTGGCGATGTGCACAAAGTAGTTCTGTGCTTGGTTCTCTCTACTCTTGGGGGTTTTCATAGTAAGTAAAAATGAAAAGGACAACAGATACATTTTGAGTGCTCCCAGCCCTAGTTCTTCTTAGCTCCCTCCCACACCTGTCAATCCCTTCTCTTTCCTGTGGGTCCCTTTCCAATACTATCATTCTTTTGTTTTATTTTTCTGTCCCACTGAGTTTAACCAGTGCCATCTGCCTGACCATAGGTAGAGAGCCATCCATGGAGACTAGTGTGTGCACCAGTGGCTACACATCTGAAGGGAATGGCTGGCTCTCTTTTTCCCAGAGTTCTTTGATAGATAGCGAATGTGTATAATTCCCTATAGTCAATTTAGTTGACCGTTAAATGGTGAGCTTGAGAGGCCTGATTCATTTAAAGGGGAAGAATGAGATTGTTTCAGAGTTTCTAAAAGACTCAGCATGGACCAGCAAGATAGCTATGTAGGGAAAGGTGACTGCCACAGGGCCTGATAACCTGAGTTCAATGCAAGGTAACCACATAGAGGAAGGAGAGAATCAATTCCTGCAAGTTGTCTTCTGACCTTCACAGATTCACTGTAGCAAGCATCCAACCATACACACATACAATAATACATGTTATTTTATTCTTTAAAGAGATTCAACTTACTTCGAGGAGATTTTTGGAGGGGGAGGTCTCACATAGAAAAAGGAGGATATGTGATAGCCTTAGCTGTCATTCAGTGAAATCATATGAGGCTCGGTCATAAAATCAGAGGGAATTCAATTTTAGAAGTTCCTGGACTGTATTTGGGAAGAGGTGATTCTGATAAGAATCTGCAGCTAAAAATCTGGCCAGTTGACATTTTGCTTTGGCCTTATGGTACCCTGAGCAGGTACTCTGAGCAGCTACCCTGAGCAGCTACCCTGAGCAGGTATGCTAACCTATTGTGAAATCCTGATGGTCAAACTGGAGAGCTAGGCGTTGTTTTAAGATACTAATCTGTTACTTGTAAAGAGAAAACAAATAAACCTGTCTTCCATTTCCACAACCAAAGTGCTGGGTTCAGACTTCTGCTTGAGCTGCCTCAGCTTTCCAGGAATCCTCCGTTTGTGTCCCTTTCCACTTGGCTATCCCTGACTTCATTCCCCTAGGAAAACAAACCACATTCCCTTATTCAATGCCCTTGCTCTGCTCCTTTATTACCTTACCTGTTGGTAGAACCACATTGCCTCTGGTTTCTACTGCTGTAATTAAAACACCAAGGCCAAAAGAAAGTTGGGGAGGAAAGGGTAAATTCAGTTTATACTTTCACAGCAAGGTCTATCTATCATCAAAGGAAGTCAGGGCAGGAGCTCAACATAGAAAAGGAATCTGTCGTCAGGAACTGAAGCAAAAGCCATGAATGAGTGACTTGCTCTCTGTAGCTTGCCCATCCTGTTTTCTTATAGAAACCAGGATCACTTGCCCAGGGGTGACACCAGTCATACTGAGCTCCAACCTCAATCATCATCAATGAAGAAAACGCTCCATATCTTTTCCCACTGGACAATCTTGTAGGACGATTTCTCAGTTGAAAGTCCCTCTTCCCAAGTGACTTTAGTTTGCAATGTTGACATAACAAAGCCTAGCTATTTTCTTCAATCCACTATCTTAGCATTCAGCTCTGTTTGTTCTCTGGCCGACATGTACATCTTGGAGTTTACTCAATCCTCTTTGTTCACATCTCTTTGAAAGACAAATCTGTGCTCCGTCTAGTTTTCATGCCATTATGTGTATGTTGTCCAGTATTAGGGCCCCTGGAAGACTCTGTAGTCTTCCTGTGTGATTTATTAGTGTTAAGAGAAAAACTTTTTCTCGGCCAATTTAGGTGTCTTGTTTGTGAACCTTCAAATGATCCTATAGTGCACAGACTGAGTAACAGGTGGAAGATGAAGATATTACCTACATGCATTCAGGAGTGTGCAAGGGAAAGCTTTCTGAACAGCTAGACTCAGGTGGAGGGAGAATGTGAAGAAAGTGCTTCTATGGAGGAAAAAAAATGAGCATTTAGAGAAACAGATGGTTGGTACCACAGACTATGATGTTTGGTCATGCAGCCACTCATTCAAGTAGATGTGGTTAGCCCCCTATGAAGAAACTTATGGCAGCTTTATTTCTAGAAAACTTGGCTTTCTGTCAGAGAAGCTCCAGAATTGCCTTTCTACCTCAGTTTTATTATAAATATTTTCAATTAAAGTAGCCTTCCTCCCAATTCAGTGAGTGGTGCTTCCTATATTCGCATATCCTTCCAATTTTTTAGGGTATCGTGATAGGCAAAATTATGCCCTCCCAAAATGTCTGCTTCTTAATCCCTAGGGCGTGGTGAGGTTAGTTCAAGGCTATTTATCATTGTAAGTGGAAGAGAGCAACAGCTGAGAGGAACAGAAATGCTGTGTTATAGCTTTGAAGATGGAGACTGAACCCATGAGCAAGGAATACAAGCAACCTCTACAAGCTTGACATGGTTCACCTATATTGACAGCTTTATCCTAGTCTGCAAGATTGTTCTATATTGGGCTTCTGGTTTACAGATATGTAAGTTGATGATATTGTGTTACCTTAGGTCAGCGGATTTATGGTCACAGCAGCAGTAGAAAACAAATGGAGGCTGGGATTAAAGCGGGGAGCACAGTGCCCAGCTAATTTCTTCAATCCACTATTTTACAGTCCACTGGAAACAAACTGTTCACTGTTTACACTGAACAATAATCAACACAATAATCTCTGTGACTTCAAAGCTGCATGGGCTCTCTCTAGCAGCAAGGTAGCCACAAAGTCTTCAGCAGACATGAGCTAGATTCCTCTAGTTAGTTTTAGTTCTGACACCATCACTCCGTTTCCACAGGTTGAGGACTCAGTCTTCTGGGTATCTTCTATTTCAGATTCAGTTGAAAGTCTGTAGTGTTGAAACTGTTGACTAAGTGGCTAAAAGTTCCCACGACTGCATACCCAGGTTTCCTTCATTTGTTCCAGTGGCTAACCTGAGTTGAGGAAACGGATATCTTAAAGGTTACAAATACGCTTCCAGATAAAGAGATACATATCAAGTGATATCAAGTGATTTCCATCCCTGTGGACCTGGAGTGCATTGCCCATTCAACATGCAGATGAGTTTTCTATGTGTTCAGATGTCCAGAAGCTCCCTGGACCATGCCCTTTGTATTTCTGTGGAGACTTCGATTGTATAGGTACAACTGAAGCATGAATGACCCTGTGGAAATGTGACTGGGTAAATGGCACAACTCAGTGCTAGCTAAAGTGAGGAGACCGAGCAAGGTCCACGTGTCCAGTTCTTTCTGGGTGCCTTTGTGGCTTGGTATGGCATTGGATCATTTTTGAAATGTATTTTATTACTGGTGGTGATGATCATTGGCAGAGTAGGTTTGTCCAGCATGTCCTAGGTTCTATCTCCAGCACTGCAAAACAATAAAACCACAAGGAGAAGTCACAGTCCTAAGTCTTTGCTTTTTTTTCTAGAGCCTACAATAGAGGCTGGTGAAGACATGTACCAAATATGTAATTTCTGAAGAAAATGGGATTTTTCCTTTGCATACTTGCTGACAAGACATCAGAAAAAATAAGATTAGAATTTCAAATAATTAACACTGTGGATATGAAAGGGGCCAGGGGTGTGTGTGTGTGTGTGTGTGTGTGTGTGTGTGTGGCAGAGAAGGGTATTTTCTAAGGCCTGCTTCTGGGGCCTTAAAGCACACTAGCATTTCTGTGTTACTTAAATGTGAGCCAGACACAAAGAATGAAAAGCAAACTACAACCCACTTTCGGCAGATGCTTCAACTTCAGGGAAAAGTCTTAGTTACCACCCATTCATTTCAACTTTCTCTTTTTCCTAATTAGAAAACTTTTCTTAGACCAGGGAGATGTTTCAGCAGCTCTTACTATCACACATAATAACCCAAGTTCAATTTCCTGAATCCCCATGGAGGAAAGAAAGCACTGACTCCTGTAAGTTGTCCTCTGACCCTCTGTGTGTACATCATGGCATATGTGTATGTACAAACACACACAATTTAATTTGATTTTAATTAAAAAAAAAAAAAGAACTCCACTTATTTCTAGCTGAGAATGTAGCTCAGCTGGCAGAGTTCTACTGCCAGTGGCACATGAAACTGGGTGTGGTACACGCCTACAATCCCAACACTGGAACGTAGAGGAAGAACAATCAGAACTTCAAAATAATTCTTTGATTACATTACAAGTTTGAGGCCAGCCTGGGTAAAAAAAAACATAAAAAAGGAAGGAAAGAAGAGAAGAAGGAAAGAAGGAAAAAAGGGAAGGAGGGAGGGAAGGAAGGAAGGAAGAAAGAAAGAAAGAAAGAAAAACATATTTTTGTCATGGCACCTGGCTGGCTATAGTTACACTGTGGCAGAGGGAACTGAGTTAGATTGTCTCTTCATAGAGTTAACTGGTATGTATTTTTTTAAAATTATACTATAGAATATGAGGGCAGAGTGTACTTGCAGGGAAATCAGAGGACAATGTTTAGAAATCAGTTCTCTGCTTCCACGGTGGTCCTCAGATCAAATTCAAGTCATGCTTAGGGACTGCTTTTACCACAGAGCTATCTAACCATCTCTCTCTCTCTCTCTCTCTCTCTCTCTCTCTCTCTCTCTCTCTCCCTTCTTTTTTCCTTTCTTTCTTCCTTCCTTCCTTTCCCTGCCTTCCTGCCTTCCTTCCTTTCTTCCTTCCTGCCTTCCTGCCTTCCTGCCTTTCTTCTTCCTTCTGTTTGTTTTGAGACAAGTACCAAAAAGTTTATGGTAGCTGTAAATAGAAGAGGGGAGCAAAATTTTGCATATAGCTAGTCTTCCAGTATTTTCTTTTCTTTAGTTGGAGTGGTACTGAAGAGAACCATAGTTGCATAGCACAAATGTCAATGCAGATTCTCTCAGTCCTAGGAGAAGCTGTACTGGAAAATCAGACCCTTAAAAGTCAGGTAGGACATGAGCACCAAGTAATGTAATGGATGGTTCTTTTCCCCACCTCTTTGCAACTGATGTTTCCACATTCAAAATTATTCCTAATCCTGGGCCTTGTCACCATGAGACTTCCTAGGTGACATAGAACAGAGGTCGTATATTAGAGAGTGGGGGTCTGTGACACCAGACACTGCCAGTCTCTTTACTGTGGGTTTGTGCACATAGAACAAGAAGACAAGACCATCTGTGGGCAGTTGGGGCATGTAAATATTCAAGTCATCTTTGTCTGCTACAAATACCCATGGCCCATAAAGTTCTTTCTGTTGCAGACATCAGGCATCTCTGCTGTCTTTGGAACATGTGAATACTATCATGTTGATATCCTCTGATACAAAGTGTGTGATTGATGATCTGTATTCTTACCAACGTGGTGACATCCTCGGAAGTACCTGATGGTCTGTAGCCCCTTTTACGAAGAGCTTGGTCAGTGTTTGATGACATCCTTGTGATTTAGGTGGCAGGTATTTTCCTTGCTTCGACAGGGCTGAGAACACCTGTAATAAGAATCCCCTAGTTTATGAACTGAAGACCAGCATACAGACAAAAGGTGAAGAGTACAATATACCTGAGGACATAATAAAACGTGGATGGCTATGCTTTTAAGACTGATATACTCCAGAGCTTCTCAGTCAGTGTGATTATTTCCATACTTAGTGGTCAGGTCAGTAGCTCTCTTTAGAAATAGCTTGGTCAGCATCTGATAATATTCTTTTGGTGTAGATAACAGGAGTTTCCCTTGCCTAAACTTTGGCCCTTTGTTTTCTGAGTTAGTCTCCTTTTGAGTTCTAACTCAGAGAAGTAACTTTATTATTTCCCCACTCTTAGCATTTTTGATTTACTATTTACTTTATGTGTTCAAATGTTTTACCTGCAGGTATGTATATATAACAGGTGCATGCCTGGTGCCCTAAGAGTTCAGGAGAGTGTGGCTGGAGCTATGGATGGCTGTTAGCCACCATGTTGATACTAGGAAACAAACCTAAATCTTCTGTAAGAGCATCAAGTGCTCTTAACCACTAAGACATCCCTTTCCCACTCTTTCTGTCTCTCATCCCCTGGACCTAGAAGAGATCTTCAGTCTGCTTGTTAATAGAATCATTAGGGTCAGAGCCTGGGCCCTGGCATCTCTAACAGGCCAGGGATAGCCAATAAGTAGTGAAAAAAAAAAGAGTGGGAGGCAGAAAGAAAGTAAATTTATTCACTATGTCCACAAGGAAAGATGAAGAAAAAAAGCAGGTGCAGCAACCACCCCCACCCCATCCCCAGCAGTTCCGCCTTTGGGGTCCTGACATGAAGTTTAGGTGTAATGGAAGGGAAAAGGGTAAGCAAAACTAAGTATTCCTGGTCAAATTTAGTCCTGCCAATCACTGGCCCGTCATTTTCTGGGATGCAGACACTTGCAAGTTCTGACAAGGGAGACTGTGTACAGTCTCTGTCCTCCTCCGGCCAGTACCAGGCTTCAGTCTTTTCTTCCTCCCAAAATGAGATTTCTGGGAAACTCCAATTCTTGGGAACCATTGTTTCAAGTCTGACAAAGAAAGGAGTGATCACGAGTTGTTTAGAGTATCTTCATTCCTGCCAGGATGGTTACATGCTTGTCCTGACATCTGGGAAACACACTCTCTCTCTGATTTCTTCCTTTCCCCGATGCAGGGATAGGCAGGCATCCAATGACCTGGTCATTTTCTTTACTTCTACATCTGAAAAGCATAACATAATCTCTCCTGATAGGTGTAGAACTCTCCAGCTTGCTTGGCCCGTTTATTTCCTCTGACTACAACGACATTATCCTGGAGCTGTATCCTGGGTCCATTTTTTTTTAAAATTCTTTTATTAACAAGTCCAAGACATGAAAAAGAGACCTTTACTTCAGTGACAAAAAATGTAGTATGTACCCAGTCATAGTAGCTGTTGATTTCCAAAGGACAGAAACTCAGGAACTCAGCACGTGATATCAGTGATGAAGTGTATACAATATCTTTTCTTGTAGAAGTTAATCATGCATTTATTTTTCTCACATAAAAATTTACAAACTTTCTGAGGATAACGGAAGGGGGAGGGAATGATAGAGAGATGATTGAGCATTTAAGAGTGCATTCTGATCTTGGAGAAAACTAGATGGGTTCCGAGCACCCATACGAAACACAAAAGTAGTTCCAGGGGGATCTGCTTCTGGAACTTCTCTGGCACTGCAACTAACATACACACACCCCACCTAAACACAAACACACAATTAAGAATTAAACTAAAACACATTTTTTAAGATATCCAACATCAGTTTGGGATATTCAGTTTAGGCACAAAATTACACAGTGATTTAAAAATACAAAACCAAACAACCAACAAACAAACAAGAAAAAAAAGAGAAAAAAAACCAACCAAACAAAACCAAAACAAAATAAGAAAAACTTGACCAGTATCTTTTCGGGGCTGAGATCAGAGATGCAGTGTGGAGAACTGCTGCTTTGCTTTTGACACAAAATGAAACTGTTGTTTTAGGTAGTTGGGCATTGTCAGACTTGGGGGACCATTGAAGTCGTGGTTAATTTAGAATTCCCCTCCTGTTTCCTTGGTAAAGGCAGAAAAGTAGACATCAGCTTTGTTCCTCCTGGGAATTTAAAATTGCATATGAAATGGTGGTGGCTTCAGGGTGTTGAGGCAAAGCTATTTCTTCTTGGTCAAAATGAGATAGCTCTGGCCTTGGATGGAGAGGTGCCGTTCTGTTCTGCTTCAAAGATTAGAATTGCTCTTCTCTCTTCCTATAACAGTTAATCCAGGTGGGCTGCCAAGGGGATGGGAGCAACAGTTGGTCCCTTAAACAAACAGTGTGTCTTTTTCAGAAGTGCCAGTCCCACTCACTATCATCCCTCAGGGAGCTTCTCCCTTGGAAACACTATTGAACTTTCTCCTTTCCTCCTCCTCCTCCTCCTCCTCCTCCTCCTCC
>JANHMN010000001.1:127258924-127291735 GCA_030674055.1 Rhabdomys pumilio | reverse complement strand
CCTCCTCCTCCTCCTCCTCCTCCTCCTCCTCCTCCTCCTCCTCCTCCCTCCTCTTCCTCCTCCTCCTCCCTTCTCTTCCTCCTCCTCCTCCCTTCTCTTCCTCCTCCTCCTCCCTTCTCTTCCTCCTCCTCCTCCTCCCTTCTCTTCCTCCTCCTCCTCCTCCTCTTCCTCCTCCTCCTTCTCCTCCTCCTCTTCTTCCTCCTCCTCCTCCTCCTCCTCCTCCTCCTCCTCCCTTCTCTTCCTCCTCCTCCTCCTCTTCCTCTTCCTCCTCCTCCTCCTCTTCTTCCTCTTCCTCCTCCTCCTCCTTCTCCTCCTCCTCTTCCTCCTCTTCTTCCTCTCCCACTCCTCCTCTTCTTTCTCCTCCTCCTCCCTTCTCTTCCTCCTCCTCCTCCTCCTCTTCCTCTTCTTCCTCCTCCTCTTCTTCCTCTCCCACTCCTCCTCTTCTTTCTCCTTCTCTTCCTCTTCTTCCTCCCTTCTCTTCCTCCTTCTCCCTCTTCTCCCTCCTCTTCCTCCTCTTCCTCCTCTTCCTCATCTTCCTCCTCTTCCTCCTCTTCCTCCTCTTCCTCTTCCTCCTTCTTTTTCAGATACTGGAAAAGTCCAAACATGTTTTTTCAGACCCCATGGGTCTCACTCCACGCCCTACCTACCTCCCCTTGCATAGCTGCTTGGTGGCCTCCAATGCAAAAGGGGGATACCTTTTTGTCTTCCTCTTCCTTTTTCTCTTCCTCATCTCCCTCCTATATCAACAGACACTGAGGTTTCAACTTGCCTACCAGGTTGTTTTGGGGGTGTTTTTGTTTGTTTATTTTGTTTTTAAGCCACAGAAACTAAGTACCCAAAAAAGAAATCATGATTTTCTTGGTAACATTTTAGTAGGTGTCCTGGCTAGATTGAGGCATGGCTTGTGACGTTCAAGGGGAAGTTTAAAGATGATTGGGGCCTTTTGCTACTTTGAATCTGTGGTGCTGGTCCACTGGGTGGGGCTGAAGAAATAGCTGAGATTAACAAGATACCAGGAACACGGAGTGAAGCCTTTACTTTATCAAGACAATTGATGCTGGTTAGTTGGAAGTGAGAAATTAGCTGAAATTGAGACCAGCACCATTGAGATGAGACGGTATTGGGAAGTCTTTCAGCACACTGGAACACAGAAGCTATGCTCCAGAGATAGTCGAGGTTTTCCCCAGCGTTGGCCTCTGATTCTGCTAGTCACCTCGTAGTATTGGTTTTGAAGGCACGAAAGGCTTGTGGAAGGAAGCTGCGGCTTGCCACTTGGCTGGGCTGGAGTCCTAGAAGAGAGCCCAGGAGAAATAAGGGGTGAAAGTATAGTCCCTCAGAAGACCCCAATGTTTTGGAAACTGTAGTACCACGGGATGACTGGGAAGAACAGCAGCAGCCCTAGCGTGGAAAGCCTACAAGACAAGCTGTGTGTGGGATGCCAAGCCCTTTCGACGAGCCCAGGCGAGCCCAGGAGCCCAGAAGACATTACATGACACGAGTCTCAGAAGCTTGGCACTGAGTTTTACACTGTCAGACTTTGGTTTTACTCTGATCTGATTGTGACTGTACCTGATACTTTCTTCTTGGAATAAGAAAGGATTGAAGACACACTTGAAAAGACTTTAGATTTAAAAAACCAAGAGAATAAATGAACTGTTAAATTGTTTGAATTTGTAAAGACTTGTATACGTTGTATTGTCATATTTATTAAGATCTTGGGGGATGTTTAAAAAAAGAAAGGAAAACTTATTGTTAAATGGTGTTGTATTGGTGTGTCAGGCTCACAGTGGGTCCCGTGACTGGACTATCTTGTTATCAATTTGCCACAAGCTAGAGTCATCTGAGAAGAGGGACTCTCAATTGGAAAAAAGTGTCCTTAAGAGCTGACTGTAGGCAAGCCCATAAGGCATTTTCTTAATTAGTGATCGATGGGATGGGCCCGGCCCATTGCAGGTAGGAGACACTCCTGCCTGGTGGTCTTGGGTTCTATAAAACAAACTTTGCAAGCCACGATCCAGCCAGTAAGCAGCACTCCTCCATGGCCTCTGCATCAGATCCTGCCTCCAGGTTCTTGTCCTGCTTGAGTTCTTGCCCTGACTGCTTTCAATGATTGACCGTTGTGTGTAAGTGTAAGCAGAACAAACCCTTTTCTCCCCCAGTTACTTTTGGTCATGGTGTTTTATCAAAGCAATAGGAACTCTGAGACTGTGGCCATAGCTGTTGCTTCTTGGGATTACCTAGACTGAGAAAGTTTCACCCTCATGAGAGATGAATTTGGTGTCTTCCAGTTTATATGTCTTTTTTCTATGGTGTTATGTACATTCACCTAAGAGAAGTCCCCAACTTCTAGCATAGGATTCTTCTATTTTTGGCAGCTGCCTGGTAAAGTTCCCAGAAAAGAAGGGACTGGGATAATTTTAGGAGTAGCGCCCCTTCTCTCATCAAAAGGCCATTCACCTCATCTCCATAAATCCTGGGAGAGTCCACACAAAGTCCAGCCTGCCACAATTATAATAGTAATTTGCCTAAATTGCATCTTCAGTTCCTGAAAATTCACAAGAGTGAAGGCACTCGGAGTATATTTGCTTTCGAAGCCTCGATCCCAGGGCAGCGCCTGCGCCTTGACTCTGGCTCTCCGCCCTCGGTCGGCGCCTCTAGAGCGCAGGAAGCCCCCCGCCCACGTGTGCGTCCAGCTGCTCCTGGGATCAGCTTCTCCTGCGCGCGAGCTGCGGGGCGGCGCGAGCTGACGTCACCGCGGCGGAGTCTGGGGCGCGTGTGCGGGGCGGGCAGACACTCCTGGCGGGCGAGCTTGTGCAGGTCGGCGTGAGTCTGGGCGGCGCGGCTGCTGCTCCGCTCGGGACGGCGAGGTGAGCGGAGTGCGGGAAGCCCCGAGAGTGAGCTAGGAGCCGCGTGGGCGGGCGGGCGGGCGGCCCTGCGGGTCGCGGCGTGGCGGCGAGGGGACCGCGGGGTCTGGTTTGTGATAGTGAGGAGGAAACAGGGACTGACAGTTCAGTCATTTCTCTAGAAACTTGTGCGGTGCGGTGACAGCGGGAGAATTAAAGTCCAATCCTATTTGCTCCAAGTGTTTGGAAAGGATCTTGAATGGATAGATTAAACTTGGTGAACGAGAGTTAGCACCACAGTGGCCAAGAAGTTTTCAAGGGGACTGAACAGCCTGTTCTTAACACCCCACCCCACCCCCGGCCTAAAGTTTGTCAGTTTTAAGTGTATTGTTGCTTATTAGGCCCCCTTTCGAACGTTTCTGTGGAGAGTTGAAACTTAATTTTATTGTTATTTTTTGCCTTCGACTTTACATTTTATTCTTTGACAGTTGCATGTGTGGATGAAATGCATTCTGATTACTTTTTTTCCGTTTTCTACTTTATTTATCTATTCATTCATTCATTTATTTATTAATTTCTGAGTGTGTGTGGGTGTTTCTATGACTCTCAGGCTGGCTAAGATCTCGAGCTCAAACAATTCTCTTGTCTCAGCCACTCCAGCACTCGGACAATTCCGGGGCACCCCCACACCAAGCTATTGAGTTTTAATAATTAACTTTAAAAATTGACTTGCTTATTACATTAGTTATTAAATTAATACTGAGAAGATTTCTGTGGATAGTTGAGTCTTACTTTTGTTGTTACTTTTTGCCTTTGCCTTACAGTCATTTCCCATTTGATGGGAAGTTGCTGAGAGATTTTGAGCTCATAATTCCTTTACTTATAAAGACAAATGAAGTGTTTAGGGAATCATTCAAAGGTGGTAGTATACCGGTTATTTAAAATAGATGTGAGTGGATATGGGTTGACTAAGAGTATTTCTCCTGCTCCAGTGATGTTAACCTCACTGGTATGTGCATGTTCTCAGGAAGGGTGGATGCAATCTTGGTGAGATCAGAGACCCTGTGGAAGCATGGTTGATGTCTGGATTTGTATTGAGCCTGGAGGAAGAGGCTAGAAATTAAGGTTTAGAGAGCATCCGGTAACTAACCTATCCTAAATCTTGCAGGGTAGAGTAGGTTTCTAGAAAGTATTAACTTTTGTGACTTCCTTCTGAAGGCATTCCAGGTGACCATTCTTCAAAGAAACAGAAGACTCCCAGAGGCCCTATGACCCTAACTGTCCTTACTCAGGAAATTGGCCTGGTTCCTGGCCCATCATTATACTGGAGAAAATAAGGCATAGGAAGTAAGGAACAAATCTTATTTTAAAAGAAGAAGAAACATTTCACTTGGCATGAATCATTCCATTAGTTTGGCTTACATCTTTGCAATTCTGGAATGATGATAAGGAATGATAACCTTAGTATGCAAGTATGTTTTATAGCCATTCATGCTCACAGGCAAGCTACCAGGCAGGCAGTTTAACCACGTAGTGGTAGGGAGAGAAATCTAGAGTTCCCAGAAGAAAAGGACTATGAACTTGCATCAGTGATCACTGAGTCTGTCTGTCTCCTCTTTTTATCTTCCTCTGTCTCCTCCCATTCTTTCCCTTCATTTTCTCCCTTCTCTCCCCTCTGCCTTACCTGTGTGTATTGGGGGAGGGCAGAAGACAAGCTCGGGTGTCCTTTCTTAGCCCATCCATTTTATCGCCTTGTTTTTCCAGAGGATCTCACACTATAGTCTGGAGCTCACCAAGTAGGGTTTGTGGCTTATCAGCTAGGCCCAGGGACTTGCCTGTCTGCCTCAGTAGCATTCAGATAACAACTTAGGCCTTAATGTTTGCAAGGACTCTACTGATTGAGCTATCTCCTTGGTTCATGAATGTATATTTTCTATATATTCTGCAAGTCCTGAGAGTAGCTCACTGTAAAGACATGTCAGAAGGAGATTATGCACTGATAGGAAAATGCAGATTGAACTTGAGTATGTATTCTATAGCATTCCTTTTCTACCATTTAATAAGCCACTTCACATCTATGTGACAGTTTCTTCTTGAGATCAGGGAACAAGGAATTTGTTAACATGATCCATATTTTATTGAAAAAACCCTAAATGGTTTCCTGTATGGTTCATTTGAAGTTCCAGGAAAGTGGTGTGTTGGGCTGTGAACATTTAGTATTGTTACTGGAAATGCTAAGTGATTTAATTGTTCAAGCTTTTGTGCTGTGCAGGAATTAAAAAAATCAGAGTCGCCCGGGCAGTGGTGGCGCATGCCTTTAATCCCAGCACTTGGGAGGCAGAGGCAGGCGGATTTCTGAGTTCGAGGCCAGCCTGGTCTACAGAGTGAGTTCCAGGACAGCCAAGGCTATACAGAGAAACCCTATCTCGAAAAACCAAAAAAAAAAAAAAAAAAAAAAAAAAAATTTCAGAGTCATGACCTGAAAAACATTTAAAGTGCTAAGGACCCAAATCTAGGAGGTCAGTAGCTCATATCCTCTCTTGCCAAGTTAAGTTCATAGTTGTGAGGTGCAAAAAAGATAACATAGTGTAAAATATTATATTTATCTGTAAATAACAGTGTATAAAATACTATATTAAATATAATTGAAAACTGTAGTCCATATGAAACTATTGATAGATTTTTATAATAATTAAAATCTGCCGTACTTCTTACGTATATCATTTACATCATATCTTAGTTCATACTGCCCACATCTCAGGTCTACAGAGCCGGTGGGTCCTGCTCTAGATAATACAGTTCTAGGGGCAGTTAACTGGTACACAGATAGAAGTTAATTTAGGCTGGCCTTTTGTTGTAAAATATATTGTAGTTATAACCTCTTGTCTTTTAATAAGTACAATTTTGTTATTAAAATTGTTATTAGTAAGTGCAGAAAGAATACAATTGCAGGAAGAGTAGAAATTGAAGAGAAGATTTCTCCATTATTTCAATGTGTACCTATAGTGGTAGCGGAATCTAAGAGACCCTGGTCTTACCTTTGCACCCTGTGATCTAACTTAGATTTGCAATCTCTCCGACCCTTTGCTCCTTTCCAGTAACATGGATATAATGTTACCGTGGCACAATACAAAATATATTTGATCTTTGCCTCATCCCAGTTAGAGATACCCCCCACCCCCAAATCCTTAGTCTCTTCTGAGATTTTGTGTCTTTTGTTATTTTTAATATGGTTAGTTTTCAGAGATTCATCACAGAATTACACCTTCAGCCCCAACCAGAGTGCCTAGTGTGTTCACAGCTCAGTTTATGTAAGTGAAGTGACCTAGGGTGGGGCTCCTAGGTAGCCTTAGGATGGGCATGGCCTCAGAAAGGCCTAATGATGAGAGATTTAAGACTTAGCTCCACCTGTGGACCTATGAAACAGGAGGAAGAAAGCTGGTGGTTCAGCTCTATAAAACTTGTTAATCAGTAATACCTGAACAGAAAGATTCAGTTGTCTGATAAATGCATTGGCACTCAGAGAAGGGACCATCTCTCAGCTCTGCATGATAAAAGCTAAAAGCTGTCTTGCTAAGGACCCTACCTGACGTCTTGTGAGTAGATATTTTTCTTGTCATTCATCCCTGTCATTTATAACAACTGTCTTTTTGTTTTATTTTGTGCTTTTGATATAGGGTCTAACTGTGTAGCTGTTGTTGGCCTGACTTGCTATGTTGACCAGGAGCTGGCCTTGAACTTGCTGTCCCCTGCCCCTCTTCCTCTGCCTACTAGCTGCTGGGATTATAGTTACACACTACCATGCTTGGCTATCAATGTCCTTTAACTCTGGTAAACTTAAGTAGAGTGTCTCCTTGTATTCAGTGAACCAATCTTCATTTATTCAACATAAGACAGGCTATGGGAAACATGAATTATAACCAGTCATTTAGAAGTACAGGAGATGGCCTACTACTTGGATTGATATCTGAAGTAGGGGCTGTCTAATGTGACTGAGCCCTTAGTGGATGGCAAAGAAGATAGAGTTAGAATGCAATTGAATTATTGGTACCAAAGCTGGTGTTTACTGGAAAGTTACTTGGTGTATGTACCTGTCTCTAGTCCAGTTACAGTTGTGTTCATTTTGTGAGACTGCAGTAGAAGAGAAACACTGTATTTATATATCCAAATATAGCTTCTATGATAAATACTTCAAGTAAAATGTGTACTTGGGAAATTATAGAGCAACAGGCTACTTGTAGTTAAAATCTAGTAGTATAACTTGTCATGGTTAAATCCAGTAGTGCCCTTCTAATTTACCCCACCTTCGAATCTAAGCCACAAATAGAATTTATTTGGCAGTATGGCATTGATTTGTACAATAAGTCGCCACCTTAGGCAGTGGATCCATTCCAGTACAGATCTCTTTTTGCTACTTTATTTCCCTAAAATATACATTACATTTTGAATTCCAGGTATAGGTACAGAACTCCCTTCCCCCAGGACAATGTGCCCAATGTTCTTTCAGAGTTTCACATGTGGAAGCTGAGTAATGATCACCAAAGGTCATAAACACTTATCACTTTACTAAGAGTTTATTCAAGTGGCTTGAGTTTTCAACAAAAAACAGAAAAATGTTTATTTTCTTATTTGTCTTAATTATTAAGCACTACTAAAAACTTGCAAGTAAACCACACAGCAGTGTAACCCAGAGCAGTTGGTGGTACCTGGCGTAACTAACACAGCTCACAGGGTGATCATCTAACATTGTGCAGTGCTGGAGTCCTACACGTGCTACTTCTCGTTCTTTTGTCTTGCCATTGTCTTTATCTAGGACTCATCTAAATTTGCCACATTATAGTTCACTACTATATATTTAGTTTAGTCCTGTGTGTGTGTGTGTGTGTGTGTGTGTGTGTGTGTGTGTGTATGCCTTATTTTATTCGTGATCTTAATATTAAAGAAGATATCAGCTTATTAATGTGTATAGTTCACCTCCTTTGTGTTTGATATTTTTCCATGACTAGATTGACAGTCTGTTTTAGGGAAACAATATCAGGAAGATGAAATACCTGTCTAAGTCTATCCTCTCAGTATAGCATGGTATAGGAGGCTGACACTTGTTCTAACATGTCTTAATCATCTTGATGAAGGGTTTCACGTTTCCCTTTGTCGATAAGCTGGGTTTTAGGAGACACACTTGAACTCTGTATCCTGCTTCTCCTCAAACTTGTGCTTGGTGATTTTGGACCTCATTTGGGGAGCATGTTGTACTTTATTATAATTGTTTTAGTGACATATTTTAAAGGAGTCTCACTCTTGTATTTCTAATCTTTTTTTTCCTCTAAGGTACAGTTAGCTGTACCTTTCCTTTACTTATTTAACTATTTGTGTCAGTAATGACTCATGTAATTTTTTAATTTGGTTCTTAATGTTACCCGTATTTGATTTTGTGCTCAGATTGTCCCAGCTTTTGACACAAACTTTTTGATATTTTGATATTTGACACAAACTTTGTGGTATTTTTATGTATTCACCACTACCATCATTTTCTGAATTGTTTTCTTCTTCTAGTATCACAAACATTTATAGGCTCATTGTCATGTATCAAACCTGACACTCTGGTTATGTTTGTTTAGAATGATACCGAAAACTAAGCTTGTTTTGAGGACCAGGTATCTTCCGAGTCTCTCTTGTATGTGGATAGAATCCGGGGGCCTGTGCATCTGTGCGTGCTAGTAGGCACACTCCCACTACATGTGTTCTCTACCCAGACTTCTGCTACATTCAGCTTCTTACAGTAGATAAGGCTCGAGTAAAGTCCAAGTTTGGACTTGATCTTTTTATGAGACAGAGAAATTTGGCCAGATTTAGAAGCTGAAGTTTTTAAATCAAATATTGACCTAATAAGTATTATAAAACAAACACCCCACATATTATTAGTTTCTGTTTATTAGGCTCTGGTAAGGAACCAGGAATATTTTATTATCTTAGTAGCTTCATCTAGATGTATACTGACTAAGAGCAGTGTATATGAAAGGAAGTTGTGTAGAGACTCTTTGAGATTTTCAAAGTGTCCTTATGTCAATTGTGAAGCCTTTCCTCTTTATCGTTTTCTTTGGACAAGTCTTTAAACTTGCCTCTTCCTTCTCAAAATAAAAGTCCTTAGCAATATTTCTGTTTCCTGTGCTTTTTTTTTCTTTTTAAAGATCAGGATATAATATAATATGCCCAGAGTTTGAGACACTCTCCCTCTATGTTTTTTAACCTTTGATTTGGTTAAATTTATAATGATGAACTAAGTTAAAATTTCAAATAAATATTTATGCTGTTCCTGTTAGCAGTAGCAAAGACCACAGTGATACATTGTAGAGAGCACAGTTTACACAAAACATCAGAAACCAGAATTGTTAAACAGGCAGGATCTTTTCTTCTAAGGAAGGAAATGACACCTGTTTACCCCAAAGGCTGGAGTGGATGCTGTCTAGCAGCCTGGTGATCTTTTCTATTCTCTGAAGGCCAGCCTTCATCCAAATCCCCCAGTATCCTGAGCAGTCCTCTCAGTCTGTCTGCCTATTATGAATCCTTCCTCCCTAGGCCTTTACTCTGAACAGTCAGTTAGTAGAACTCATTCTTATGGTAAACATCACGGTGCTTTGCTAAAGAGATGCACTTTGCAAGGGAATTTGGATGTAACCATGCCTAGAGCTTTGTTGTTATAGTTGTCATGTTGAAACTTTCCTCCAAAGGTTCACTGTGTTTAAATCTGTAAGGAAATAAACCAGTTGGTGAGACTTTTTAACAAGTTTTGACCCAGGACTTGCTTGCTAAATTCATGCTGACCTGAGTTTTATTAACCTCACCCTGATCATTTTCCTGCTAGTTGGGAGTCTTGCAGGGATCCCCGCAACTCCCTACCCCCCGCCCCAACACACACAGTGCATTATTGGATTTGAGATGATGTAAATATGGAACAGAGATTTCTTCTACTGTAATTATGGGTCCCAATATGATTTTTTGTGGAACACCCACATCATTTACTACTTTAAGTCTCACAGTAATTTTGAGAAACAGTGCTGCTATTGACTTCTGGCTTTCTGTGTACACTTATGGACATCTGATTGTGATTACATTAATTATAAACTGGAATTGAACAGGAATATTGACCTGAATGTAGTATACACATGTGTTATACACATATTAGACTCATGAGAAAGGACTTAGGTTATAGACCCTGTGGTGTGCAGTTTCCTGTAAAATTTTAATTGAGAAATTCAACCTCGTTTTCCTGGTACCCTCATTCTTGCTTTGCCTCTCAGGACCTAAAATTCTGTGATTTCTCCCCATTCACTGATGCTCATTTTTCCATGATGCCAGTCAGAGTTAGGGTTAGAGTTCTTAGATATTATTGTTTAGGACTTGTCTTCAAAATTTTGAAGCTAAGTTTCTTCATTTGTGTTTATCCCCTTTCTAAATTTTATTTGTAGTTTAGTAATATCTACTATAATGTTTCTAGTTAAGTTTTAAAATCTCATCCTTGCCTTTTATTTATAGGGATCATTGAGAATAGGGTATGAGGAGATATAAAAGATCCAATCTAGACATTGTTAGGTCCCTTCTTTTTAAATAGCTTTAATCTAGTGGAAGATTCAATTTCCATGAATTTTAACTTATATTTTTAATTAATTTTTATCACTTTGAGGCAGTGTCTCAGTGTCTCCTGTAACACATGCTGGCTGTGAGCTAAGTAATAGAGAGTGGTCTGGAACTACTGATCCTCTTCCTTCTACTTCCCATTTGCTGGTATTGTAGGTGTGCCACAGCTTGGTTTTCTTGTTTTTACGAGATAAGGTTCCCTGTAGCCCATGGTAACTTCAGATTCTCTAAGTAGCTGATGGCTGGCCTTGAACTCCTATGGGCCACCATGTCTAGCTTACAATTCTAACTTGTAGGATTTGTGTTTTTATTGAAACTTTAATACATGTATTATTTATTTTGTGTGTGTGTGTGTGTGTGTGTGTGTGTGTGTGTGCGTGCATGTGTGTCTCCAGGGAATGAACTCAAGGCCTATGGCTTGGTGATAAGTGTAGTTAACTGACGAGCCTGGCTTCTAGGAATTGCTGGCTTGCAATGTAATCTAAAGGAAATGCAAGTGGGAGTAGGAGTCTTGCATTTACAGATACATAACAAGAGAGAGCTGAAGATAAAGAACTTAGCTAGAATATGTTCTTGCTCTGGGACCTGAGCAAGAACAGAATTAACACTTCTATTGCTAATGCTGTAACTCAAATCTTTGTATTTATAATTTCTGACCTTGTAGACTTATAAGGAGTGCTTTGGGGGTTGTCTTGAAGCTATTTAACTATTTATATAGCTATTTAACTTGATCTTTTTTTGCCTCATATTCATATTTGGAATGCTGAACAAAATAGTATGAAACTTCAGTAATAAGTGTGGTTTTTTTTTGTAAAGTTTTATAATTTTTCTTTAGAAATTGGGTCTAATTCTTTGTGACTCATCACATTTGTTTTGTGTGAGAAAGAAGATTGACTTTAGCAAATAGAAGACAGTTACAAAAACATTAGAATTTTCTTTAGGCTCTACCAACTGTGCTCATGTTATGATTCGTTATTTTCAGCAAGAAGCATGTGGCAGTTACCTGGTTGATGTTTACTTAAATTTTATCTAAGCACTTGATAATGTTGAAAGAAATATAATACTATTTATTTTAAAACTTTTTAAACATATGTGTGTGTGTTACCATGAACATGGAGAGGTCAAAAGACAAGTTGGAGTTGGTTCTTGCCTCAGATTTGTGGGTTCTAGGAATGAAAGTTAGGTTATCAGGCAGCACTTACCCACTGAGTGCTTCACCAGCCCTGGTTTGTACTACTTAGAAACTCAGGAATGAATTTATATGATATAAGATATAGAAAAATCTTAAGGCTTTATAAAATTGTTTAAAATAATTTAATAATAAGTATATATCCTAAAACCAGACGTAGTGTAAACTTTTATTATCTTGTTCAGTATCATTAGTAGAAATTGAATTAAAATTAAGGAAGCCTGAACTTCTCAGTCACATTGTCTATTTCAAATGCTACATATGCTCAGGTAAATATGTCCGGTGGACAGTGCTTGATGCTCCCTTATAGTCTATCTCCTGATGGTTTCTGAAGGAAATAGAAAGTAGCACAGGCAATTTTTAAAATTGAAAATAGATATTTTAAAATACAGTATATTCTGATTATAGTTTCCCCTCACACAATTCCTACCTACTCACTTGCCCAAATCCACAACCTTTATTATCTCTCTTATTAGGATATAAGCAGGCATCTAAAGAATAATAAATAGTAATAAAATAAAATTAGATAATACAAAAACAAACCAGAATAGGATAAGACAAACAGAAGAACCAGAGCCAAAGAAGAAGAAAAAGGTCAATAAACACATATAGATACACACATTTGCATACACAAATATCCCTGGAAACCATAATGTATACACAAAGGACCTGTAAGGTTAAAAAAAAAAAAAAAGCAAAGCAGCCCTGGCAAACCATTTTGAGGCAAAGAACCTCCAAAAATGCCACTGAATTCATTTTGTGTTGGACTATAGAGACAGCTGCTGGGTTAGGGATGGGGGCTGCATCCACTTCCCCTCTCAGGTCTGCGTCACAGGTAATTTTTAAGCTGATGCTGTTGTGTTAGCTGCAGAACTAAAAACAAATTAAAGACTTCTTTGTGGACTCCTTTACACATCAGCAACCAGGCTTTTGTTAAGTAATTTTTTATATAATTTGTTGGCTCGCTGCTGCTAGCTTTGAGCTTTGGCCAGTGTGTTCCTGTAGCTGGTGCTTCCTGCTCTTAGTTTAAGACATAGCATCAGGATTCACTCGTTGCCTGTGTGTGTAGTAGAGGAGTCTCTTCTTCCTTCTCAGGTTGAATATTTGGAGACATGTGAACTGAATTGAGAAGAACCAGACCAGTAAGGGAAATTATAACTACACATTGAGAGAAAACTGTTAGTCAAAGAGAAAAGATAGAATTGGGACCTATTTATTTACTTATTATTTGAGACAGGGTCTTATCATTTCCTAACCTGGCCTTGAATTCCTGAGATCCTCCTGCCTAAGCCTGTTGAGTACTAGGATTGCAGACCCACATTCCACTCTTCCTGTTCACCATTTTCATCTTAAAATGGGCATGTCGGGAGGCTCATTTCTGAGAAAACAAACTGCTTTAATTTAATTAGGTCTTGGGCCTACATGATGACTCGGTACATAAAGCTACTTGCCCCATGCTTGATGTTGTTTAATCCTCAGGCCCCACGAGGTGGAAGGCGAGACTGACTCCTACAGGTTGTTCTCCAGCCTCCACAGGAGTGGGTGTGCATGTGCACAGGTTCACAGTACTGCCCATAAATGTGGTAATATATCTTTTTAGGACAGCAGATGGAACATGTGGTACTTCTGTGACAGTGTTTATAATTGGAGTGACCCCTACCCCATTAAGTCTCTAGAACGGATTTATGAGAAGACTTCTTTTTGGATTCTATATTTTCAAGCAGATAAGGGTTTGGGGGAATTTGAGTGTCTTTAGCTCAAAATTATAGTCCTCCTTCCTCTGGCCTCAGGACTTAACTCCTGTAAATGTGTCCATGCTTGCCTCTCCTGGGAACTCTAACCCATTTGACAACCTATTTTATCTCTGCCCGAATGTCTGACAAGGCATTTCATTGATTGAGAATAGTAGACAGTCTGAGTTGGTCAGAATACCTAACTGGAAGGAGCAAGCTGCCAAAATGGGAGTGAAGGAAAGTGTCCTTGTTCACAGATTCGTAAGTTGGTAGAATGCTTGACTGGGGTAGTGAGGGAGTCAAGACTACTTAGAAGAGAGAAGATTTAGGATGGGAAGCCAAAACCAGACATTTCTCCTGTGGTCTCTGCAATTGTTCTAGCTACCAAGGTATAAAACTTTAATCCAAAATTTAAAAAACCCAAAATTAATAATAATTATCATTTCATTGATATTTCATTGGTGATTCAATTCAAAGCAGCTCTTATTTGTATGATCTATTTATTAAAACTAGGTCTGTTGTAAAGGCTGCCAGAAAGCACCAGACTAACATATAGCTCTTGTGGTGTTTGGATTGAATATAAGCCCATGATAAGTCCATGAACAGTGGTAAAACTCAATATTTTCCCTCCAACTACATATAAAGAGTGTAAATGTATATTTTTTAGTGTAAGTTTTTATTTATAAAGGGAGTTTATATTTATGTAGGTAATTGTCTGTTACAGATAGTTTTGAAGAAGACTTAATGGTAAGACATCTCTCGTCTGCCTTAGCTCTCCTCCCTTCAGCTCCACAAACTTGTGACTAGAAGCCCAGACTCTTCCTTTGAACCTAACGAGGGAGAAAACCCTCAACCATCTGGCCTCTCTTATAGTATCATTGTTGTGTGTGTGTGAAATTTCTATGCAGAGTAAATCAAGCCTTAAAATTTCCCCACTCACTCCTCTTTTACCTAGGAGATTTTTACCTAGGAGACCTTTTATGGTTTTTATGGTTATATGGGCATACAGATCAACATTTGCTGATAATAAAACATTAATAAAGCTATTTTCGTTTTTAATATTGGGCGGGCGGCTTTTTTCCCCAGAATTTTATACAAAAGTTCTATATTTACATCATTTCTGCTTCTCCTCCCCCCCCCGAACTTCTCTCATGTGTCCTTACTCTCAAATTATCTTTTTAAATTGTGCATTCATGCATGCATATGTGTGTGCATTTGTACATGTGTACAAAACCTGTTGAATCCATTGAGTGTAATACTCTTCTACATGCCCCTTTACAAGCAGGCCTGCCCGTTTTCTACACTAACTGTCCATTCTGTACTTAATTCCTAAGCTTCTCTCAACATTCACCATGCAACAGTCAGTGTGCTCTTTGAAAACCACAGCGGGATCTATTGCTGTGATAAAATATCATGACCAAAAGCAACTTTGAGATTAATTGTACTTTAAGGCTTATAAATGCATCACTTACTGAGAGAATCCAGGGAAGGAACTTGGAGGCAGGAACTGAAGCAGCATCTGCGGAGCTTGCTCAGTTTTCTTTCTTTTCTGACTTAAGATCACCTACCTACCCAGAGACAGCATCACCCAGTGACCTGGGCTCTTACATACCATCAATCAAGAAAGAAAATGTCCCACAGGTTTGCCCACAGACCTTTCTGGTGAAGGATTGTTGTTTTTTCAATTGAGATTGATTCCCTTTTCCAAAATAACTCTAGCTTGTGTTAAGTTGACATGAAACTAAGTAGGACATATACCTTCCATTACGGGGGTCTCTGTTTATCTGTCTTGTCCTTAGATCATGCCTACCATGATGAGAAGGCCTGGAACTGTGTCAGTGGACTAATTACAAACCTAATCAATAAGCAGTCTGAGTGTTTTCAGTACTGGATGCTTTAAGGTGGATGTGTCAGATGATAGACACATGAAAAAACACTTAACAGCAGAAGGCATTTTAAACGTAAGGAATGATTTTTGAAGTTAAATACCATGGTTTATATGTTTTTTCTTTTCCATTTGTGATTTTGAGCCTCTGACTCCTTGCCATTACTATTATCTTTGCATTAATGTCAGTAAGTAGTTTAGCTACTTAATCAGTAGCTCTGTGGCTGTGAAGCAGAGTTATCTCTCCGTATTCAAGAATTGTTTATTAAAGAAGAAAAATATACGTGTCTAGCTCTGTACTCTTGATCCGTGGCTGCTATCACGTACTGTAGACATGGGCAGGTCTATTTGCCTGAGGACAGAATTGACCTATGAATTGTCCTACTTGGGTGTGCTTTTCATTATATATAAAGCCAGTTTTGCTCTCTGATTAGAAAGCTGTATTAAGAGATAATTGAGGAAGCTGGGTGCAGGTGGGTGGTGAAGTTCTTTGGGAGTCTGTTTTAATCTGATAATTTACAGTATTTACAAAAGGCCTGGGATACAGAAAATGAGAAAAATCCATTTGATTAGAAGTCCTCTAGAAACCAGAAAACAAGGTAGGATGTTACATTTTTCACAGGGAAGTCTGGATATGGTGTGAGTTGTTTTCCTTTATGTTAAAAACAAAGGGGGGAGGGTGCAGTCTCATGAGCAGTGCACACAGCAGGAAGGCAGCCGCCATAAGGAAAGGTTACTACTGAGAAGGTGAGGGTGGTGGGTACCTGTGGGAATCATTTTGTTTAACTAGAGGGAAAATGCTGTAGTACAGTATTAAGGTTTCATACTTTGTTTTTTTTTTAATCCTTATTGTACTTCCTAGTTTCAATTTAGGGTAATTGTTTTTCCATATGAGAGCTCCAGAATTTGTTCCGTTTTCTTTCCCTTCTTCTGAGTCTTCCTCACTCCTGCTAAGTAGTATTCCTGTCTAATCCTCTGGGTTGTAACTCTTGAGTCAGGAAGGCCCTGAACCTGTGAGGGAGGTTGTAGAATGGACTTAGGAATTAAGTGGCTGCTCAGCAGTAAGGATACAGACTCAGCTCAGCTATTGGGAAGACAACCAACCGTACACACGGTTAACATCGTTAACATCGTTACTGGTGCGTCAATTCCAGATCACCATCTGCTGGCCTGGGTGATCTTTCTTTGGTTCCTTTAACCTTTGGTTCCACTTGTAGCCTTTTATTAGTCAATATTTTACTAAAAAGAAACCCTCATTTTTGTCTTGAGCCAATAACCAAGTTAAATCAAATGATATGTTCTTGACTCTTACAGTGTTTTTGAAGGATAGAGAGTAGCCACCATGGGGTTAGTAGGAGAAGACTTGATTGGTGTGTTTGCATTGACATATCTTGGTTTCTGAAGATGTAGAGAGATTCAACAAAATATTTAGAGTATTGTAGTACAGTTTCTCTATCACTGGTGCCTTTTTACAAATGCTTCGGAATAAACTTTGGCTAGTTAGTATTGTATATTTTATTACTCCATTTTAAAAAATGAATAGTAATAAATGCTGTATTTGGGATATAAAAACATTATTCAGAAATGTGTGGTTTTTTGCCTGGCCCACATTTGGATTCCTCTGTATCTGTCCTGCTTGTTGTTTTTGGAACTTCATTCTGAGACTTGAGACTAATCTGTTTGGGAGACTACTGCCCAACATTTTTTAAAATATTGATTCTACTGTTTCTCCTCCCCTCCCTTGCCCTCCCCTCCCCTCCCTTCCCTTCCATTCCCAGATCTCAGTTACATGCATGAGGGATTATTTTAATCCCCCCCCACACTTCTAATGAAGTTCTCCTTAAATCTGGAGGTTCTCTTTCCTTGATGGTGACACTGTTCATTATCTTAGAAATTCATCCCTAGATATTTCCTGTATGATTTTTGAAGGAACCAAAATTCTAGAAAGGAGAGGACAGCAGTGGAGTCTTGTCCCCTGGGCACTTTCTCATGTCTGCACAGATAAATTTCACACACCACATGTAAAACAAAATTCATGAAAAATAGAAAGTTCTTCATAGATGGGTGTCTTTTAAACATGGATATTGATTGTAACATGTCAAGCCTATTTCATAAGCTCTTTTCATAAGACCTTAAGGTCTCAGACTAATCTGATTTTTAAGGGGCTTTTTTCTAGTGTACCTTGTGAAACATTATAAACTTGATCTGCAAACTTAATTCTCAGTTTTCACTTTAAAGTCCAAAATTGTTTAATTACTCATTTGTTGTAATTAACAGTTCCCACACTTTAAGTTATCCTAGAATTTAAATATATTTCCCCATTATGTTTTTTTTTTCACTGGAGGCAGTTTGGGAGTTTATCTTCTTGAAGGGGCAGAATAACTGGAGGTACAAAGTCTGGCAATGAGACAACCCTCCTGTACTGGACACTAAGCTAGCCCATTTGCTAATGACAGTGTACAAACTCTAAAATCAAACAATCATGTATTCTGAATTTAAGTTTTATTATAAGGTTTAAAGCTAGACAAGATGAAAAGTTACCCATCCTTTTTCTGCTTGATTAGTTTTAGTACTTTGCATATAATTAAGGTCCTGTTTCTTAGGCATTTGAAAGCTAATGGGAACAGAGGCACTCAGAGTTATGTCTGATCCAAGGTGCTTCTCATCCAGTGATGTGAGAAGAATGTCCATCTGAAAGAAATCTACAGATTAACAGAGAGGTCTAAAAACTTGTTTTAAAAGTTCTATTGTCATGAGCTGGAGAGCTGGCCCAGCTCTTACAGGCTGGGTTCGCAAAAAAAGTGCTGGATCTGTGTTGACCGTCTTGTCTATTCATGCTATTAACTGACTGTTGTTTTTCCCTTTGCAGAAAGGCACAAGTCCTAACGATGTCTTCCAGTAATGACCATGTGTTAGTACCGATGTCACAGAGAAACAACAACAGCCTTCCTGGAATGAACTCCAGAGCCGTGAGGACGCTCACTGAAGGAGATGTGCTGAGTTTTCACCACATCACCTATCGAGTGAAAGTGAAGAGTGGGTTTCTAGTCCGGAAAACAGTTGAGAAAGAAATACTATCAGATATCAAGTAAGTGTATGGGCTCTTTCAAAGAGTGCTTTAATTATCTACAGTGATCGTTAAAGAATTTCTATTCTCAACAAGTTGCTGTGGATACTTCATGTCTTTGTACATATGTATATACACACATCCTTTCATTTCTTTTGTCTAAACCTAAGTTATTTGATCTCTTGTTAGGCATATATTTTCCTTGCAAAGAAACTGTCAAACCTTAAGAAGTGGTCTTATATTTTTGAGAAGTTGAACGTTTTACTATATCGTTTTGTAAAGACCAGTAAATCTTAGTTTTAGAGATGGAGGTCTGACTTTGTAATTTTGGGTGTGTTGACTGTAAAGATGTAATTGTAACTTCAGGTTCAGTTTTCCAGTCGTTGAAATAGAAGACCTGCTGACCCACATGCTAAGATGTGTGTCCTCTATCTATTATATTCCGGTAGGAAGGAGGTGGGAATGTATTATAATGTAAGAGACCTTTGGGTTTCAGATACACCTCTTTTAATAAACGGCTTATTTGTGGTGAGCAGATTGCAATCTTTACGAATTTACTTAGTACTTTCCCTCCATATAAAGTCATGTAATATGCCTCAGTTTGTAGAGTGCTTGCTTAGCATACACAAAGCTCTGAATTCAGTTCCCAGAACCACAGAAAACCATGTGCCAGCAAGTCTGTAATCCCAGCACTTGGGAGATGGAGGCAGGAGGATCAGAAGCCCAAGGCCATCCTGTGCTACATGAGACTTTGTCTCCAACAAAACAGAAACAAAAAACAAGAAAACAAAAACAAAGGTAGAAAATATTAACATTTAAGGTAACTCTCATTTCACTGATGTTATAGAATCGAAGCCCAAAGTGATGAGAATTTTGTGTTCCGACTTCGTGTAGCCATTTCTGTTCCAAAAGCACTTAGTAATGTGTGGCATTTGTTCTTTCATCAGGGGATGAATTTATAATCAGAATATGGTGGTAACAGAGGAACTAGAGTGGAGATTAGCTGACTATGTCTGTAGGACCCGTCACCACTGGCCTCTTGGTTGACATTAAGCTTTTCATCCTTATATGTTTCTAGAGAATTGAGTCTACACTTGAGCGATGAATGAATTTGAGTTTGTTCAGACAGCCCATCCTCTTTTCTGTCTCCTAAGCTGGAGAGCAGTTGTAAGAGTTATTTGACCCCTTGTAACTACAGGCCTATGTGGAATCATATATTTCTGTTTTCTTGATGTTTTATATGGAACTCTGTTTTCTCTCTGTCAATACCAGCCTACCTCCTCTAGAGAGCAGCAAGATGATAGAATATAGGAGAGAATTTTTGGATGTAGGTAGAAGAAAAATGATGAGATTCCAAGACTAGGTTGGCCTGAAGAATGTCTGGAAAGGGATCTGCTCCTGGATGTGGTAACAAGGTTCCACAGAAAAAAGTAAAACTTGATGAAGATGATGAGGACGACAATGATGATGATTTTGATGAAGAGGAAACTGAAGAAAAGGTTCCAGTGAAGAAATCTGTATGAGATACCCAGCTAAAAATGCACAGAAATCAAACCAAAATGGAAAAGATTTAACATCATCAACACCGAGATCAGCGGGCCAAGAGTCCTTCAAAAAACAGGAAAAAATTCCTAAAACACGAAAAGGACCTAGTTCTGTAGAAGACGTTAAGGCAAAAATGCAAGCAAGTATAGAAAAAGGTGATTCTCGTCCTAAAGTTTATTATGTGAAGAATTGTTTCTAGATGACTGACCAGGAAGCTATTCAAGATCTCTGGCAATGGAGAAGGTCTCGTTAAGAAAATGGTTTAAACAGTTTAAATATTCCGTCTTACTTCATTTCTGTAATAGTTGATATCTGGTTGTCCTTTTTATAATGCAAAGTGAGAACTTTCCCTCCTGTGTTTGATAAATGTTGTCCAGGTTCAATTGCCAAGAACGTGTTGTCTAACATGCCTGTTGAGTTTTAGTTTATTTTTGCCTCCCTACCATTTCCACATCTGACCACCACTATTACTGCATCCTATCATAACATTCCATACATAACCAAGTCAAGGATGGAGTTCCATCCTTGAAAACTAGTACCCTGCACGGGTGTATGCATACTGTGAACTGTACCCTGCACGGGTGTATGCATACTGTGAACTAGTACCCTGCACGGGTGTATGCATACTGTGAACTGGTACCCTGCACGGGTGTATGCATACTGTGAACTGGTACCCTGCACGGGTGTATGCATACTGTGAACTGGTACCCTGCACGGGTGTATGCATACTGTGAACTGGTACCCTGCACGGGTGTATACATACTGTGAACTGTACCCTGCACGGGTGTATGCATACTGTGAACTAGTACCCTGCACGGGTGTATGCATACTGTGAACTGTACCCTGCACGGGTGTATACATGTTGTATATGTGTAATGTCGAGGGTTAAACCTAGAGCTTTGTGCATGCTTGACAAGTGTTCTCCCACTAAACCACGCTGCCACACCCTTGTGATTCTTTTCAAACCAGGAAAGGAAATAGCTGACTATGTTGAGTGTATCTTGTGCTCCAGGCTCCACACTCTACCATTAGCATGGTAGAATATCATGGGTATTAGCAGAGGAGCGGCCTATATCTCGTATCTCCTAGAGTGATACAGTATAGACAGATCTTGTTTCTTTTTCTCTTTACAGTTAAAGAGACAGCTAGGATTAGTACTCATGCTCACTTCATCTAGTTTGGGCTTCGAGACTCGAAATGGTCATGACTTAGAAGGCCATTCCTTTTTTTTTCTTTCTTTTTTCTTTTTGCTTGCAGGCTTTCTAATCTTTTTCCTGTCTGCTGGCTTCAGATAGGTACAATCTCTATGATGCAAGAGGGATTGCTTTCATCACTTTATTTTTTTATTTGTGTTTAATAATAGTATCACCATTCAAAACAGTGATTATATTTTTAAAAACCTGATAAGAATCAATTTTTTGTTGAATCTTTGTTTCTTCTTTTCCTTTGTGAGAAGAACACCAGACAAAAACTGTTCATGAGAATGCCAAAGGTTTGCCTTCCTGTTGGATGATCTTTCTCCTAAACTTTCTTTGTCTCTATACTTAACACTCAGCGTGTGAGTTTTCCTTCCTCTGTGCTGAAGAAATGGCCATCCCAATACATGTGGGGCCGGGGAGGGGAATTCATTATGCTCTTGGGAAGATTGTTAAGAAACTTACTTGAAAGAACTTCAGAATTAAACCTGTAGGAACATGACACTCCACCCAGTTTCCCTGTTAACACGTCACTGTCACTGGTGGTTTGGGGGACCCTTGTAAAACTAGACTATCTACTTGGCACTCTTCTACCCCAATTCCTCTAGTGCAAGTGGTCTAGAAAGAGGCCCTTCTCATGGAATCCCTTGGTTGACTGTCAGCAGGCAGGGGGAACAATAGTAGCCTCATGACCTAGGCAGTTGTGCCCCTGAAGATTTCTCACAGTTAGTTGACTGACTGCCACATGCTGTGGCTTTATTCTTCTCCAGCCTATGTTTCTTTGTTTCATCCACCATGTTGTTTCATCCACTTGTGATATTAAAATTAATTATTGGTGATGTTATTGTCTGTTAAGCTGTACCAGAATGTTAAGAATTTGGCTCTTTGTACCTGATTGTTACTATGTGGCAGGGTCTTCTGACATTCTTCCAAAACCCTATTCCTCAGTAAACATACACTTGTGAGTTGCAGACTGGGAGATGACCCCTGTCTAGGGTCAGCTCCTACAGTGAGAGCTGCCAAAGGCTTCTTTTCTATGAATATCATCTCATAGTTTGCATTTCACTTGGGAAAAGCTGTGTCATCTCTGCCTTCAGTTACTGTTGTGAATGAGAAACATCCTCCATAGGCTCTTAAATCAGAACATCAGTCCCCAGTTGGTAGCAGTGTTTGGAGAGGTTGTGGAACCTTTGGGCTGGCTTTGAGGGTTTATAGCCTTACCTCGTTCTTACGTTCTGTTTGCTATGAGCAGATGAGATTGGAGCTCTCAGTTTCTGGCTTCAGCTGCCGTGCCTTCACAACTGCTGTGAACATCTTGCCCTCTGGAACCATAAGCCAAATAAACTCTAAAGTTGCTTTTGCTCATGGTATCACATCACAGCCACAGAAGAGTAACTAACACAACTGTGTATACTCCTGGATCTCTGGTTTCCTCACTGGCCTTCAGCAGTGATGCACCGGCACTGTAGTGTTGGTGCGTCTTTTGTTCTTGATTTGGTTGCAGGGAACTTTTCAGGGTAATTTCCAGCTCTCCTTTGAGACTTTGGTTTATTCCTTGTTTTTAGTATTGCTTTGGTATAGGAAGAAGTTCCAGAATCACTGTTACTAACCCTCCCTGTGACTTGCACTCAGGTGATGTTCATTTTTGTAGAAGATGGTTTTTACAACCAGAATCTGGATACTTAGGGTTTACATTGCTGTCACAGTCTAATTGCCTCCACTTTCTGAACGAGAAGAGCTAGGTAATATATGTATGCATATATAGACGCACATATACATACTTTTTTTTTGAAAAAATGTCTCATGTTCAGATGCATACAGATCTTGTTAGGTGGAATGATAGAAGTTAGTCCTGGCTAAAGCTCTAGTGAAGGGGCAGTTAGTGGATGTCTACTCTCACACGTACGGGAAGTTTCCTAGCTGTGATTTTCTGTAGCTGTCTGTATATAGATAACACATAATTCCTCATTAATGTATCAATTATAATCTAATGCTTTACATCTGCTCTGAATTTGCATGTTTTTTTTTTCTTACCAAGATGTATTAAGCCTGCCTATCATTCCCCTACCCCCCCAGCCCTTCTATCTTGGGGATTAATTCCCTAAGAACATACCATGGACCATGGATATACAAGATGAGTATTCTACTACTAAGACTCATCTCCAGTCTTCATTCTTTTTCTTTTTTTTTTTTTAATCAAACCATGATTTTACTTTTTCACACAGGGGTTATAAACACAAAAAGGCAGAATGTGGGGAAGGGGATGACACAGGAGCGTTGGTGTTCCAAGGAATACAGATATCTTCCAGAACAGAGTATCGGCTGGGTGAAGGTTCAGGGAACATGTCACTATGACTGTCAGTGAATCACTTGTTTCTTATCTAAGCTGGTAGTATTTACCTAGGTTACCTATCCACAAGGTCTATGGCTATTAGTTCTTATCCAGGCTGGTAAATTTCTACCAAAGCTACCTGTTTACAGTATCTTATAGCTATCTGTTTCAGTGTTTCTCCACAGAGACCAAAGCTTTGTGTTAGCAGGCTGACTTAGGCCTATGGCTGCTTTTAGGCCTTCAGTGTATAAGCAAGGTTGCCCCTGACATCTCCCTTCTCCAAGTATAGAAGGACCATGGCAATTCCAATCTTGCAAAAACGGGGATAGAGGCCTGACCTCCAGTAATTAAAGGGAATCTTGTAATGGCTCTGGTCCTCCTGTCATTTTTCAGTGAGGCATGACGGCCATACCCATCCTGATGTCTTTTTCCTGGAGAAGGGATACTTTTGACATCAACCCCTATGCAGTCAGGTTTGTCTTTCAGGGGATCCAGAAGAATATTTTTAATTTTTATTTATATTCCTTTACAGTGCTTAGCCTCGCAGCCTAAGCAAGAATTCAGATCACCAGTCAGATGGGGTTCTGGGTGGCCCTTCTCTGTTTGGTCTAGGGGCAGAAATCCCCTCTTTTAGGTTGGGTGGAGATGGGTTTTGGGAACAACCTGGATAGAGTAACAACCTTGTCTTGAGTCTCATGGTCTTCCATAGCTAACTTATAATAATGTATCTGAATAGGTTTTGCTGTCCAAATTATCTATCTGTTGTTTCACAAAGTTAGTCAACCTATTTAAGGCCCAGGGACCAAAAGAAATAAGCAAAAGTAACCCAGTTATCTGTCCCAAAATGGAAGGAAGTAGGGTTGACAACCATAAAGGGGTTGAAAACCAATTCTTGTACCAGCTCTCATCTTTCTCTCTCTCTCTGTTTTTTCTGAAGGCCTTCTCTGACCTTTTTCATGTTCTCTTTAACCATCCCTGTCTTGTCTATGTAAAAGCAACATTCTTCTTTAATGGCTCTACACAGTCTAGAGCTGTACACAGTCTTTTCTATTGTAAAAGAGTAAATCAAGTCCAATAAAGTCCTTTGTGATTTTTGGAGATCACTTCAGACAGTGAAATGAGGGATTTCTTCAGATTAGTGATGTCAGTCTCTAGATGTTTGATGTTTTTTCAATGGCCCATCGAAGGTCTGAGTAGCATAAGTGCAGAGGTCAGCACCAGGATTAGAATTTCCAACAGCAAACACCATGGGTGATACATTTTTACCTGAGATACTGCCTGGGTTAAAGCTCTGGGATCCCCTCTTCCTTTGGGTTTTGTGAGATTGGGAGCAGAGCTGCCACCCAGGATCTGCTCAATTCTCGGGCCCAGACTGGAAGGACTCCAGTCTTCATTCTTTTTTTTTTTTTTTTTTTTTTTTTTTTGGTTTTTCGAGGCAGGGTTTCTCTGTGTAGTCCTGGCTGTCCTGGAACTCCCTCTGTAGACCAGGCTGGCCTCGAACTCAGAAATCCGCCTGCCTCTGCCTCCCAAGTGCTGGGATTAAAGGCGTGTGCCACCACTGCCCGGCTCCAATCTTCATTCTTAATGTACTTGTCTATCAGCTCAATTTTCTTATTCCTTAAGTAGTAGTGGTAGCAGCAGTAGCAGCAGCAGCAGTATAGATAAGTAATAATCTGTCTAGCTTGTGGCTGTCTCTTCTCTGTTGCCCACCTTCCTTGAAGTTCCTGTTCTTGGGTGATGGTGTTGGCTGAGTAGGACTTATGTAGTCTTCCTACTGAGACAGGGAAGAGAAGAAGAGTCTAATAGACGTGATCAGAAGTTGTTATTATTATTAATGTTGGGTTTTTTTGGCTTTTTGAAAAAAAGTTTTAATGAATCTCAAATTAACCTCAAACGCACCATTAAAGCAAGGATGGCTTAAATTCCTGATCTTCCTATTTTTGTGTCCCAAGTTCTGGGCTTCAAATATGCCTACCACATCCCCTAATAGAAAGGATTAATACATTATTTGAATAAGAAATCACAAATGAGAATATAAAACTAAATTTTCTGGAGAGATACTTATAGTCACTAAGTTGTTTTTGATTTCTTATTTTATTAATAGAACTTAGTTTTAAGTGGTACATCATGACATAAAGATGACATTTATCAATAAGATTATCTTAATTTCTGGCTTGTGTTGCTTTGTTTTTGTTTTATTTTAAATAAAAAGAGTTTGTTTGTTTTGTTTTTTTTTTAAGAAGTCCCAGCCTGTGATCTCACCAGTCAGGAGGCTGAGGCAGGAAGATTTATGTGCATTGAAGACAAGTTAGAGTTACATAGTGAGTTTTAGGCTGGGTTATAGTATTAGGAACTATCTTCAGACAAAAGTCTCAATGATACAAATGTAGATTCCTTTATTCAATAAGTTTTGAATGCCTGTTAAGTTATTGATGTTACAGAGATTTTTTTTTCTGTTCTCAGAGACTTTATATTCCACTTAGGAATTTAGAAACTAGTATATTTTCACTGTGTTAATTTCTGCTGTGACAGAGGGTGAAAAGATAGAACTGAAGCAGCTTGCTGTGAATTTGAGGAATGGGTATCAGGATTGAGGAAGTGGGTTTGTGTTTCTGAGTGTCTGTGTGGGGAAATGGCCCTCCTTCAAAACTGTCTATAAGCAAAATAGGACAGAAGTATTGGCTGTTATCCACTATAACACAATAAAAATGACAGGCTCCTGCAAGATTTCATTTTATGTATTCAGAAAAGTGAGCAAAGTCTCTGTGTCACATTTCTTACTGGGGGTTAATCACACATGCAAAGCTGTAAAGCAATAAACAGCAGGAAATGGCTGGGGAGCGATGACAGAAGGGTGAAGGCTAGGGTGGGGTGGTTAGGAAATGTAGGTCACAGAGTGGAACAAAAGTCATCAGCAGGTACTTTCTATAAAAGCAGATATCATAAACGTTCAGCTTTATTGGCCATTTAGCAGCCTTGTACAGCTCTGAAAACATAGTTCTATTCAGATCGCACTATTGATGAAAACAGGAAATAGATGACCAGCTATAATGTGCTGATCCAGGAGGACCCAGACTTTATTTTTTTCATTTGTTTATCTGCTTGTTTTCTTAGCTTATTCCATCTCCTAAGATGGATTGGATCAAGAGGGTCTCTGTGTCCATAGCACACATCAAACAATGATGAGTAAGTAGAGTTGGAATTAACCCTGCCTCAGGTTAGAACTCTTGGAATCCAGCTCCATTGTTTTCTTTAATGGTAGGATTTATTGTAAATTCAAGCCAACCCCAGAGATGTATTAAACCATCCTTGCATGTCATTTCTGCTTAAATCACTCTGGGTGTCTTAGTCCTCATATAAGTAGGTATTTTTAAAAACTGAAATAGTTTCATGGCGAAGAATCCTTACTGAATAAAGGTTCTGTTCATTTTAGAAGCAGGTGCTAGGTATCTATTAATACAGATGATATATTGAGAGGTATAAATATATACACACTAAAAATTTACCCTGGCATGAATGCATCTGTATGTTGGACAGTATGTGGGAGGGCTAACACAGTAAAAGAATAATATTTTTCTGTATTGCAACTTGATTGAGGCTTAGTGGCCTGTTGTTATATTTGTCTGGTATTTCACAGAGAGGTACATCAGTTAACAAGCAACGTAAAAGAGACATTTCACCTTAATCCCCACCAACCCTCATATAATTGTGGTACATCAGGTATCAGGCAATAAATGGTGAATTTCTCTTGGATATAAGTGCAGGGAATAGATGCTGTGTTCTGTGGAATACATCTCAACCTACTTAACAGCTCTAGGGGCTGAACACGACAAAGGGTAGTATGGGACAATGCGGGCCTCTCTTCACCATTCTTGTGCAGCTGTAATGGGCTTGCCCTTAGTTCTTCTTTCTCTAGTTTCTTTAGCCATCCCACTTGTCACTGTTAGGATAAAATCCATGCTTTGTTGGATATCATCACAGTCAGCATTATTGCAATTGTTCTGTTTTAATCTAAATATTCATTTAGTTGGTTGAAATGGATGGCTGTGTATTGCGTGTCAGTAAATCATTAAACACTTCACAGGGAAGGTGACCTTCTTCCAAGACTGTGTTTCCCAGGGCACACATATGTAGGTCACAGGACAACTTTGGGATCAGTTTTCTCCTTCTACCATAAATTCTGGGGATCAAACTGGTCTTTAGACTTGCATAGCTGTGTGTTTTACCAGCTGAGCTGTCTTGTCTACCTAACGTGTTTTCCTTGAGTGTTAACTACTGGTGATGCTTCTGTCCTAACACAGAGACTTTGATTTAAGATACTTGACTTTTTAATCTGATTATATTTTAGTAATGAAAATATTTTCCACTGGTAATCTTCAAGTATTGATTGTAAGTGAAAACAGTTTAAAGGTACTAATCACTAGCTTAACTCAAAAACTGTTATGCACTTTATATTGGTTAAAAGAAATTCTTACCCTTTGAGAATTTCCCTTCCTTGTTTCAGGAATTTGTTATTTTAAGAGTCTTATGTTAGAGTCTTTCTTAAAAGCCCTTCAGTTGCTCTTTCTGGGACTAAGCACAGGACCTCATTCATGATAAGCGTGGGTTGTACCACTGAGTTGTATCCCAACTCAACATCAAGGAACCTGGAATATTGGTTATGCCATTTCCAAAAGATTAAGTTGTTTCAAGAGCAAATTACAAAACAATAATAAATGAAAGGAATTAAGAAGGAACGAGCTGTTTTTTACAGGTACTTGTGGTTGATAGTTAAACGTCTAGTATCAGTGACTCTTTTTTCACCTTTAAGAAGCTGTGTGCATTGGCATTTCATCTTCCCTTACTAGTGTGTTCAGTGTAGACAGTAAATTTAAAGAACTTTATGTAAAATAAAGGATTAAAACAATATGGTTTTGTTTCTAGTGGAATAATGAAACCCGGCCTTAATGCTATTCTGGGACCCACAGGCGGAGGCAAGTCTTCGTGAGTATAACATACAAATAAATAAGCGTTTTCTGTTCATTTACATAAGCAGATGTTAGCTCATTATTTGCAGTATATATATGGTCTAGTCTTAGGTATTGTGGATAATTGGGGTAGAACTATTTCATGATTTTGTGCCAAGGACTGGAATGAGTAATTAGGTCAGCTCTAGTACATAATGAAGGGATTGGTATATAAGTCGAAGGCCATATCATGTACTAGTACAGAGGAAAAAAGATGAAGTAATGCTGAAACAATGAAGGCATTTACAGAAGGTATAACTGACATCTTGAGTATTTGTTAAACAACGTGTTGCCTCTCTTGCGATCTCCAAGGTCCGTTAACCAAGATGATCATTTGAGGAGGTCTTAATATTTAAGCCTATGTTTTCTTGCTTTTATATTTTGAGTTTTGCTGAAGCTGAGAACTTAAAACATGTAAACTTGTTTTTTTTCTTCCTGTTTGATTTCAAAATAGGGTCTCAGCTTTGTAACCCTGACTAGCCTTGAACTCACACTGGCAGTAATAGTCTAAGTTGGCCTTAAACTCTCATAGATCGTCCTTCCTCTGCCTCCTGAGTGCTGAGAAGAAAGCTGTGTGCCATCATGCTCAGCCTGTACATTTGTTTTTAAACTATAAACGTGTCAAATAGCAGAGTTTGCATTTAAAACAGCTAAGCCATATAACCTGTGTTAAAGAGGAAAGAAATCCTCATAATGTGTGTCCTTAACAGGTTGCTAGATGTCTTAGCGGCAAGGAAAGATCCACGAGGATTATCTGGAGATGTTTTGATAAACGGGGCACCTCAACCTGCCAATTTCAAATGCAGTTCAGGTTATGTGGTTCAAGTGAGTATTAGTAGATTTGGGCAATATTTGTGCAAGTACATTTGCTTATAGTGTAGTTTGCTTCCAATTGAATATATAACATGCTCATAGAATCTGTGTATTTGCATCAAATGTTCATAATCTTCCACTACACTGGCAGTGATATTAAGGGAAAGACAGTGTACCTGTACCATGGCCCTTGTGGGACAGTGGTACCAGTTTTGACTGCTATATGATTTCCACCAAAAAAAAAAAAAAAAAATGTACTCATCCTTTACTTTCTTTCTTCCCATTGTAGATGTCTTTCCCAAATCCTTCCATCAGGCAGCCTTGAGATGTGTAGTAGTACTTTTAGATATGTCCTGTTGGTGTGTAAGGCTAGGTGATGAAAATGATACCACTGAACTTTCCATGTGTTTGTCTGTGCAGTCACTGCAACTTAAAGAGAACTTGTGTAGCCAGTGTTTTACCTTCGGTGTGTTATGTATGTGAATTGAACTATATATACTGAAGTCATGGTCATAGAAAAGACTCCCATATCTCACTAAAATGCTACCTTGCCTTAAGGATGACGTTGTGATGGGCACCCTGACAGTGAGAGAAAACTTGCAGTTCTCAGCAGCTCTTCGTCTTCCAATGACTATGAAAAATCATGAAAAAAATGAACGGATTAACACGATCATTAAAGAGTTAGGTCTGGAAAAAGTAGCAGATTCCAAGGTATGAAAACTCCTCATAGTATCATAGCCAGGAAATTGTCCTGTGTAGGCGATATAACCTTAACTAAAAGTTTCCTCTAATGTCTGTGGCTAAAAGTAACTGCTATTCTGTATGATGAGAAAGTAACTGGCTATATATAAAAATTATAGGTAGAAATTAAGGTGAAACAAACAAACAAAAAATGAATAATGATTGATTCCTGGAAATGGAGAGTGGTCCAACAGGGAAACGTATTCTTCATATGGCTTTTTTTATATGCCTCTCCCTACCCTCACTCTTCTAGTCAGAGCTTGGCATGTATCTGCACTAAGTCCTCTGCTGCTTCTTAGGGAAAAGTGGTGACATGAGAAAGACAAGAATTCAAAGGTCCCTGCTCTGTGTGCAATATATTGCTGTGATTTGTCTTCCAAATTTGTATTTGGTCACATTAGGATTTACTTAAAATTTGTCCAGTGTTCAAGTTACTTTTCTGTCATCTTTCCTTTGACAGTTTATTTCTCCTCCTTTCCTTTCGTCCTTACCTACTGTCATATTTGTTTCCAGACTCCTACATACCAGGCTGTGTTAGTAAGACAGTAACAAAGAGAAAGAAGGTGCTTCTACTTTTGAATGTTAATTAGGATCAAGAAGAGGATGAGACAGTGGGTGAACTGTATAAATCAACGTCTGTCTAGTTTTGGCTGAGCAGACATTGAGTGACGGGTGAGAATACAGTGGCTGTAGTTCAGCCCTTCTGCCCATAAACATCTAATTCCTTAGAGGCCATGGATAACGGGATTGTAGGGAACCATTGCTTTTTCTGGTACTTGCTAGCAGTCATTCATGTACTGTTATTTTGTTGGGAAAAATAACCTTGAATGATTCCATAGACGGCATCAACTTGGAGACTGAAAAGTACTTAAAATGGTGTGATAGGATGGGAACTTTCCACCCCCTCCTCATCCCAGTCCACTTAGGGACCATTGGGAGAGATGGCCGGGTTTAGGTGCTGGATGGTAATAAAGTATGGCCAGTGTGCTTCTCTTTCCTCTTTATCACCTGTATCTCAGTTGGTAACCTGCTTGCAAGCACAAGGACCCGACTTAAGTCCCCAGCGCCCATGTAAAGCCAGCCCCTGGTGGTGGTGCCAGCCCCTGGTGGTGGAGCCAGCCCCTGGTGGTGGTGCCAGCCCCTGGTGGTGGTGCCAGCCTCTGGTGGTGGTGCTCACTTGTAATCTTGTACTGGGGAGGCAGAGACAGGTGGATTCCTGAGGCCTAGCAGACTTGGTGAGAAACAAAGTAAGTACATGGCTTCATGTAACCAGAGCTTCAGTCTACTCGTCTGATAAAAGAGAAACTGCCTTCCCCCAGGTATTTTGCTGTTGATCAACCAGTGATCTTCAGAGTGAAGACAATAAAACATCTCCACAAGAGGCAGGTGGTGGGGTGTGTGCTTACAAGAGACATCCGGAGACAATCAGGGCTGCACCATTTGGTCTGTCTATCAAATGATGGCAACCATGTTCACTCTGGTTGACAAAGATAACACTTGCTTTAGGTTGGAACTCAGTTTACCCGTGGTATCTCTGGAGGAGAAAGAAAAAGAACAAGCATAGGAATGGAACTGATCACTGACCCTTCCATCCTCTTCCTGGATGAGCCCACAACTGGTTTGGACTCAAGCACAGCGAATGCTGTTCTTTTGCTCCTAAAAAGGTAAATGTTACAAGACATTTTCATTTATTTACTATCAAGTCACTTATATATGGCACTATGTATTCTTTGTGCAGGAGTAAACAACAGAATTTTTTCCTCCTTTGTTAAAGGGAAAGAAGAGATATTAAGAATGGTTAATAAGAATATAGAAACTGATGGCTGTGGTCTGGCTGGGTTGCTGTTTTAAATGGGAAGAGGGTCATGGAGGATCTTGGGCATAGACAAGAGACCTGGGGATGAGAGAATGAGACCTGGCTATAGCTTGTAACGGAATCTGGCTGAAGGGGATGACCATTGGCCCTAAGACAGAACATGCCTGATATGCCTGGAACATCAAATGGACACGAACCCAGTTACCTTAGAGTTGTACACAGGAGCCATACACTTACAACAAAACACCACAGACTAGGTAGCATAACAACAGAAATTTGCCCTATTGTGCAAACTTAGTACCTGCAGTCTGATCAATGTGCAGATGTTGCTTCTAAAGGTCAGAAATAGAGCCTGGGAATCTTCCCTGGGAACCTTTAAAGCATATGGTCATTCTGATGTCCCTGGTCCTCAGCCTGGCTCTGAAGATCAGGCCTCACACAGTTCTGCTTCCTCCAGGTTCCTCCCTGTTACCTACAGATCTGACAGTTTCTGACTGAGTGTTCATCCCGGGTCTGTTTACTCCAGTCTCCTCTTCCTTTTGAGCTTTAAAGTTCATTGTACATACTCATTGTACCATGCTACTGTGTTATATAAGGACATTTTCACACAGATATGGTGTGTGGTGAGCACACCCCTCTATACTGTCTCACTCCCCATTTACAGTTCCACTCCTGTGCTTTTGTCCCCTAGACAGTCTGACTACTAATTTTATTTCATATATGCATGCATGATTTATGTATCTATAAAATATAGGAGCCCAGATGAAAGAAGACGGTAGACATTTGTCTTGCGAATTTACTTAACATGATTTTCCCTGGTTAAATCTACTTTCTTGTAAATGCTATATAATATATCTCCTTTTGTTTACACATTTCTCTGATATTGACACCTAGGTGGGTTCCATAAATTTTGCTGCATTCTCTATACTTAGTTTCTTCATCTGACATCATCACCACACACATACACACACACACACACACACACACACACACACACACACACACACACA
>JANHMN010000001.1:127211029-127258914 GCA_030674055.1 Rhabdomys pumilio | reverse complement strand
ACACACACACACACACACACACACACACACACACACACACACACACATACACATACACACACACACAGAGAGAGAGAGAGAGACTGAGACTGACTGATGGTTGCTCTGTAACACTGTCCTATAGTTAGTTTCCTGAGTGGACCTTCTTGTGTTACAGTTTGTTGAGTTCTACTTTGAGTGTCTTTTCTTCCTTAGGTCACTCCTCTGAGGCTCTTAGTATTCTACTTGATAACCTTCAGACTGAGCTTTACATTTTGTATTTGGTACACAATAATTCCTAGATGCATGTATTCTATATTCTATCCCAATTATTCAATTATTGATATTCTGGTTTGGTGGAGTGTTATTGGGGGGAACATTGGTTTGTTTGCTTATTTGCTTTTGTTTTTCGAGACAAGAGTTTGTGTAGTCCTTGAATTTACTCTGTCAGCTTCTGCATTTGCAAGCAAGAGGGTCCTTCTCCATGTATGCCTAGTTATATGTTTCCACACCCTAATAAAAGCCTTTTGTTACCTTTCTCATTCATATGTATATGTATGTATATGCATATGTATATACATACATATATGTATATATAATATATTCTCCTTAGATTCAGTACCTTTGAAGACTATCCCAGTGTCTACATTTGAAAATAAACATTTTAATGTATAATGGAATCCATTCTGTAGCTGTTTCTTTCTTAAGAAATCCTGGTAGGATTTGTTTGAGTTGGATTTTGTTTATTTCTAAGATTAAAGCCAATGCCTCTCACATGTCAAACATTTTATCTACGACTGATTTCCAAGATTTCAAAGCATCCAGTTTCATCTTCCTTGCATATAGTTGATACTTAAAAATATATAAAATGAAATGATGATATCAAACATATACCTTGAGATGAGCTGATAGATTATGTGTATAAGAGAAAACCAAGTTGAAATTGGGAAAGATGTTCTAACAGAAGGAATAAAGTTCTCTTTAACAATAAATGTAAGGATCGGAATCTTAATGACTTATTTTTCTTAATGTTATTTTTATGACTTATTTGTTATTTTAATGACTTATTAATCTTAATGTTATTTTTCTTCTTGTAATGTAGGATGTCTAAACACGGTCGAACAATCATCTTCTCCATTCATCAGCCTCGGTATTCAATCTTTAAGTTGTTTGACAGCCTCACCTTACTGGCTTCCGGGAAGCTCATGTACCACGGGCCAGCACAGAAAGCTTTGGAGTACTTTGCATCAGCAGGTATAGTTGATTGTTTCCATGCGGTAGGTCTTTCCTTCACAGAATTGTGGATAGAGCAGAGGGTCTGCAGGAGCGCTGTTTAGTCTTCATGAAACCTAGCATGGTTTCTCCAGTTTAAAGTACCTTTGCTCAGTTTTGTGTTAGTTTTTCTCTTCATTGTGCTTGTTTATGTAGACCTTTAACTTTTCCTGTGCTACTTGAGTATCTGGGTCATTTGTGCCTAAGTGTATCCATCTGTGCTGCTTCAGTTTCCCAGTCATGGTGGCCATTCCCTGAAAACTCAGTAGTTCTGAGTAGATTCACACCTAGCAGTTTGGTCAGTTGAATGGTTTTGGAAAGACCAGGATTGTTGTCTCCTTAACCACATGGCAAATCAGTTTTCACAAGCTACCAGTTTTAATTGGGGGCAGTGTCATGGAAATGATGCTTAACTTTCTTGGAATGTGAGATTATTTAATTTGTGAGTGGGTCTGAGTGAACTATTGTTAGAGTGACTAGTCTCAAATCTCACTTTAATGAGTCTGCATTTTTTACATTTGTGATTTCTTTTTAGACTTATGTACTTCATTTGTTATGTGTATGAATTGTTTTGTCTACATGTATCTATGTGCACTGTATACAGAGCTAGTGCCCTCAGAGGTCAGAACGGGGCGCTGTATCCCCTTGAACTGGAGTTACAGATAGTTCTGAGCTGAGGTATGGTGTTGGGAACCAAACCTATGTTCTCTGTAAGAACAAGTGCTCATCTCTCCAACCCTGTAATTTCTTTTCAAATTCAGTGTATATAATCTTTTTCATTTTAGAGATACCTGGCCATGATTACAGATGATTCTTTAAAACCTCATATATACTTTTAAATATTCATTATTCTTCTTAATTTTTAAAAAGTTAATCTATCATTTAAAATACGTGAGCATTCCTTGGTTAAAAGCACTGTCTTCACTTTTAGGGAACCCTAGTTTAAATCCTAGCACTCACATGGTGGCTCCCGAGCTTCTGTGACTCCAGTCCACAGAGATGGCCTGTCTTCTGGCTGTGCAGGCACCAGGCCCACATGTGGTACACAGACATTTGTGCAGGCAAAATACCCATATACATAAGAAATATTTTTTAAGAAAAAATAAAATAATTGAGCCTAAATAAGTGGGGAGTTCAGTAGCTATGAATTTGAGACAGACTTCAGGCCAGTTTGAGAGAACTATAAAGTTGAGACCACAGTTAAGGTGTGGTGTACTATATATGTTCTCTTGAGAATGTTGCCCAAACTTGCTCTGTATTTGGAGTGATGATGGCAGGATGACAGAAGAGAATTAGAATCTCTCCACTTAGTAGCTGAAGAAACAACAATGACGTGCAGATCTTGAAGTCAGAGCGCACAAGAACAGTTGATGGTTTCTTTTTCTTTCTCTTTTTTTGACCTGGATTTAGATCTTGGACAGAAGACTAGTGAGCATCATAGCATATCAGTAGCTCTTTGTGGCTCATAATTTATGGTACACACCAATGCATGGGTTTCTCAAGTGTCCAAAATTCCTCTGTAATTATTGGAGTATTTGTTAAGTATTTGAGAAAAGTGTGTGTTAGTAAAGGGAAGAGAGAGTGAGAATGGGGAGAACTTGTCAAGCTCTGTCTCCTAAGCCTTTCCTCCCTCATCTGAACGCACGCTCTCTGTTCCAAGACCATCAAGCCTGTGTCCTTGTATTGCCGTTTCTTGTAGGTTACCACTGTGAGCCCTACAACAACCCTGCAGATTTCTTTCTTGATGTCATCAATGGAGATTCTTCTGCTGTGGTGTTAAATAGAGAGGAACAGGACCATGAAGGTACATGAATCTTGTAGATTCACACATTGGTGTCTTAGTTATCTGATTAAAGCACAGTCGTGTGACTCATTAAAGCATGCTTTTGTAGGCCAGCCAGGACTACATAGTGCGATCCTACCTTAAAACAAAAATCATGTCTTTAAAATTCATGTTAATTCAGTGATGTGAAAATAGTCAATAGACTGACTTTTCTGTAAGTGCTATGAGTGTTTTTTAATTTCATTTGTAAATGTATGTTTTTCTGAAAGTATTTTTTAAGACAAATTTTCAATAAAAATGGATATTTTTAATAGTATTGTCAGGATTCTCTAGAGGACAGAATTAATAGATTGTATGTATATATGAATGGATGTATGAGAGTGGCTTACAGGCTATGGTCCAGCTAGTCCAATAATGGCTGTCTACTAACAGAAAGTCCAAGAATCCAATAGTTGTTCAGTATGAAGCTGAGTGTCTCAGCTGGTCTTCAATGAATCCTGAAGAAGTAGACTCTAATGCCAGTGAAGGAATGCCTCAGCAGCAGGACAGATAAACTTGCCAGTGAGAATGAGGACAAGCAGCAAGAAGCAAAAGCTTCCATCTTCCATATCCTTTATATAGGCTACCATCAAAAAATATGGCCCATATTTAAGATAGATCTTCCTACCCTAAAAAGGTATCCAGATTTAAGATTGGTCTTTCCACCTGAAATGAATCAATCAAGAAAAATCCCTCAAAGTTGTACCAGCTACTTTGGTTTTAGTTAATTCCAGATGTTGTCAAGGTAACAACCAAGATCAGCTATCACAAGTATTTTATAAGCAATTCTACATAATGACTCATGCCTTTGAAGCCAGTCTGGTCTACAAAGCAAATTTCAGGTTACCCAGGGCTACATAGTGAGATACTATCTCAAAACAAACAAAAACAAGAAACAGTACATTGTGCATTATCCATAGAAGGCAAAGGCCAGAATCTTTTTAAAAATGAATTCTAACTCTTTGCAGCATAATGTCTATTTAAATAATGAGGGTCTAAATTTGTGTGTTTGTGTGTATGCATTTATTATAATGGAGTTTTCTGTATTCATAAGATGTAACTATTCACAGCTCAGCTGTTTTTTTGATATGTAAACTAATTATAATAAATAATTTTATTCTTTTAAGAGGGTTTTACGATATAGCCCTGGCTAGCCTGGACTCCGACTGGATCAGGCTGGCCTCAGATTCAGACATTCATTTGTTTCTGCCTGTTGAATGCTGGAATTAAAGGCATGTTGCACAGTGTCTTTCACCACTCCAGAGGCAGTGGAACCTGGGAAAATCGAGCCAATGAATGTGGCAGACTAAAGTCTCATATAATAGCCAGCTTTATTCTGAGCTTGACAGTTCATGCTTTGAAGGTTAAGAAAGGTCACATTGGTAAAGTTCTCATGAGTTCAGGCTGTACACAAGCACAAAGACCAACTTCATGTGCAAAATGGTTTTCCATAGAGGACTGTAAAGGATAGTTTAAACATTTCATTGAGTAAGAGGAAGAAATAATGAGTAAACTATCCACTCTACCAGTGAGAAGCACAAAAACATATTCCAAGAGCAGTTCCATGATTTGAAGGAACTAAGGTCACAAGGTGTGGGACCTTAATGGCCCAGGGTTATGGAGGAAGGGTCAAGAGAGCTTCAACCCCAGATACCTCAGTCATGAGAATGGCAGGAGTTGGCTGTCTTCCCTCTCCCAGTCTGGTGCCATGAAGCTGACTCTCCCATGTCAACGCTAATAAGAATTTATTACCCTGACAGGTATCAGGCCTCCCTCTTTGTTTGATCTTATAAGATTCCCCCCACTCACAATGGTCAATCCTGCAGCCCCTGAGTATTGCAGATGAAGAATCTTCCAACACCCTCACCCTGGTCAGTGCTACACAGCCACACAAACCTTGCCCAGAGATCCTGGCCACCTTCCCAGGGGCATAAATACCCTGTTTTGCCCCAATAAATGAAGCAGTTCTCCAAAGCTGTAGCCAGGTGTGTTCTTTGTCCACACACTCCTCAGCCCTGCATTGCTCTCACCCTCCCCCAGCTAAGCTTCCCTCCCTCCAGTCCAGCCTGGTGTGCAAGGACTGGCTACTCCAAGGGAGAGACAGACATGGGATATTGAGTAGCAACACCATTCTTGTCGTGTTTTCTTGAAGTGTTTTCACAAGCACTCAGAATTCTCCTTATATGACTTCATACCTTGACCATGTTCCAACACATGCCCAGCTGGTGTTTTTTATATATATACAAATGTAGAATTAAGGGATTATATAATTATGGAACCATAGAAAATGAGTTAAATCTGTTGTTAATTGTTAATATTTCACTTCTTTATATTTACCCAAAGCAAAGAAGACAGAAGAGCCTTCCAAGAAAGAGAAGCCAATAATAGAAAACTTATCTGAGTTTTATATCAACTCTGCCATCTATGGAGAAACAAAAGCTGAATTAGATCAACTTCCAGTAGCTCAGAAAAAGAAAGGGACATCACCCTTCACAGATCCCATTTATGTCACCTCATTCTGTCATCAGCTCAGATGGATTGCTAGGCGTTCATTTAAAAACTTGATCGGGAATCCTCAAGCTTCTGTAGCTCAGGTAACCCAACAAATGCTTGTTGTGCTATGAGATATTCACAAGGAGGAGTTTGGTTCCTGATTGTTCTTCTCCTTCTACTACTATTATGTTTGTTTCAGGATTTCATTTACTTTCTACTTATCCTTCTATAACTTTCTGTCATCTCCATTGTATTTCTGTTAACGGACACTGAAGTTTCAATTTCAAATTGTAAGTAATTCTATTTTTGTGGTTCTCTCGCCCAGTAGTAAACTTTGGTAAAATTTATTCTTAGCTCCTGAGCTTGTAGAAGTAGAAGTGTAGTCGGCCCTGTTTGTCGTTTGTACCACAGCTTACTGACCCACGCGTAGGGTTTTTTATAATGTGTATTTTTTACTTTTTAGGTATTGAGTTGATACAGTGTTTTATAGTGTTATGATGATAAATCTCTTCTTTTGTTTGAAATAGTTGAACTTTGGTTTGAACCAGTTAGTATTTACACAATTTAGATCTGGCATATAACCAGAAAATATAACCAGTGGTTATATTTTCAGGATCTTAGAACAAATGTGTTATCTGTACAAAAAATTTAGTCTAATATGCTGATGTTTTCTGGGTCAAACCCATTTGTAAGCTGTATTAATCTCTTGGAGAGTCATTAGGAGCTGACTATGAACTTCTTTATTTTTGTTTTGGTTTTAGTTTGGTTTTGTTTTTGGTTTTTCAAGACAGGGTTTCTCTGTGTAGCCCTGGCTGTCCTGGAACTCCCTTTGTAGACCAAGCTGGCCACAAACTCAGAGAGATCCACCTGCCTCTGATTTCCACATGCTGGGATTAAAGACATGCACAGCCATGCCTATCTCAAACTCACAATTTTTAACTGCAGCACAATTTTTAACTGTAGTCACTCAGAACATACTTTAAAAAAAATGGATCAGTACATTTGACTAAAGAGACAATAACATTTTTGAAGAAGTTTTTTTTACCCTTTTGTTCAAAACTACAAATACCAAAACCTCCTAGAAAGGCTCCTTTGTTCCATTGAAGACTTTAGCATAGCTGTTTCAAGTTTGCTTTTCTATTTGCTGTGATAAAACAACGGTGAAGTCCAGCTCTGGGGAGAAAAGAGTGCCATGTCTCGGAAGCAGAGACCATGGAGGAAGGACCACTGCTTGTGACTTGTCTCCCTGACTTTCTTATATAGCTCAGGGTTACCTTCCCAGGATTGGCATTGCCCACAGTGGGATGATCCCTCCTACAGAATGTAGCAATAAAGAAAATGCCTCTCAGGCATGTCCATAAGTCCTCGGATGGAGGTGGTTTCTCAATGGAGGTTCCATTTTCCCAGCTATGTCAAGTTGACAACCCAGACTAGCCACCATAACAGTTACACAGAGTAAAAGACTGGCAGGATCATTGGAGTTAATTATTTGGACAGTAAGTTTCAAAGATGACTAGAGTTGGTTTTAGAATCTGGAAGCCTTTAGGAAACATTGTAAGGCTGATACTTGCAGTGTGAGTAGAAGGAGTTTGAATGCCAACCCACACCCCCACCCCAAAAAAAAAAAAAAAACAGTAAAGTGTGTAGTTTGGAATAGTAAGTACTCCTAAGATTTACTTTGGAAGACTACTCTTTCTCATATATGTGCAAACTATGTTTTGATGGAACTTTCAGAATTTATTTTATAAGCTTGGCCTGTGTAGGCTTAGGTAGGAGAGTTATAAAACTATACCAAGAGAATGGGTTTTCCCATCCTAAATTTATACCTTAATAGCAAAGAGATTTGTAATTCTCTCCTGAATATGGTATTTCCAAATCAGTCTTCACAGTTCATAATTCTCTTTTTCTAATTTACCTTGTTTTTTGCCAAATATGACCTTCACAAATTACTTTATGTCATGCAGGAGAGATACCCTAGGTGTTAACGAGCAGATACTTCTCTTGCAGAGGACTAAAGTGCATTACATTACCCTCGTAACAGTCATGTATAACTCAAGCTCCAATAGGAGCTGACACTTCTGGCCTCCTTGGGTGTTTGCTCTCATGTATGCTAGTGTGTGTGTGTGCATGCACACACGCACACATATTCACACAAACACATTACACACACATGCATGCACCTCATGTTTTGAACCAGAAGACTTGGCTTTTTTCATATACACAAGTATGTTTGTATTGATGCAACTACATAGAACATTAAATGAATGCTTATAAACAGTTTTAGTTCTGTTCAAGCTGTCCTTTAAATTTTGATACTATTAAAGTATTAATACTTTTTGAGCTTTGAAAGTCCAAGATATATAAATGAATATTTCATTTTCTTTAGATGAATATTTCTTACATTTTAAAAATTACCTGTGGATGATATATTAATAAATAGAATCCTTTAGATAAATAATATTACCACTTTTATAAGCAAGCCAAGCTTATAAAATAAATTCCGAAAGCTCTATCAATTCATAGTTTGCACATATGTAAGTAAGTGTAGTCTTCCAAAGTATAATTTTCAGAGTAAATTCCAAACTACACCCCTTGCTGCTTGAATCATCCTTAAAAGAGGTTTTTTCCAAAGTGATCCTGGTGCAGTCTCCTTGGGAGCAGTCTGCACAGATTGAGTAGGCGAAGATGGGTGTGGTTGTGAGGATGTGGAGAATTAGAAACTCAGGCGAGTGGTGGTGACCATAGGTGCATAGCTTGCTGATGTTGATGGAGCAGCGGTGAGAGAGGCAACAGCAATGGAAGCTTGGGTACCCCCAGAGAAACAAGATGGATGGATGTGTTTGTTTGTTGTGACAGTGACACTTTACATTTCTGTACAGGAGCCATGGACTCTTCAGAGCTCTCAGAGGCGGGGTCCAGTTCACTCTTACTTCCTTAGCGTCCAAAATTCCATTGTCAGAATTTGTCCCTGTATGCTTTTTTTTTTTTTTATGTTTAACATGAACAGAAAAGACATCATGCTTTCATTTGAACCTGTTATGGAAAACTTTTTGTTCATTAGCAGAAAGCTTACTTCATTTCAGTTCAAAACTTTTAGACTCTTGGACTTTGGTTTGTTCTCAAAACAACCTCTTGAGGTTGCCCTATGTACTATACATGGATCCAGTGTCTCACCTGGGACTTCACTGGCCTCTTCAGCTGACTCCCCAGTTCCCTGACAGTAAATGCTTTGATTTCAGCTTAATCTAGAAAGCAGTCTAGTAACATATACAGTTCCATATTTTATCAGGAACCTATTGTAACTAAGGTCTAAAGTGCTTATGAGATTGAATTTTGTACATGTATCTTAAAATAATGAATAATAATGCAAGCATTTTAACCTCTAATGGGAATTCTTTTATTTTCATTTTTCTTTTTGAAAAGTTAATTGTTACAGTCATACTGGGACTGATTATTGGTGCCATTTACTTTGATCTGAAAAATGATTCCGCTGGAATGCAAAATAGGTAAGTAAATCCCCATCCTGAAGGATAAAAATTAGCATGGATTAATTTTGAGCAGAAGAATAGAAAATATGTGGTACAGAAGTCTATTCCAGAGAAAAAAACAACCAAATTTGGATCTTAGTTTTGATAAAGTGCTGTTACTTTAAGTTTATAAATATTGATTTAAGGATTTAAACATAATAAATGTTCTGGGTAAATGTCACTGTTTCTTTGTGAGTGGCAGTGAGTTGGTGACTTTTACTGCTGTGAACAGACACCATGACAGGCAGCTAGGAGGGTATTAAACCCAGGCCCACACTGATACACCTACTCCAACAAGGCCACACCTCCTAATAATGGCACTCCCTGGGCCAAGAATATAGAAATCATCACATTCCACTCCCTGGCCCTCATAGGCTTGTTCACATACACGAGTCTATGGGGGCCATACCTAGTCATAGCATAATAAAAATATATATTTAGTCCAACTTCCAAAGTCCCCATAGTCTATAGCAGCCTCAACAATGTTAAAAGTTCAGAGTTCAAAGTCTCATCTGAGCTTCATCCAATCACTTAATTGTAACCCCTGAAGCAAGACAGGAAACCAGATGGGAAACTATGCATCTCCATGGCTGATGTCAAAGTGGTCTTCAGATCTCCAACTCCTTTTTCATCTTTGTTGACTGCAACAAACTTTTTTCTCCTGGCCTGGTTCCACTTGCTGTTAGCCCCTCCTTGGCAGGTGTCCTGTGGCTCTAGCATCTTGAGGTCTATGTCCAAGGCAACTTCAACTTCACAGCTTCTTGTTCCAGTGTCTGGGATCCGCTCATAATCTGGGCTTCTCCAAAGGGCTTGGGTCACATCTTCAGTTCTAACTTTCTGGAGCACTCTAGGCTCTGATTGACTCTACTCCACTGCTGTTGCTGTTCTTGGTGGTCATCCCTTGGTACTGGCATCTCCAATATGCTGAGGCAATTAGGCTTCACCAATAGCCTCTCATAGGTCCCCTTCATGGTGCCAGGCCTCAACATCTTTGCATGATCCCTTCATGACCCCTTCAGTCCTGGGCTGTCAACTGCAACTGAGGCTGCACCTTCAGCAATGGCCTTTCCTAGCCACTCACAGTGCCAGGCCTCAGCTGCTCTCCATAACGCCTTCATGCTTAAAAGCCAGTACCACTTGGGTGATTCTTACACATTATCAAGTCCAGCTGCCGCAGGAGGTAAACCCTTGACTATCTCTGGAACACAGCTTCTTTGTGCTCTCACAAAACACTTCCCAGAAGATTTCACCTCAAAGGTACTGGTTTCTTCTTAATCAAGGCTAATCTCTTAGCTCCAGCTAACCAACATCAATTGTACCAGTAGTCTCGTCTATTCTTGATGCTAAAGCCAGAGTCATATGGCTGAAGTTGCTGAGTTCTGCTTCTTGCTGGGGCTGGAACATCATCTCTGGTTTTCTGTTTTCTAATTTGCTTGGCTGTCATGGAACTTGCTCTGTAGATTGACCTTGAACTCAGAGATCTGTGTGGCTCTGTCTCCTGAGATTAAAGATGACTACCACCACACCTGGACTTAATCTTTTCTTCACCTAGAACTTGCCCTGTCCCAGGCTAGCCCTAAACTCAGAGATCTGCTTGGCTTTGTCTCCTGGGATTAAAGGTGTATACCACCATGCTTGGACCTGAACTTAGCTGGGTGGAATCTTGCCACAAACTCCCACTCCATTAGTCTGTTTATCTCCTAAAATAGAGGATTCAGGTCCATTCTACTTCCTGGTGCCCCTTTAATACTCTAACCATAGATTTTTCCTTTCTGAGCTTGCTACACTTGTTCAGAACATGCTTCATGAGACTTAACTGGAGAACAAAGGCTATGCTGGGCGTTTCTGAGTCTTTGCCAATGCAATTAATTTGAGTTTCTTCACCTTAGCCTCAGGCAGACTCTTCAGATAAGGTCAAAAAGTAGCCACATTCTTCACTAAAATAACACAAAAACAGTCTCTAGGCCACATTCTGAAATTTTTCTCCGCTGAAACCTCTTGGGCCTGGGCTGCACAGTTTTTTTTTTTTTAATTGGATATTTTGTTTACATTTCAGATGCCATCCCCTTTCCCCATTTCCTCTCCCTAGAAAACCCCTATCCCATGCCCCCTTTTCCTTTTTGCTTTTATACAATTTTTTTAAATGTTAATCAAAGGCTTTATAAGTATGGTAATGCTCAATCAGAAGTGTAACCCAATACCCAACCTAGATATATAAACTATCTTTGACTGGTGGAGACACGTGAACATCTGCCTCCATGTCCCCTCTCTCTTTCTCTCTCTTTTTCTCTCTCATTACCTAGCTTCTCATCTACTTCATCTTCTCCTCTCCTTACTCCATCTTTTCCTCTTGGTGCTCCTTTCCCCTAAGCTCCTCCTACATATTATCCTTCCTGTTAAAATAAAGCTTTTCTCTCAGAATACAATTAGAGCATAATTATTCCTATTTGTACCAGTGAGGTACAAGATAGTCTTAATACCCAGTCCATCCTTTTGTTGACTAGCCAGAACCTCTGCCGTCTCTCTTGACTAGAACACTTAGTTTTGAACCTGGCTTTTTCTTGGCTTTAGAATGAATGTCAGCTGAAAACTCTCCACTCAGATCTTTTCTCTCAAGGTAAATAGCCAGGATTGGCTATGAGACTATAGGTCTTCAACCCTGTCAGAAATCCAGAATGACTGAGTTAACTGAAGTTATGGGAAGCACTAAGCATAGCTTCTAAAACTTAGCCAATTTATAGAGACCGCTGAATACCTGGACAGCCCCTATACTACCGAATGTTGGAGCATCAAATCTTCAGCCTTCTGGCCCAGAATCATATGACAGACCTTAGTGCTGCAGAATTATTAACGGCTGATTACTCTGTCTAGGCAGATATAATCAGTCAACTATTCTGCAAGTGTGTCCTTTTCTGGACAGTAATTTGTCTGTAAATGGAGAGAGGCAATTCTTGCCTAGTGGCTGTCTCACCACAACTGGAGTAACTCCAAGGATGCTCAATTTCTTCTTAGAATCCAAGACAGGAAGCTGTCAGGAGCAGACAGGTCTCTAATCAAAATGAACATTAATATAGAAATATTTGTGGCGTCAATTCTATGGACTTCTGACATTTTGAAATCCAACTATCCATGTAAGGTAACCTGGACTGTTGTCTGTTAACTCCTCTCAGCTATTTCTAAATAAAATATAGAGAACATCCTAACAATAAACTCAAAGCCATGAATTTGCTATAGTCCCTTAACTCACAGGCTAACCGTCCCAAATCAGTTAAAAAGGTTAAAGAAGGACTGGGTCTAAGCCTTGTATTCCTAAATGTGTTATACAGGCACAATTGGGCTGCACAGTTAAAGTCACTCACAGCAACAAAGTCTTCCATATTCCTACTAGGCTGGCTCATTAAAAGCTCCACTTAAAACATTCCATTGCTTTCCAAATTCAAAGTCCCCAAATCCACATTCTTCCAAACAAAAGCATGGTAAGCCTATCATAGCAGTGCCCCAGTCCTTGCTACCAACTTTTTGTCTTAGGGTTTTACTGCTGTGAACAGACACCATGACCAAGGCAAGTCTTATAAAGGACAATGTTTAACTGGGGCTGGCTCACAGGTTCAGAGGCTCAGTCCATTATCATTAAGGCAAGAGCATGGCAGCATCCAGGTAGGCATGGTGCAGGAGGAGCTGAGAGTTCTATATCTTGTTTGAAAGGCAAACAGGAGTAGACTGGCTTCCAGGCAGCTAGGAGGAGAGTATTAAAACCCATGCCCACAGTAACATGCCTACTCCAACAAGGCCACACCTCCTAATAGTCCCACTCCCTGGGCCAAGCATATACAAACCATCACAGTTGGTGAATTGAAAACTGTCAGAGTTGGCTTTTTCATACACACAAACACACAAATATGTATGTATTGATGTAACCATACAAAAATAAATATATCCTTTTAACCAGTTTTAAGTATGTACTTCAGTGGCATTAATAACATTCACACTACTGTGTCTGTTGACAATACCCAACTGCAAATGAGCAGTTTCCTCAATGCACCCACCATATCCATTAAGTAATTACTCGGTGCCCACCTCATCTCACCCTCTGGGAAGCACCATCCTACTTTGTGTCCCTAAACTTCACTTCTGTACTTCTGTAGAGACTTACTTTATGTGGTGTCATAACTATTTGTCCTTTGATGACTGACTTATTTCCCTTAGTGTAATGTCTTAATCCATTTTGCAGCCTAGTCAGTAAGACTTGCCTTTGTAAGGCTGATTTAGTTCACAGGGTATGTTTGTCTGTTATCTGTCTGTCCATCCGTCCATCCGTCCATCCATCCATCCATCCATCCATCCATCCATCCATCCATCCATCCATCTATCCATCCATCCAGTTTATCCAATTACCTGTTCCTGAAGTTTTGTGTTTTTTCCACCCTTTAGTTGTTGTGAATAATATGATTCTACAAGTACATTTTACATCCCTGCTTTCAATCCTCACAGGGACCTTACCAGTAAGTTACTAAATTGTGATTTATCTTCCATAACAGCTTTACCATTTTACATTTTTGGCTGTTACACAGATGTTTCCGTTTTTCTGTATCATGATTATTTGTTATTTATTTTTAATAGTAAAGATCAACTTAATCTTTTTAAAATACATATTTTAGTCCTTTGTCTAGTTTTTAAAAATTTGTTTTTGGGTTTTAAGAATTTTTCATTTCTCTGGGCTATTTGTCCTTATCAGATAAGAGTTTTATAAGTATTTTCTCTAATTCTGTAGGAATTCTCTCTGTTGATAGTATCTGTCGATGTATGCATGGTTTTGATTTTGATATTGTTTGTTTTCTGTTGCTTGTGTATGTTTTAATTTATTTGACTTAGAAATTGAGTACATATGTGGGAATTGGTTTATGTTAACTCTTTAATATGATAATGTATAAATTCAGTCATAATTATATTCTTGGTTTTTTTTTTAAAGATGTGGCTGTGTTTGGGTGTTTTGACTGTATATACATCTATGCACATGATGTATACCCGGTGCCGAAGATGCCAGATGAGGGTGTCAGATTGTTCAAAACTGGCATTACAGATGTTGTGAGCTGCCATGTGGGTCCTGGGAATTGAACCCAGGTCCTCTGGAAGAGCAGTCTCTTAACCACTGAGACATCTCTCTAGCACATTCTTGAAACTTTTGTTTTCATAACAACTTAGTTATTTTTCTTTTTTTGAAATGGGAGTCTTACCATGATTCCTAGGCTGGCTTGAACTCATCATCTGGAGTTAATTGATCTTCTTGCCTTAGCCTTTCAAGTAGCTGAGCCTAAAAAGTACATGTTACTGAAGCCAGCTTTCCAGTGAGATATTTTGCTGTGTCATGCAGTGACACAGTGCTTAGTAATAGCACTGACCTCAGGGTCATAATTCATGTGATTCATGTATTATGAATCACAGTTTTCTATTGAGATTTAACTCAGGCTTTGGCATCCATAGCCTCAGGTCACCATCTGGAGGCTAGAGTGCATAGATGGTATTATTCCCATTTTACTATGAAGGACGGTTGAATATATTTCACATCTGGAAAAGGCTGATTCCTTTCAAAAGAATCAACATGAAAGTTTATCATTTAGACCAAATAAGGTTTCTTTCTGTATGAACTCAGTTAACATTATTCTAGAGAGCTATTTTTAGAGATATATGTCATTATATTTTTATTTTCCTTCTTATTTCCTTGAAATAGCAAGACTGTTTCCAAAATTGCTAGCAATTGGTGGGTATTGTGGGTGCCATTTCTTTTTTTTTTTTTCTCTTTATTGGATATTTTATTTACATTTCAGATGTTATCCCTTTTCCCCATTTCCCCCCTACAGAGAAATCCCCTATCCCATCCCCCCTCCTCCTGCTTCAGTGAGTATGTGCCCCCACCCACCCACCCACTCCCACCTCCCCACCCTCGAATTCCCCACATTGGGGCATCCAGCTTTCACAGGACCAAGGATCTCCTCTCCCACCTATGCCCAACAAGGCCATCCTCCACTACATATACAGCTGGAGCCATGGGTCCCTCCCTATGTGCTCCCAGGCTGGTGGTTTAGACCCTGGAAGCTCTGTTTGGTTGGTATTGTTGCTCTCCACATGGGGCCTCAAACTCTTTTAGCTCCTTCAGTCTTCTAATTCCTCCATTGGGAACCCAATGATAGGTTCAATGATTAGCTGTGAGTATCCTTCCTTGTATATGTCAGGCTCTGGCAGACCTCTCAGGAGACAGCTATATCAGGCTCCTGTCAGCATGCACTTCCTGACATCCACAGCAGTGTCTACCTTTGGTGACTGCACATGGGGTGGATACCCAGATAGAACAGTCTCTGGATGGCCCCTCCTTCAGTTTCTGTTCCACACTTTATCTCCATATTTGCTCTCATGAGTATTTTGTTACTCCTAAGAAGGACCGAAGCACCCACACTTTAGTCTTTCTTCTTCATGAGATTCATGTGGTCTGTGAGTTGTATCTTGGGTATTGCAAGCTTTTGGGCTAATATCCACTTATCAATGAGAGCAGACCATGTGTGTGCTTTTGTGATTGGGTTACCTCACTCAGGATGATGTGTTCTAGTTCCATCCATTTGCCTAAAAATTTCACGAATTCATTGTTTTTAATAGCTGAGTAATACTCCATTGTGTAAATATATCACATTTTCTGTATCCATTCCTCTGTTGAAGGACATCTGGGTTCTTTCCAGCTTCTGGCTATTATAAATAAGGTTGCTATAAACATAGTGGAGCATATGTCCTTGTTATATGTTGGAGCATCTTCAGGGTATATACCCAGGAGTAGTATAGCTGGGTCCAATTTTCTGAAGAACCGCCAGACTGATTTCCAGAGTGGTTGTACCAGTTTGCAATCCCACTAACATTAGGAGGAATGTTCCTCTTTCTCCACACCCTTGCCTGGATATGCTATCACCTGAGTTTTTTATCTTAGTCATTCTGACTGGTGTGAGGTGGAATCTCAGGGTTGTTTTGATTTGCATTTCCTTGATGACTAAGGATATTGAACATTTCTTTAGGTGCTTCTTGGCCATTCAAGTTTCCTCAGTTGAGAATTCTTTGTTTACCTCTATATGTCATTCTTTAATAGGGTTATTTGGTTGTCTAGAGTCTAATTTCTTGAGTTCTTTGTATATACTCAATATTAGCCCTCTATCAGATGTAGGATTGGTAAAGATCTTTTCCCAATCTGTTGGTTACCATTTTGTCCTATTGACAGTTTCCTTTGCTTTACAAAAGCTTTGCAATTTTATGAAGTCTCATTTGTCAATTCTTGACCTTAGAGCATAAGTCATTGGTGTTCTGTTCAGAAACTTTTTCCCTGTGCCTAGGTATTCGAGGGTCCTCCCCACCTTCTCTTCTATTAGTTTCAGTGTATCTGGTTTTATGTGAAGGTCTTTTATCCACTTGGACTTCAGCTTTGTATAAGAAGAATAGATTGACTTGCATCCTTCTACATGGTGACCTCCAGTTGAACCAGCACCATTTGTTGAAAATGTTGTCCTTTTTTCAATGGACAGTTTTAGCTTCTTTATCAAAGATCAAGTGACTGTAGGTATGTGGGTTCATTTCTGGATCTTCAATTCTATTCCATTGATCTTCCTGTCTGTTTCTGTACCAATACCATGCAGTTTTTATCACTACTACTCTGTAGTACAGTTTGAGGTCAGGGATGGTGATTTTCCCAGAAGTTCTTTTATTGTTGAGAATGGTTCTCACTATCCTGAGTTTTTTGTTATTCCAAATGAATTTGCAAATTGCTCTTTCTATCTCTATAAAGAATTGATTTGGAATTTTGATGAGGATTGCATTAAATCTGTAGATTGCTTCAGCAAGATGGCCATTTTTACTATATTACTCCTGCCAATCCATGAGCATGGGAGATCTTTCCATCTTCTGAGATCTTCTTCGATTTCTTTCTTCTAAGACATGAAGTTCTTGTCATATGGATCTTTCATTTGTTTGGTTAGATTCACATCAAGGTATTTTATATTATTTGTGACTATTGTGAAGGGTGTTATTTCCCTAATTTCTTTTCCAGCCTGTTTACCTGTGAGTAGAGGAAGGCTACTGATTTCTTTGAGTTAATGTTATATCCAGGCACTTTGCTGAAGCTGTTGATCAGGTTTAGGAGTTCTCTGGTGGAGGTTTTGGGGTCTCTTAAGTATACTGTCATATCATCTGCAAATAGTGACATTTTGACTTCTTCCTTTCCTATTTGTATCCCTTTGACCTTTTGTTGTCTAATTGCTCTGGCTGGGACCTTGAGTAACTTTGACAACTGTTGAATTTTGTCAAATGCATTTAGTGAGATGATCGTTAAGCCACACAACACACACAGCAACTAGAGGCTGAGGCCTTGCACACTGTTGAGGGCTGGAGCAGTGGCTCGGAGATTAAGGACACTTATTGCACTTTTAGGGCCCCGAGTTCAGTTCCCAGTTTTTAAGTAATTTCACAATTTTATGTTCAGCTACCTCCTCATCTTACTTTTTATTGCTGTTATAAAATACCCTGACCAAAAGGCAACTTTGAGAAGAAAGATTATTTGGATTCTGGGTTATGGTCCACATTATTTTAGGAAGGTCAGTGCCAGAACTTAAAGCATCACATCTGCTGTCAAAGCTCAGGGATCTCTGTCTGCCGGACTCTGCTGGCAGAGGGAGAATTAGCACAGGGATCCGTGGGGACTTTGCCCGGGAGGCATTATCTTTTCCTGCACATGCCAGGGCCCAGCCCATGAAATGGAGCCACCCACAGTCAGGGTAAGTTTTTCACTTCAGTCAACGGTCAAGATAGTCCACGAAAAACATGCCTAGAGGCAGCTGACCAGGATGACTTTTCATTCAGACTCTTCCCAGGTGATTCTAGTGTATATAAACTTGACAGTTAAAATTAGATAGTATAAGCTGCACTGATAGCCGTTTGCTGCTGTGTGCCCGGGCACAGTTGGACATGCCCTAAAATATGATTCCCATACTGTCGTATTAGGAGGTCATTGCCTCAACAGGAATTTTACAGGAACAACACAGTTCAGTTCACAACAATCCAAGGCCAAGAACTTCAGTGTGAGCTGTCACGTGCAGTCAGTAGAGTCACATAGTCACCACCACAGAGCCACAGACACTGGAGAGGGACCTGGTGCCTGGTGTGTATGTGGGCAATCGTTCTGCCTTCTCTGTGCATATGTACATATGTGCATCTATGCCTATGTGCCATGGTGCACCTGGAGGGTCAGCTCTCTCATGGTGCTACTGAGGATTGAGCTTAGGTTGCTACCTATAGCTGCTAAGCAGCCCCTAGGCCCCCTCTGTTAACCGCAACAGTTTTATTTTTAAAAAGATGTGTTAGTGGTCTATCATTTGTAGACTGCTGGCCTAAGTACCCAGAGTTGACAGGTACTGTTCTTGTTCTGTCTTGGCAGAGCTGGAGTTTTATTTTTCCTGACTACCAACCAGTGTTTTACCAGTGTGTCAGCTGTGGAGCTCTTCGTGGTGGAGAAGAAACTCTTCATGTGAGTATTTCAAACTGGTCATATCTACAGTTGGGTCAAGATACTGTCCTAGAGTCATCAGTGCCTTTTAATTATCTGTTTAATTGCATATGTATATATTTGTGTTATACAATATGGATTTTTAAAAATGTATAGGATTACAGTGTGAAGAAAAGGCAGTCCCAGGGAAGGTAAAAAGTTAAGAAAGTATGGTGGCTGCTAGCTAGAGAGAAGAGTTTCAAGTCTGGGTTGTGGTTTGGAAATGTCAGTGCTGTGAGAGAAAGCACAGTAGTGGGGCTTAAAGTATCTTCTTCTGCTTGATCACGTATTGATATGAGGTTTCAGAAGAGTTAGGTGGTTCAGCAGCTAGAAGGAGTCAGTAGGGCAGATAGCAACTACAAGCCTTGGTGGGCATCGGCCTAGAAAGAGCCAGCTTCACAGCAGGGAGCTGGCTGTTCTTTCTCCTGTGTTTTTTAAAGGTGGGAAAGATTTTTCTCACCTTTATATTTGCCAACAAAATGAACCAACAGAGAGCAAAGGAACGAAAACGTTGGTGGAAGAGGCTAGAATGACTAGAGAAAGAGGTCAGAAGGAGGAGAGAGTAGATTTGGTATCTGGCAAAGCTATAAGGTTGTACAGTATGACTTTTGAAAGAAGTTTTGCTTTTGAAGAATGAGAGTAGTACAAACTAAGAGAGCCGTGAGCGGCAGGTGCACTGAAGACCTTGGCGATGAAGAGCTTTGTCTTTGTAGTGAGTAGCAGAAGGATCTCTGTAACTGGAGATGAACTTCTGAGGTCCAGTTCTCCAGAAGAACCCAGCATCAGAGAAGCAGTCTCTGAGCAGAACAAGTACACACAGACTGGTTCCCCAGAGTAGTGGCTTCAGATACTGGAGTGCACAAGAGCCAGAGGAAGTTCTGTAATGAGGGAAGGCCACAGTCTAAGCGCCTCCTGAAGCCGAGAGCTCAAGAGTTGACACCTAAGATGGCAGAAGACATGGGCTTCAGCCTGGAGCATGTGGGATGGTGCCTTACTAGTGGTGCAGCAGGCAACCGATCTTCTGTTCTGTGCCTTCTAGACTAATGTGGGTGTGTGTTCTGTGTTTTTATAGACACGAGTACATCAGTGGATATTACAGAGTGTCTTCTTACTTCTTTGGAAAGCTTATGTCTGATTTACTACCCATGAGATTCTTGCCAAGTGTTCTATATACTTGTATATTATACTTCATGTTAGGTAAGTAACTGACCAAATGCAAGTGCCTGTGGTCACTGGTGTAAAGTGAAGCCAATTTCTCTGTGTATTTTTATTTACCTTTTTCTATGTGCCTATATAGAGAGAGATCTAAGAATTTTAATAACTACACATATTCTAATGTATATTCTCTAATAAGAAAACCATGTTGAGTTTGGAGGCTTATTTATTTACTAAAAAAAATCAGAGATTTAATTTTACATTATACCCACGTTTCAACCTTAGGATTGTGACATCAAAATTTCCATATTTTTCACTGATACATGTGCACATGCATATATACCATTCTGTTTTTATAAAGCACTATCATGAGAACCACTGATAGAGCTCAAAATTTCTGTTTTATATATGTGGTTTATCATACAGAATATGAGATGGGATCTAGACCCTTAGATTCTGATCTATTTTCTTGCCACTGTTTTAAAAGAGAGATACAGATACATTTGATTGTTTCTCTCTCTTTCTCTCTCTCTCTTCCCCTCTCTCTCTCTTCCCCCCCCCTCTCTCTCTCACACACACACACACACACACACACACACACACACACGATATATAAGACCACTATTTTACATATTCTGTGACTTTCTTTACATGTAACTAAGAACAATTCTGAGTCCATAAATTGACAACCACAGGAAACACAGCCAGTCCCATGACTACTACCTTCTTCCACTTCAGGAAACTCAACCAACAGAAAACATTCACTTACTTATACACCTCCACATCTCTCAGTGTTTGCTCTGTATATATTCATCTCTTGCAGATTGTATGACACACATAATCATTTGTGTGTGTGTGTGTGTGTGTGTGTGTACATGCACTTGCACACGTAATCTCATTAAAGTTTATAAAGTAGTTTGAGAACTTAGTTTCATTTTTTTATGTCTGTGGAGACATAGGTGATAGAAGAACCCTCCCTTCTACACATTAAGCCACCCTGAGATCATGTAATTATGATTCAAGTTTCTTCATTAATGTAGTTTCAGCAAACACTGAGAGGTGGGTGCGAGAAGGCAGTAGTTGTGGAGCCTGTTTTGTTTCCTGTGGCTGTTCAGATTCAGAACTAATCTTAGTTCCATGTAAAGGAATCCACATGCTATCTGAAATAGTGCTCTTAAAATAACCACGGAAAGGAAAACTCTGGTAGCTGATGCAGTTACACAGGATAGAACAATGAGTTGGTGACCTAGAGGAGTTGAATGATGAGTGACCGTTTCTCATTACTTCTGATGATAATGGCTACAGTGTTAATTGCTCAACAAACAAACAAACAAACAAATGCACAGCAGCTGCACTGACAACCCCTTTTCTCTCCAAGGACTGAAGAAGACGGCAGAGGCTTTTTTCATCATGATGTTTACTCTTATAATGGTGGCCTATACAGCCAGTTCCATGGCACTGGCCATAGCCGCAGGCCAAAGTGTGGTGTCTGTAGCAACACTTCTCATGACCATCTCTTTTGTATTTATGATGGTGAGTACAGACAGTGCTCCTCTGAGGAGCTGCTTCTTGCCTTGAGAACCTCATTCTGCTTATTTTCTTCTTAAGCAGTCTGTTCTTGTTATTTCCACTGTGATTCTGCTTTGGGGGCAGTCTTGGTTTTCTTAAGACTTATTTTGATTTTTAAATTATGTGAATGTATGTGCTTCTGTGTGGAGTCTACAAGTGCAGTACTCTCAAAGGCCAGAGATGGTGCAAGATAGACTTACAGGTGGTTGAGATCCATGTGTATGGGTACCGAGTACCCAACTCAGGTCCTCTGCTAGAGTAATAAGATTGTTTGACCACTGAGCCATCTGTAGCCCCATAGCTTACAGGGAGGTATTCACGATGTTTTCTGCTGTAAATCTCCACATGCTCTTAACAGTTCTAATTTGGAGATTATTTTATACCTACATTCTGAACCTAAAATTATTCCTAGATCTATGACTATTGAATGTAAATTGTGGAAGTAACAAATCTTGTCTAGATGTATAGCAACATGCTTATTCTGAATTGTTCTAGTGTGTTCTATATTTCCAGGATTATTAAAAAGAGCATTAGTAGTCTGCCTCCCATGTCCATATCAAAAGATTCAACTGAGAAAAAATGTACACTCTTCTCATGTGTGTATGTCATTTTCCCCTATGTCATTATTCCTTAAAGAACAGTATATTCCAATAATGGCAGGACATACCTGTAAGCCTAACATTTAGGAGGCAGTGTCCAGAAGATTACTATAAGTTTGAGGCCAACCTGGTTTATGTAGGAACTTCCAGACCAGCCAGGACTGCATAGGGATTCCCTGTCTCATCCATTCACTCATTGATTCATAAATAATAGAGTACACCAAGTATTTATTTAGAGTTTTTGTTATATTAGGTATTTTAATCTCTCTGTGGGTAATCTTTGAACATTTGTGATGTGTCTATTTAAAGTGTAAAAGCTGGGCTAGGGAGATGGCTTCACAGTTAAAAGCAGTAGCTGTTCTTTCTGAGGATCTAGGTTTGATCTACAGCAGCCACATAGAGGCTTATAGCTGTTGGTAATTCCAGGGGGTCTAGTACCCTGTCTGGTCTCCATGAGTATCTGGCATGCACAGTGTGCACTTATGTCCATGCAGTCAAAACACTCATACACACAAAATAAAAGGGAATAAAGTATAAAGGTTATGTGGAGGTTATGTTACAGTACTGTGCCATCTTAAAAGGAAAAGAGTTGCACATCTGCATAACTTAGTTTGTGTTAGAGGCCTGGACCTAACCTACACCTTTGAGACACCAAGGGATGATTCTATTTCTTGATCTTCCATTGAAGTTAAACAGAAAGTTGAAGATATATTCTAAACCATTAAGGATCTTCAAATAACTTGATCTATAATATTAATGATAGGTATATTATCTTTTCTTTAATGCCATAAATACCCACTCATAAGTACTCACATGCCAAGTAAGACTGTTAGGTACAGTACCTGAGTTTTCATACTGCCTTGGTCTTTACAGAGTTATTTACCAGGTGTAGGTTATTTGAGGGGGAGTTTGTTTGTTATTTGTTTGTTTTGAGGTAGTCATGCCAGGTCACCTAGGCTGGCTTTGAACTCATGACCCTCTGTCTTAACCTCTGTAGTTTTGATTACAAACTTATACTGTCATACTTGTCTATTTGTAGGGGCCTCGAAAGAGGTCTTGTCTAAAGCTGTGAAGTTACTGGACTAGTTCTGACTTGCAGGTTTTGCATCTTACAGCTCTTTTCTGGCCTCTTGGTGAATCTCAGAACCATTGGGCCTTGGCTGTCCTGGCTTCAGTACTTTAGTATTCCTCGATATGGCTTCACAGTAAGTTATACTTGTTTGTCATTGTCACTGTTCCCAAGCTAGGAACAGCACAATAAAGTCTAATCATATCATTTCCTTAGCCACAAGTTTGAACCTATCCAATCCAAGGTTTCCTTCCAGAAATAGTGGATGATAATTTCCTATTAGTCTTTGTTATTGGAAGGTCAAAGAGTCATCTAGGATTTTTCACAGTCACACCATTATTGGAGGGACATGAAGAGTGGGAGAAAATCACATAAAGGACAAAGGTTTACTAATTGATGAAAATATTTTGTTTCTGTTCAGTATGAAAGTAAATGAGACGTTAGAGGACTATTATACATAGTTTACAGTTGAAACAAATCTGAAGAGAACTAGACTGGAATACTCAGTCATGTATTGACTTAGTGATTAGTCAGATACAAAGAGAACAGCTGCATCTTAACTCAACGTAATAAGCATTCTGATTTTCATAATTGCAATTTTTGAAAACAAGGAAAGATTGTTACTATAAATCAACACTATTCATTGAGTATCACTTTATTTTAATTATAGATTTCATGGGTTATAAAATCAGGATGAGAGTGTTCTGACATAGTCACTAGTCTTTCCTCTTGGCCAGTTGGAAGCAATATCCCAACCCTAAGTTTCTTGATTTCCAAAGAAAATAACTTCAGCTATTTTAGTGCTGTGAGGGGGAGGGGGAAGAGAGGGAGGGAAGGAGGGGGAGAGAGAAGGAGGGAGAGAAAGGGCGAGCACATGCATACATATATGCAGCTTGGCATGCTCTTAGAAATAACAATAAAGATTAAATTTGAGCATATAGTTGTGATAATTCTTTGGAAACATTTTGGAGTTTAACACTATTAACATTGCTTGATTGTGTGTGTATTCTAGGCTTTGCAGCATAATGAATTCTTGGGACAAGAGTTTTGTCCAGGACTCAATGTAACTCTCAACAGCACCTGTGTTAACACCTATACAATGTAAGTTTGTGTTCAGTGTCAGAGTGTGTTTGAGTCTTACTTTGGTGTGCTGTAAATAGTTGCTGGGCTTAGAGATGGGATGAGTCAAACTTTTGAGCCTTAATTTTCCAGTCTGTAAAGGGACTCTTTATACAGTAATTCATGTGAGCATGTTGAACAGCTCCTATAACTTATCACAGTTAGATCCATATGTAATGTGAAAAAATGCTTCCTATATATTGACTGAGACATTTTAAAGGTCCTTTAGTTATTTTATTGAGTGTCGGTTTGAATTCTTACTTTTCAGAACTTGTGGGTTATAAATGGGCTGCTTCGATAGTTTAGAAAGAACTTCTCGTCTCTGAATTGGAATGGGTTCTAACCCAGAGCCCAGAGTGGAAGACAGTCATAAGCACTAGGGCAATGAGGGCAAGAATGGAGTCCCAGATCACTGTGACCTGGTCATATTGTGCTGCCCCAGTGGCTTTAGGAACATAATGGAAGACAGGGCTGTGTGTGTGTGTGTGTGTGTGTGTGTAAACAGAATAGAAACTCGCCCTAAAAGAAGATGCATTCTTTCAAAAATTAAAATAGAATTCAGGTTCTAATAAATTAGATGACCTTATTTTAAAATGTTAATACTTTTAATAATAATTGCTAATAGTTTATTTATTTATTTATTTATTTTCACTCCAGATCTTATTCCACCCTCTGACTGTTCTATATCTCATACCTCCAACCCACCCCCCTGTCTCCACAAGGCTGTTCCCACCACCCACCCTCCTGACCTCTAAACTCCCTGGGGCCTCAGTCTCTTGAGAGTTAATTGCATCATTTCTGATTGAACACAGACCTGCCAGTCCTCTGCTGTATATGTGTTGGGAGTCTCATATCAGCTGATGTATGCTGCCTTTTTGGTGGTCCAGTGTTTGAGAGATCTTGAGGGTCCAGATTAATTGAGACTGCTGGTCCTCCTACAGGGTCATCCATCTCCTCAGTTTATTCCAGCTCTTCCCTAATTCAACCACAGGGGTCAGCAGCTTCTATCCATTGGTTGGGTGCAAATATCTGTATCTGACTCTTTCAGCTGCTTGTTGGGTCTTCCCGAGGGCAGACATGATAGGTCCCTTTTTGTGAGAGCGCCATAGCCTCAGTAATAGTGTCAGGCCTTGGGACCTCCCCCTGAGCTGGACCCCAATGCTTTGATTTTTAATACAGAAATTAATGAACAAAAAGAATGCTGATCTCCTGAACTTTCAGTTGTAGAAATAATTGCTGATAATAGGATGATTTTTCTATGTTTTGGTTGTGAACAGAGAAACTTCTGAAGAGAGGTTTTTTCCTTGAGCTTCTCTTTGTGTGCCCACTTCATTTGGGTTTGAGTGGGTGTGGCATCTTTCCCTTCCTGCTGGTCAGGAGGGAGTGGACAGGAAAAGTGGTACAGAGAAGGAGGAGACATTGGCAGGCTTCATGCTCACACCAGGTTCATACTGACAAGAAGGAGAAACCTAAACCTGCTCTTAAAGCAGAGAGGGATGGCTGTGTAGGGAGCTGCTGAACCCCACCATGCACTGGAAAAGCAGCCACATTGGGTAGATTTGCTGTCAGGGCCACTCCATCCTGCTCTGATCTCCTTATTGTCTAAGGCTGTCAGAAGTATCCTTCAACTGAGACAGGACTGGCAGACAGCCCTTGCTCCCTTCCTGACAGGTGCAGCATTCTGACCTGTGTCCTTCACTTTGTGGGTGAGCACATCTACGAGTGAAAGACTGAGTCTGGAATGGATACAGCTGAGGTCTTCGCTTGAAAAGGCAGTGATTGAAGTGTTTCTGCCCTCTGTAGACAGAAACGTTATAGGTTTTAACATCAATGAATCTGAGGAGGCAAGAAACTGAGTTCATAGTGAGACTGTTAACATGGCCAAATTTGTTAAACTGCTTAATAACTAAACTTGTTTACATTGTTTTAGGATTGACTAAACTTAATTAGGTATAAGTTCCTTAACACAGCATCTTGTAAATTATTTGATCTTGTAAAGTATTTATTTGGCTAAGCAATAGGTTTATGTAATAAAGAAATGCTAAATGTATTGATTAATATTTGACAGATGCTTGAACTGAAGTTAATTTTGTGTATTTTCAATTTCAGATGTACTGGTAATGACTACTTGATAAATCAGGGCATCGATCTGTCACCCTGGGGACTGTGGAAGAATCATGTGGCCCTGGCTTGTATGATTGTTATCTTCCTGACCATTGCCTACCTGAAATTGTTGTTTCTTAAAAAGTATTCTTAATTTTCTCTTTTAACAGACTACTAATTGTACTCCTATTAAATATGGACACTTTAATTAACAAATCCAGTGTTCTTTTCTTCACAGTTATTCTGACATACAAAAATAACTAACACTGAAAACTAAGGACTCAATATGTGTGACATATTAAGCTTATCAATTAGTAGTCATGGGCAGAAAATCCAGATTTCCTGATTTGAAAAAGGGAGACTTGAATTCTAGATACTGCTGACATGTCACAAATATATATTTCATTATCTTTTAAACTGATATGCAGAAACCAGTATGGTGGCATCCCTAGTAATCCTGGCCCTTAGGAAGCAAAAACAGATTATAGATCAAGGCTTGTTTGGACCCTGTATTAAAATAGTAGTAAGTGAGACAATCAGGTAGGGGAGTGGCACTTGAATAGTCTGCAGATTTATGGTCTGCTCTTATTTGATAACTAGTACATATACTAAAGCTGTATTAGAAGTCTGAAATCTACTGTAAAACTTACTGTCTTTCTGGTTGGTAGCTTTGGGCTGTAGATATAGTAGAAGGCTAGAGGTCTTAAGGTACAGCTCTTATACCATTTCTAGGCCATTCTTGTGCTGAATGGTCACCTACCTACTCTTTGGCATAGCTCAGGATATAAAATCTGAGTTATCAGAATCAATGAGAAACATTACCAAGACACAGATGTCTGGGTCCTGCATCCTCACTGGTGCCCACATAAAACATCTGCCACTTAGGGATTTGCGAATTCCCTATCGTTTCCAGCCAGTGACGTTATAGACTACAGTTTAGTAAGTGTTTTGATACATGTTCCTGGACATGTTTGTTTCACTTACTCATAAGCTCTCTTCACTCTAACATGTAGAGTGACAGATAAGTATTTACCAGTTAACAGGAGTGTTTTTTAATTGTCTCTTAGTTAAAAGGTAAAATAAGGTACAGTTCAAAGACTCACTGTAAACTGAAGACCCCGTGGAGCTCCTGTTGCTGTTGAGGAAATGGAATCTGAGGAGGCAAGAAACTCCATGCAAGAGTTCCTCATGCCCCTCTCAGCTACCCCTCATCTGTCTCTATGTCTTGTTCTGTGTCAGCACATGGCTATTACCAAAGCATCCGGGAGCCCAGGTTTATGTTCTTGTGTACTTATGGGCTCACACATGCTCACATGCACAGGGAACTCTGCTTGCTTCGCATTTGCTTCACCTTATTTTAAAACATGCTTTAGTATCATGATACAATTTTCTCATTAAATAACACTAGATAGAATTATTTGATAGAATTTTAAGCAGAATAAGGAAGGGGAAAACTTAGGGGTTACAAAACCCTTCTCCCAGTTGGGTGGTGTTTTTTTTTTTTTTTTTTTTTTTGCATTTATTTTATTATTTTTCGAGAATTTCATTCATGAATACCATATTTTTATAATTTCTCCCATGTCTCTTTCCTTTCTGTCAACCTTACAACCTTTTAAAAATTAAGCACACAAGCACAACCTGCCGAGTCCATTTAGTGTTGCTCATATGCATACACATTCACCGTGGAGAAGGCTGAGCCTCCATCTCCTGACAGCCATCAATCACCTGTCGCTCTCTGTGAATGTATGGGCCTTGTAAGAGTACCCTACCCAGGATGGTGTCACCTGGTTGTTTCATTGTGCAGCTCTTACACAGTTGATGAGGCAATCATATTGTGGAGATCTTAAGGGTGCAGCTTGCCCATCGTATATAGAGGACACTGTCTCAGCGGACGTCATGGTCCTCTGGCTCTCCCAATCTTTTTGCCCTCACTTCCACAATGTTCTCTTTATCATTTGATGTAGGAGTCGTGTTATAGATGTATCAACTAGAGATGTGTGCCTGATAGGCAGTTGTTCTCTGCATTTTGACCAGTTGTGGCTTTATGTGATAGTCTCCATCTGCAGCAAAAAAAAGAAGTTTCTTTTACAAGGGGTGAGAGTTACATGGATCTCTAGGTGTAAAGATAGATGTTTACAATGCAGCTGGAATTTACACTGGTTTAATAATGTAACAATAGTGATGTTTCCTTTAGGGTTCGTGACCTCACCAACAACCAATAGCTGACTAGGATTATAGTACCATCTGTGGATTTCCTCCTATTAAAGTGGGCCCTTGGCAGTGCCTTGAGATACCATAAGAGAGAGTCCTCAGAGAAGAGGCTTCCAGGTTAGCTCCAGCTGGATTTCCCCAAGTCCTGTGTCCCAAGTACATGCTGTCTTCAGCAGTAGAGTCTTAGATTTAAATCTCAGAACATTCTTTAAATTTAACTGTTTTAAATGTGTCAGTCTGACAAATACATTCAGTGCTTAGTCATGGCTAATTCCTGTTGGCCAGTGGAATTAAAATGAAAGTACAATTTTCAGAGTCACTGTGTTAAAGGAATAACACATACATTATTTTGGAATACAAAAATAGTTATTTTTGCTTTGGTACACAGAAAGTTGAAATTATATATCCATCAGAAAATAGAGTTGAAACTAGAAAACATTAGACTTATGTTTACTTAATATGTTTTTCTACCTGTACTTCATTCTGTCTTATAACATAATATTACCCTCTCTTGATCCCTTAAAACTTTTAGATTTTTGCCCACACTTAGACTTGCTTCTGTACATGAATACATTGTAGAGTAGCCAGAGTCCACATAAAAGGGAGAACATTTTTCTTTCTGAGTTTGGATCATAGTGCTTAATACTATTTTCTCTAGGTCCATAAATATTCTTGCTAATTTCATTTTCTTACATGTGAGTAATTTATTTTACATATATATATATATATATAAAACATCTCTGCTGGTTCAATATACTTGCCTGCATGAATAGGGCAACAATAAACATGGTGTATCAATATCTTTGTAGCAGAGTATGAAGTCCTTTAGTTATATGCACAGGAATGGTAGAGATGTGTCATACATCTATTTGTAATGTTGTGAGAAACTTTCAAACTGATTTGCATAATGGCCGAGTTAAGTTTCACTTCCACCAACAGTGAATGAGGGTTCTTCTTTCCCCACATCTATTCCAATATTTATTGTATTATCTATTGATTATAGCCATTCTAACTAGGGTGAATGGTATCTCTTGAGTAATTTTAATGGTGTTGGATAGTTTAAAAATTGTTTATTGACCATTTGTGTTTCTTCTCTTGAGAGTTATTGATTCATTTCATTAATCCATTTGTTGATTGTAAATTTTGTTTTGTGGTGTTATTTTTGCAGTTCTTTGTAAATTCTAGCTATTTTCTTGTTTAAAAAATAGCTGGTAAAGATTTTTTTAACAGTCTGGGCTGTTTGCTCATAGTTTTTTTTGTTTGTTTGTTTTACAGAAATGTTTAAAATCTCATGTAGTCCTATTCATTAATTCTTGATACAATTACTGTGCTATTGGGGTTCTACTCAGAAAAGTCTTGCCCACCTTGAAATCTTAAAGAATATTCCTTATATCCTCATCAGATTCAGAGTTTGAGATTTTGAATTAAGTTCTAAGATCTACTTTGGGACTGGAAAAATAGCTCAGTGGTTAGGAGCACTGACTGCTCTTTCAGAAGTCCTGAGTTCAATTCCCAGCAACCACATGGAGGCTCACAACCAACAGATGTAATGGGATCTGATTCCCTTTTCTGAAGGTCTGAAGTGTCTGAAGATAGCTACAGTGTACTCACATACATAAAATAAATAAATCTTTAAACTAAAAAAAGATCCACTTTGAGTGGATTTTTGTACAAGATGAAGGTATGTGTAGGGACAGTTTTGGAGGGCTTTTTGGGGGGGTTGCTTTAAAAAAACAAATACCGTAGAATATGTTTTCATTTTCATCCCAGGTGCAGGACTCGGTGCTACTTCTGATATTCTATAGAAGTTGACTGTGATTTACCTGGTGCTCTTGTAGGAGTGTGTTTATGCCAGATAGTTTCTGCAATTGTGTAACTTTGGAATTTTCGGGTCTTTTCAAAGGGTATATAAATGCTAGGGCCCTGACAGGTAATGGGTTGTTAGTTGGTTATTGGCTGTTGGTCACAATTTATTTAGTAGTCATGAATAAAAAGAAACAACAACAAGAAATTAGATATCCTGCTGGCAAAGATCAAACTTGTCTCAAAAAACTAGATGCCTCTAATCAGCAGGAAGTATTTTTTTATTGGATATTTTATTTATTTACAATATAGATGTCATCCCCTTTCCCCATTTCCCCTCCCTAGAACCCCCTATCTTATACCTCCTCTTCCTTTATGCTTTTATACCATTTTGATTACATGCATGTATTAAGGTCAGTTCTAGGTTGAGGGTCTAGCAATACAATAGATGCAAACAGTTGAGGAACAAGCAATACAATAAACACAAATCGTCAAAGAAAAAGCAAGGTATTAAACCCAGTTACATGACCACTCCTGTGATCACTGTTTCTAAAGGCTTATCAGGATGACCAAAGTATCTGAGCCTACTTCCCTATCCTAGCCCAAGGTCATTTTCATGTCTGAAGCCTACTTCCTTGTTCCAGCCTAAAATTTAGATTCCTGTTTGAAATTACTTCTTTGTTATAGTCTATGCTTTAGATTCCTACCTGGAATTACTTCTTTGTTGTAGTCTAATGTCAGATTCCTGCTTGAAGCCTACTTAGCAGGAAATATTCTAATGATAATGTCACCCCATTTTCTACCCGCAACTTCATTCAGGGATCTTTTTCCATTCCTCTTTATCCTTTTTTTTTTTTTTCTCATATCTAGTGTTATGGGGTTGAAGGAGTGGAAGAAAAAGGGGTGGAGAAAGATGGAAGAGGAAACCACAAAGTAACAAAAGACAGCTACAGGTATCCCTAGCATCCAGTTGATGATGGAAACTGCTTAGAGTTGGGAACAGAGAGGGCCCACAGGCCTAGGATGATGAGCCCAAGGACGGGAGGGAGAAGGAACTCCAGCTTAGCTTAGCAGTTGTCTAGTAGTGAGGGGCCTTCTGCAGGAGACATAGGTAGCAGCTCTGTACAACAAAGGCTTCCACCCCCCCCCACGATGATTCTTGAGGAGAGAGACAGGCATTGTCCATACTGTTTATTCACTGTTCATCATGGAAAAATGGGTATATACAACTTCCTCAGGGTTAAATTAAATACCCTTTGCAGGAAAGAATGTCCAGGAAAGGAAGTTCATTAGCTAAACCCTCAGGGCCCATCTAGATATCTCTTTAGCATGGAAAACTCTGTGTTTGGTGGTCACATTCTTATGTGGGCAGTTGTGGTCACGTGTTCCAGGACAGGAATCTGGCCAGAAGTAGTGAAACTCCCACTGTCCTCAGGTTCATTTCTAGAGTTTCTCAAGCCACTCAGCCTTACCAAGTTTCCTGACATGGTTTGTGGGGAGCCGACAGAAGGTGGCTATCATCTTTGCAGCCATCTTGAGCCATATACCCTGACAAGAGACTTGTTTACAATAGCCTACAACAACTGAGCACACTCTGATAATATCTTGTTTTAGATACCCAGGATTTTCCTTTGGGTGTGTGAGACTTAAAGGCGTGGCTTTGAGAGGCACACAGAAGAAAGGATTAGACATTTGTACTTGGAAGAGTACTTGAGACTTGAGACTTGAGGCAGGTAACTTGGAACTGGGAAAGAGACTAGCAACTTAGAACTAGGATTAGAACTTGAGACTTGGTGCCAAAGCCTAGGACCTGAGACTTGGTACTAGGAACTAGGGACTTGGAGAGAAGAAGAGAGACTGAAGAATAAATGGGATTGAATCACACTCTCTCTGGTCTCCATTCTTTGCATCCATCCTCATTCTCTCTCTTGCTGAACCCTGACCTGCAGACTGGAGCAGCTTGGGGCAGTGTGGGCTCTAACAATTTAGTCCCCAAGGCTTTTGGCAGTTCAGGTTCCAATATTGATAGAGCGGTCCATGGTTCACTGCCCACAACTAGAATTTCCTCCATTTAATGCTAGTATGTCAATTGATGTTGTCCCATTCTTCCAGTCTTGTTTATTTGCCTCTTTCTAGTAAAGACTGTTTCACTGCAAACTTCCTGGTATTCTGGATGTAACAATCATTAAATCCCCTCTTCTGTGTTACCTGAGCCATAGATGTAGGAGCTATGATACAGATGTATCTGTTGGGGTCGACTTTCCACAATCCTTTGATCTCTGTGTGGAATTGATTTGATATAAAAGAGAAAGAGACTTCATTGATGAATGGGTGGTAGCTATATTTACCTATGGGTATAAAGATAAAATTTAGAATGTAGTAAGGAATTTGTCTTACAAAGTGGCAAAGGTAGATTCTTTTCTAGTGTTCATAACCTTACTAGCCCGTGAAGCTGCTAGATATTCAGATCTAGGCATGATTTGCCTCCTGTTGAGTGGGCCTTAAGTTCAATTAGATAGCTGTTGGTTACTACCAACATGTGAATGCTATTTATTTCCCTTTGCAGATATCTTGCCCTGTTGGTTATTGTCATGATTCATGGGTGTTACAGCTGAGTAGGACTATTTAATCCGTTACAAATAATGCCACAATTGTTTGATAGAGCCTTAAGAAATAGTATTATTTTATATTTTGCTAAAATTATTCACAACACATGCATGCACACATACATAAACACACACACACACACACACACACACACACACACACACACACACATATATATATATATATATATATATCCATCCTATAGGGTTGCATTCCTCCTCAGCTTCTTCTAGCCTTTCCCTAATTCAAGCACAGGGAGGGGTCACCCGCTTCTGTCCACTGATTGAGTGTAAATATCTGCATCTGACTCTTTCAGCTGCTTGCTGGGCTTTTTGGAGGGCAGTCATGATAGGCTCCTGTGTGTAAGCATACCATAGCATCAGTAATAGTATCAAACCTTGGAGCCTCTCAGTGAGCTGGATCTTAATTTGGGCCTGTTACTGGACCTCCTTTCCCTCAAAGGAAAACCCAGAAAGTCTGCTGTGAAATTATTTGCCCTAGAAATAACAGGGAAGCTACATGCATGAGACCTCAACACTATGGCTAAACAATACCTAAAGAGATATAATACTAATAGACACACTAATGTGAAAGGCGTAAATATCAGTGGGGAGTACCCCAGATGAAGAGCTAAAGGCAAGTAAGGATTGTTGAGAGAAGGAGAATTACTCTTCCCCAGGGATGAGCGCCCTAATAAGGTGTCTAACAATAGAAGTGATGAGCCCTGAAAATGTATACATACAAACAATAGTAAGCAGACTCAACAGAGTCTGTCTGTGTGTACATATGTGTGTGTGTGTGTGTGTGTGTGTGTGTGAAGAGGGGTCATTAACTTCAGATAGGGGGTTGTTAAATGGGAGTAGCTGTAGGTAGGACAGGGGGAATGATGGATTTTGTTTTAATATTTTTAATTGGCAAATAAAATTTCCATAAAGTAATATGGATAATGGTGTGTGTTTGAATTTATGATTTGTATGGGTGGATATCCCAAAGATGGGGAGAAAGAGAAGAACTAGTAAAGAATCAGGCATTCATATCTCAGTTCTAATTTCTTTACTATAGTAAAGAATCCAAATCTGTTTCTTGATGATTAATTAATATGCCTTAAGTCTTAAAGCAACAGAAAAGCAACTAAAAAGGATTCTAATAATCATTAAGGGAGGGAGCTGGTGATATGCCTCAGTTGATGGAGCGCTTCCCCAGCATGCACAAAACCATAGGTTTGATTCTCAGCACTAAGTAAAATCAGGTGTGGTGGCCATACCTGTTCTCCCAGTACTCAACACATGGAAGTAGGAGGATCAAAAGTACAAGTCCATCCTAGGCTACAAAGCTGAAAGCTAGCCTGGATTACAAAATACCCTCTTCCCACTGAAAAAAAAAAGTTAAAATAACCAACATGCTATTCTAGAAAAATATACACTTGATGTTAAAGCAATGAAGAAACAGAAACAAAAGACATCAATTATGAAAAACAAAGGTAAAATTGCAGACATAAATTAACTGTATCAAGGATAGCTTTCACTGTCAGAGGCTGAAATAATCTAATCATAAACCAGATGCTGAGGACCAGCCAGGTGTCTCAATGGGAAAAGGTGCTTGTCACCAAGAGTGATGTCCCAAGTTCAACCCAGGTTCCCTATGGAGAAAGGAGCCAGATTCCCAGCACAAGGGAAGTCAGGCAGCTCTGACAACATAAAAGAAACTGATAGTTAAATGGAGTGTGGAAACTGAGTGTGACAATGGCTTGGTTTGTATGGCAGACTGTCCATTTGATCATTCTCCATAACTCAACCAGGTGCTGTCTTGAGTAAAGGAGAGTTGGAGGGACATAGGTCCCTCCTATGTGGGAAGGCAAAAGTGGGCTTCTTGAGATAGTTCTTCTTGTTCCCAGAAGACTTTGTTAGGGGACACATCTGGAAGGCATTGGGACAAGTATCTAGGCAGGGCTGATAGAAAGAAAGGACCCAGAAACCCTAAAAAAATACCCAAGCCAATGTCTAAAGAACTTTCAGCCTTAGCACATCTCCTATCCCAGCTGTATAGATATGTTGCTTTTTTTTCTCTGTGGCTTGGTCTCTTGGTTTGCCTTGCCTGGTCATTCAGTTCTTTGTGCCAGGGAATGAACTTGGAATCCCCTAGATAACTATCTTCACTGCCTCTCCCACTCCATTACATTTCTTAGGCCCTCATCTGGGGTTTAAGAAGATCACTACTCAAAGTTATATACCTGAATGAAAATCTTGGAGAAGGACTGGGAAATGGCCATAACCTATACAGTACTCCAAGACCCTTTTCTGATCAAGGGGACATTCCACCTTGACTAGCAGGGTGGGAACCCGAGACAGCTCCATCCCCACTGGGAGTAGGGACAGTGGGGTCTCAAGCTCTGATGGAGCAGGATGATACTATCTTTCATGGCTGGAGAGTTTCTCCCTTAAGAACCAAACTGGAAGCTTAGGGTTTCCTATGTCCCTATGTCAAGAAAAAGGACAAGCTGGGTTCTAAGAACAGACCAAAGGGAACCAATCATCTTTCTGGGGTGGATGGATAGGAGAGCACACATTTCCACTCAGTATACCTGGGGAAGATCCATGGAGAAGGCCATTCCTCTGCCTGATAGCTTCCTTGTTTACACCTGAGCCTTGGATTGTGACTAGAGTAGACATCTGGGAAGTAGACAGTCTAGGGAAAAGGAAGACTTGCTCAACTTTGTTTCTTGAACCATTTTAGCATGCAAGGAAAACCCCAAATAGTCTTTCTGTGTAGAACAAGATGAGAAGTGTCATACATTTAAATGGAGGCCTCTATAAAGGAGCTGTAAGGAAAATGTCTGTCTCTGTATAGGATAGTTTCCTTGCTGGGCTGGCATCCCCGTGAGCTTCGGCTATTTGTCTAGAGGCTACATGGTTGTTGGAAGCTTGTCCTTGTTCTTTGAAGCTCTCAGGGTTAAGAGGTATGAATGTTCTGCCTCAAAGAGTTGTTAGCATATGTGAACTCTGAGGATAGGAGTCATTCTTACTGGATTGGGATGGATAACAAATGCCCCTCCACATACATACACACTTTCTCCAGTTCAGGCTCTCCTTTGTGCCAGCTGTATGTGCTGGAGACACTTTGCAGGAGACAATGACCTCTGCGTATCTCTGGCATAATGGAGAGAGTGTAGGAATGATGACTGGGGCTGTGGGTGGGACTCAGGGGTAGAAAGCTTTCCTGAATATACAAAAGGCACTGGGTTACACCCCTAGCACTAAATTTGGGCATCTCTTGGCCAGATACTGGATAAGCTTCTGATGGTAATAGCTAAAATTAGAAGCTGAGGGAATGGAAACAAGGACTCTGCCCAGCATCTACATGCCTGTCATTTTCTAGGTTTTCCTCCCTCCTGTCTGTTTTTATTTCTTTCCCAGCACACTCTGGGCATGCCCACTTTTATTTTGATTTTCCAGTTGCTGTGATATAAACAGGTTTAGGCAAAAGATCATTGTATATTCTCTGTGTGTGAGTAGGCATGAGTACTTGTAACTATTCACTCTTGGTGCTTATCGTGACTGTTTATATATATGGGGGAAGGGTCAAAGGGAATGTTTATTTCAGAGGCTTTTTGAATGGTGAAGATTAGATAAGCAAGATAAGATTAGGAATTCATTAAGGTCATGGGGTACTAAGCATCATGTAAAGCAATATTCTGAACAGGCTTTTCCTGATTTCATGATCACTGAAGAGAAAGGAAAGGATATAGTACCTATGCCCATCTTAGTAAATCTCCAGAGGGTACTCTGCAGAGGGAGACAGATTTGAAACATGTCCCAATACATTTTCTGCTGTCTTATAGACAGGTAGTTGTCAGCAAAGGTTCTCCTACACTGTGTCCTCCACAACCTTAAAAAAGAAACGCCTGTCCTAAATATAAACTGAAGTATTAAAAAAGTGACCTTTGTAGAATGTCTCCTCCCCTGTTAGCTGATTCTGCCATGGTTGAGAGTTAGATGGACTGACTTCTTGTTGGGTCCCTGTGTTTCCTGAACCCTTCTCAATATCTATCAAGTATTCTTAATAAGGGAGTGGCTTTCAGAGAAGCTCCCAGAGGCAACAAAGTGGGAAGCATTAGGTATAGAAAATCAGACTGCTATCTTGTCAACACCTGGGTGATTCCCCTTTTAGTCTTTCTTACAGTTGGGGAGGATATGACATCTAGTCTACAGGTGTTGATTGTTGTAGTCTTAAACCTTTGGCCTCATGGTATAGTAAGATGGAATAACAGATGTGGTTATCAATATCCAATTTCTGTTGAATAATGGGCAGAGTGTTTTGTAAAAGCCCAAGCTGTAAACTGTAAAGTACCACTCTGGCCCACGTTTGGGGGCCAAACTGTAGCGGCCCTCTCTGTTCCGCAGGTCCGGGTTTAGCAAGAGAGAGAGTTGGGGGGAAGAAGGGGAAGAGACAAGAGACGCAAAGAATAGAGACAAGCCAGAGGGTCTGTAGTAAAGTTTTCTTTACTGTCTCCACCATACACACACCACTACACCTACTACTACTACACCCCCATTCACTACTATATCACCCTTACTACAAGGAAATCCTGGGTATTTATAGGCTTTTGCCACGTGCCTTGTAGGCGCATGGATACCACGTGCCTTGCAGGTGTGGATATGATGTAAGTCTTACAGGCGTGGACAGCACGTGCGCCTTACAGGCGTGTATGGTGTGGATAGCACGTGCACCGCATGTCTTGCAGGTGTGGATACCACGTGCTCCTTGCAGCTGTGGGCACTAAACAGCAAAACAAGCTATGTGGGATATCAGAGTGTGCTCAGCTGTTGTAGGCTGTTGAAAACCAAGTCTCATGTCAGGGTATATGGCTCAAAATGGCTGCAAAGCTGATAGCTGCTTTCTAGCCGCTTTTTGCTTAAAGTCGGCTCCCAACAGTGTTTAGAGGTAACAGTGACGTAAATTTGAGTTCATCGTGTACTTGAAACCTTGCTTGCCGTGTCTGAAAGGATGCATGAACCTGTTTCATCTGGATGACGCTAGATTCCTAGACACATATCACACATATGCCAGAAACTGTTTCCTCCAAAGGCCTCTAGTTGGCTCATCACTCCCTCTAGGCCCCAGAGTCTAGGGAGTATGGTGGACACCAGAGGCAAAGCTGTAGGACCAACCTTGCATGTTAGCTGTGGGTAGTAATAATGAGCTGGTTAGGCCTGGCTGCCTTTGTGAAGATTTAAAGGAAAGTTTGAGAGTTTCTTATCTTTTTGGTTGTGAGCCTAGCCTTTAATGGCTGAGCCATCTCTTCAGCCTGTGAGTTTCTTAAAGACTATAGGGCCATTCATGTGATCTGCGGTTATGATCATCTGTGACTGAAGAATCACCTGTGTTTAAGAAGAGACAAGAGTCACCAAAGTGAAACTTTTGCTTTAGGAGCAATAGGTAGTGGTCAATATGTGCTGAAGAATCAACTGTGATTATCAAGGGAGCAACATCACTGAGATGAATCTTCTGGGACGTATTTCCTTAGAGTCAGCACACAGACACTATGGTCCAAAGGGGCCAAGGACTGCACTTTGTGCTGACAGCTGAAGATGCTAATGTGTAAAGCCTCCCACTTGGAGTAGTTTGGATGGAATAAAAGACAAAGAAAATCCAGGACTGTGGGATGACTGTCAAGTATGGCATCACTTGTGTGGCAGAGCTGATTTGAATCTATGAGACAAGATTTGTGTACTGTGGAGGGCAGTGCCAGGGAAGTGGAGTTTAGAGCCATAAGATTGTGAGTGAGTCTCCAATATTAAAACTAGTTTTTCTTGTTGTTGTGGGTTTTTTGTTTTGTTTTGTTTTGTTTGTGATCAGATTATAATTGTTCCCTGGTTCCAGTTGTCAGATGATTTTGGAAAATGACCGTTTCTGAATTGGTAGATGGATGGGTCCCAGAATGAAGCAGGTAACTTGGCTGTTGGGCTAACACGATGACATCTAGCCATCTCATTTCTCCATCTGGCTGTCTCCGGTTCTGTGACTGATTACTAGAACCCCTGAGGCTGGAGCAGAGAAGCACCCCTCCTCATAGGTAAATAGGGCTTTAGGTTTCTCTCGGAGAGTGTATGATTCATGATGTACTAAGGGAGACATTGCAAGTGACGGAGAACTGAGCCATAGGTAAGGTGTGAAATGCCAATACCCAGTCCAGTCTCTCCTTAGGACAAACTACAGAACTCTGGTTGTTTCCTGTTGACAGACTGGAAATGTCCATCTGGTGAGATAGGGGATGAGGGTAGGAAAAGGGCAACCCTGACTTAAAACTTTTCTGTCTTTACTCCTCCATCTTGTTGCAGATTAAACTAGCTGACTCCAAGATAGTATCCAAGTCACCATGCAGTTGCCTTCTCAAATACTGGGAACCCCTGACTTTCTTTTCTTAGGAGCCAAGGTCCCAGTATCTCCTGGAATACCTCCTTGCAAGAATTTGTAGCTACCTATAGTCACAGAGCCTTATTGTTAGCAGATCCAAAAGAAAAAACAGAGAGTATTTATGTTTTTCAGGATGCATGCCTCCATTTGCAGGCACATATACAGGTTTCCAAGTGATGAGTCACCTCAAATCTAACCATAACCTCAGGTTAGACATTAGAAAGACAGAGATATCTGTTTACTTAAGCCTCACTGATCACATGTGCTCACTGCCACTCACCCATAAACTTATAAAGTTCAGACTCTAAAAGAGGCTTATAGGACCCAGAGGGGTCAAGGACACTACAACAGGGCTCACAGAATCAACTAAGCAGAGCTCATGCTCAGGGGCTCACAGAGACTGAAGCAACAAACATGGGCCTTGTATGTGTCTGAGCTAGGTCCTCTGCATGTACCTTATGGTTGTGTAGCTTGGTGTCCTTGTGGGATTCCCAACAGTGGAAGTGGGGGGTGTCTCTGAATCTTTTGTTTGCACATAGAACCCTTTTCCTCCTACTGGGTTGTCTCATTCAGCCTTCATATAAGGGTTTGTGTCTAGTCTTCCTGTAACTTGTTAAGCAAGGTTCAGTTGATATCTCTGGGAGGCTTGCTTTAATTGGTGTGGGGGTGAAGGGAGAAGAGAGGAGGAGTGGATCCTGGGTGGGGAGAGAAGGATGTAAGGGGTGGAGGGAGTGGAAACTGTGGTTGGGATGTAATGTTTGGGAGATAAAAAAAATATGAACAAAGAAGAAGAAGGGAGGAGGGAAGGAAGGAAGGAAGGAAGGAAGGAAGGAAGGAAGGAAGGAAGGGAGGGAGGAAGGAAGGAAAAAACAAAAAGCTTTTTTGACCTGTTCAAGTGCATGACCCAACAGATAGGAGTCATCTGTGAAAATCTGTACTGTTAACCCAAAGTGCTTTGGGTCCAGCCAGTAGTCACTGAACTGAACAGCAAGTCTCCTTTTCAGTGTAAACCACTAGGTTCAATTTTATAGAAGAATAAATGCCTTTTGTGTGTACACTAAATCGTCATGTGCTGTTTGAGTTCATGGAGAATCTGGCTCTGGAGATGGAATTTGACTCTCCCACTTCAGACACATGTATATGTCATCTCAAAATGTCCCGCAAAGTCCCCTTTCCTGAGTCATGCTCATCTCCTGACTGTGACAGGGAGAAAGAAGAATGGAGCAGCCAGAGTAAAGGTATTGTGACTATAATTTATCTCATGATTAAAATTTCATCTCTGTTTGGTACTCACTCATTCAAAGACCAAAGAATGGTTATGGTAGATTGGTCGTGATAAACAACTGTATGTACTGTTTTATGTTTTAACCTTTATGCGGTTAACCTGGGCACTGACCAAGGCCCATAGTTTTAACAGTACATACACAGCAATATTAATTTATTATGTGTGCAGTTTGAGGTCAGTGCCCTTTCTGACTTTCTTTTATTAATGTTGTATTGCATTGTACTATCTTCCAAGTCAAACAGTTTCCAAGTCAAACATCAACAGTGTTGACTTGTGAAAGATTATCACAGACAGGCTTACCCACTGTTCACTTACTAATGTTATTATAGTGTTTTTCCAGAATAGAGAAGAAAACTGGAAAACTTAAACAAATTACAAATGTCTGAGCACCTTATCTAAGGTGTGTAAAAGGTCAAAATTTGGTATATTGATATCAAACAAATTATTGTTTTTTTTTTCATAATAATTGCAAGGCCTGGCTTAAAGAACAAAAACGTATGCCTAACTAAAGTTTATTTAAGTGTTAGGTTTTTATTTAAACACAAGCAGTACTTAAAAGAACCAGACGCATAAAACTAACCTTCTGGGTGTTTCATAACCATACTCTGAGGCTGTACTAATGTGGTCAGGAAGATTAAAAGGGAGTATATCCTCCTACTTGACATCTGAGGTTAAGTAGGTCCCAAGGGATTATAGGGCATCTCTCAAAATAGTTCTGTGTATCTGTTCTGTCTGTCGAGGAAGGCCAAGGAGATCCCAGCTGGTGAGCTCTAGCCAGTGTCTAACCTTAAATAGGGAAGGAGGGAGTGAGCAAGGGAGAGAATAAGCAAGGGAAGGAGGGAAGGAAGGAGAATTTCTCTATGCTCACACAGATAGAACAGTTGGTTAGAGGAAGACTAGGAAGGAGTTAGATGTTTCTCTCAAGCCCAGGTGATACCTGAGGACAAGCTTCACAAGTGACCTTGACAGTGAAATATAAAGTGGTGAATTTTGGCCACCTGTATAATCTTAAACGCAGCAGGAAAGTATAAAAATAAGATGACTGGTGTGTTTCTTTGACAGTTTAATGAATCACACAATCTATGTAAGATGTTATATAGACAACCATTCTTTTTTATGATTTTCTTCCTGATAAGAAAAATGCTGACCAAATGTAAGATATTATGATCTTGGCTCAATTCAACATTGCAGTGCCTACCTGAGATCAAGAAGTACAGGCCCAATATTGTTTTTTGTTTGTTTGTTTGTTTGTTTGTTTTTTTGTTTGTTTGTTTGTTTGTTTGTTTTGATTTTTTTTTTTTTTTGGTTTTTCGAGACAGGGTTTCTCTGTGTAGCCCTGGCTGTCCTGGAACTCACTTGGTAGACCAGGCTGGCCTTGAACTCAGAAATCCGCCTGCCTCTGCCTCCCAAGTGCTGGGATTAAAGGCGTGTGCCACCACCGCCCGGCACCCAATATTGTTTTAAAATAATAAAGTTCTCTCTCTCTCTCTCTCTCTCTCTCTCTCTCTCTCTCTCTCTCTCTCTTTCTCTCTCTCTCTCACATACACACACACACACACACACACACACACACACACACACACACAGACACACACATATCTGGGAAGGACTTCACACTGATTTCCATCCACTCCAACAGTTCTCAAATCTTGATTAATCATTCTCAAGACCAACCATGTGTGAGGGACTTTCCTGGGAATGGTTTGCCTACTGGCCCTACTCTGTGTTATACTGTGCTAGCCTCTGGAGTTCTCCTCCCCCTCCTTCTGCCCTTCTGCTTCTATAAAGAATGCTACTAATGGGTCCCCAGATGCACCGTCCACCAGAATTTTGCTACAGCACCCTGGTCCAGCTCTAGGAGCCCATCTCTTTAGAATCCTTTATCATTGAACCAGCAGTTTCTAGACTCTGAGCCCTCTCAACAAGAGGTAGCTAGAGCAGTCACATAACCCTAATTGTGGTAGCTTTTGATCACTAAAAGGGTAGGATGAAGGAGCGTTAGAGGGACATAGGTAGATTAGGAATGCAAAAGTGAGCTTTCAGAAATGAAATGGTAGCTCCTTATTCCTGAAAGACATTGCCAGGAAAAACAGCTTGAAGCCAAGATGCCAAATATCTAATCAGGATCAATACGGTAAAGGGGAGGACACAGGGTCCTATAAAATACTCAAGCCAAAGTGTCTGTTTAGAGGATTTTCAGCCTTACGCATCTCCCATCCTTAATATATAAAGTTGTTACTTTTCTTGTCTCTGTGGATTGGTCTCTTGGTCTTCTCTCTTTCCCAATGGTTCAGTAATTTGTTCTTGCCAGAGAGCCAAGTCTCACCTAGACAACTGCTGTCACACACACCCCTTCTCCATTACACTGACAAGGTTGTTACCAATTGAGACTAAGCTACTCTGTGTATTTGAAAATAAGGAAGAATTTGCCTTCAAGGATCTTAGTGACACCCTGACACACTGTCTGAGAGGGAGACAGACGTGTGCCAATCACATAATGAAGAATGGTTAGATAAATGCTGGATGAGAGGTTTAACCAATGATAAATGGGGTCTGTGGAGGTGCTGCAAATGTTGCAGGGTTTTGTTTCAGTTCTTGGCCATTTGAAGGAATGAATTCAGTAAAGAGACAGCTTGACAGTGTGAGCCAACGTTTACTTAGCAAAGCAGCAGATATCAAGTGAAGCAAAGTAAACAGTGTGAAGAGACTTTGGAATGGGCTGTCTCAAGTCAGCGAGCAACATAGGAGCTTCTGTGCTGTGGGACTTAAAGAAGTTTTTGTGAGTATTTATAATGTGAGCAGCATATGTGTCCCAAATTGTGGTGAACTGGATCTCCTTTTAGGGTGTTTCTTCCATGATCCCCATAAAAAATTTGGAAAGGTGTTAAAACTACAATGCTAATGTTAAGATAACAAGGATGCAAACCCGTGCTAGTGCACATATATGGGCCGATACAGTGGGGATAACCTCACTACAGCTCCAAGGATATTCATCCACAGAGAGATATCAGTAGACACAAAAATCAAGATACAATTATCACACATCTAACTTTTTGTCTATAGGGCAGTCTAGGCTTGTCCTCTTTCTAGAATATGTGTAAGTTTTCTTTTTTTCTTTTGAAATTAATTTTTATTGGATATTTTATTTACATTTCAGATGTTATCCCTTTTCTCCATCTGCCCCAGAGGCTCCCTATCCCATCCCCCCTCCTCCTGCTTCTGTGAGGATGTGCCCAGACCTAGCTACCCACCCACCCACTCCTATCTCCCCACCCTCAAATTCCACCACACTGGGACATCCATCCTTCACTGGACCAAGGACCTCCTCTCCCATCTATGCCCGAAAAGGGCTCCATCCTTCCATACATATACGGATGGAGCCATGGGTCCCTCCCTATGTGCTCCCAGGCTGGTAGTTTAGACCCTACTCAGAGATTAAACAGATGGAGAAAGAAATTAGGGAAATGACACCCTTCACAATAGTCACAAATAATATAAAATACCTTGGTGTAAATCTAACCAAGCAAGTGAAAGATCTGTATGACATGAACTTTAAGTCTCATCTTCAGGTCTGGGCATGAGCACAGAGCAGATCCCGAGAGAGCAGCTGTGCCCCCAATCTCACAGAACCCAGGGGAAGCTGGCCTCCCAGGAGCTCTAACCTGGGCAGTATCTTAGGTAAGGAGACACCAACACCCACCCCAAACAGGGAGTAACTGGGACCCACTAGGACCCAGGAAGTCACTCCTGGCCCAGAACACTGGTTCCTTCCTGTCTGTGCCTAAGAACTGACAGATCTTGAGCCCCAGATCTAACCCCAGTAGTAACACCCACCCCCCACAGTTCTAATACAACCAAGATAATAGGAAAGACAGGATCCAGTCAGAGACAGGGCAGGTGGCACTAAAAAGATCCAGATGGCAAAAGGCAAGTGCAAGAACATAAGCATCAGCAACCCAGGGTACTTGGCATCATTAGAACCTAGTTATCACACACAAGAAAGTCCTGAAACCCCCATATCACTAGGAAAGCAAGATTCAGACTTAAAATCACTTCTAATGTAGATGATAGAAGACTTTAAGAAGGTCACAAATAAAACTCTTAAAGAATTTGAGGAGAACACAGGTAAACAGGTAGAAGTCTTTAAAGAGGAAACACAAAAATCCCTTAAAGAATTACAAGAAAACACAACCAAAGAGGTGAAGGAATTGAACAAAACCATCCAGGACATAAAAAAGGAAGTAGAAAAAATAAAGAAATCACAAAGGGAGACTACCCTGGAGATAGAACACCTAGGAAAGAAGTCACAAGTCATAGATACAAGCATCACCAATAGAATACAAGAGATAGAAGAGGGAATCTCAGGTGTAGAAGATACCATAGAAAATATTGACACTTTCAAAGAAAATGCAAAATCCAAAAAGTTCTTAACACAAAACATCCAAGAAATCCAGGACACAATGAGAAGACCAAGCCTAAGGATAATATGTATAGATGAGAGTGAAGACTCCCAACTTAAAGGGCCAATAAATATTTTCAACAAAATTATAGAAAAACTTCCTTAACCTAAAGAACAAGATGCCCATAAACATACAAGAAGCCTACAGAACACCAAATAGACTAGACCAGAAAAGAAATACCTCTGGTCACATAATAATCAAAACACCAAGTGCACAAAACAAAGAAAGAATATTAAATGCAGTAAGGAAAAAAAGGCCAAGTAACATATAAAAGCAGACCTATCAGAATTACACCAGACTTCTCACCAGATACCATAAAAGCTAGAAGATGCTGAACAGATGTCATACAGACCCTAAGAGAACACAAATGCCAACCCAGGCTACTATACCTAGCAAAAATCTCAATTACCATACATGGAGAAACCAAGATATTCCATGACAAACCCAGATTTACACAATATCTTTCCACAAATCCAGCATTACAAAGGAAAGCTCCAATACAAGGAGGGAAATTATACCCTAGAAAGAGCAAGAAAGTAATCCTCTTCCAACAAATCCAAAAGAAGATAGCCACACAAAGATAATTCCACCTCTAATAACAAAAGTAACAGGAAGCAACAATCACTGTTCCTTAGTAGCTCTTAACATCAATGGACTCTATTCCCCAATTAAAAGACATAGGCTAATGGACTGAATACATAAACAGGACCTAGCAACCAGCATTTTGCTGCATACAGGAAACCCACCTCAGTAACAAAGACAGACTCTACTTTAGAGTAAAATGCTGGAAAACAAGTTTTTAAGCAAATGGTCCTAAGAAACAAGCTGGACTAGCCATTCTAAAATCTCCAGTCCAAAAACACAAAGGGAGGGACTTATGGCTCCACCTGTATAGGTAGTTGAGGGTGGTCTTGCCAGGCATCAGTGGAAGTGGACAGCCTTGGTGCCTGAAAATTTGGATCCTCTAGTGTTGGGGAATTTCAAGAGCAGAAGGTGGGAATGGGAGGATGCTGGGAGCACATAGTAATTGGAGGAGGGGGGATGGGGTAAGGGGTTAGCCATCAGTGGAAGTGGATGGCCTTGGTGCCTAAAAGTTCGGATTCCCTAGTGCTGGGGAATCCGAGAACAGGGAGGCAGAAATGGGAGGATGGTGGGAGCACACCCTCATAGAAACTCCCAGAATTATATGGATTAGACATGACAGAGGCAGGCTGCCAGAAGACTAGATTCCAGAATTCAAACAAAAAATTATCTTGATACTAAAATTTGTTTTGAGGATTGTGTATTGCAGAATACATAGCCTTGATGTATCTACTCATCAAGCAAGCTGAGCAGACCTGCTTGAACCTCTGATGTCCTGGAATTGCATCTGGATGGAGTGAAAAAACAGTATCAGATCTTATCAATTTACTCTTCCCCCTGCCCCTCTTCTAATATCTCAACACCCATAATCAGGTTGAAGAAGTTAATGAAGAGTCAGTACCCCTATTCCCTGGGCTTGGGGACTGAGGTGGTTAATATTTGGCTGTCTTTCTAGGGAAAAGTAATGGTTTTGTTGGAACAGGGAGGAATAGCTAGGATTTATTGCATGGCCATAACTTATTGGTAAAAATATGTGTAATTGTTATTAAGATGAAGTTATAATTTCTTTAATGGTACAAATTTTACTTTGATTTCAAATTTAAAGTTTTCATTGGTATGAGTTGCTTATTGATATAAAAGTGAGATTAATATTGTTACTCTCATAGGCATTGTGCCTATATAACACATTTAAGAATACAAAGCTTAGACCCAGTCCTTCTTTAACTTTTTTAACTGATTTGAAATTGTTAGCTTGTGATTTAAGAGCAAATTTATTGTTTGGGTGTTTTTTATATTTTATTTAGAAATAGCTGAGATGAGTTAACAGACAACAGTCCAGATTGCCTTACATGGATAGTTGGTTTTCAAAACATCAGAAGTCCACAGAATTGACGTTATTAACATTTCTGTATCAATGTCCTATTTGATTAGAGATCTTTCTGCTCCTGACAGCTTCCTGTCTTGGATTCTAAGAAGAAATTGAGCATCTTTGGAGTTACTCCAGTTGTGGTGAGACAGCCACTAGGCAAGAATCACCTCTTTTCATCTAAAGACAAATTACTGTCCAGAAAAGGACACACTTGCAGAATAGTTGACTGATTTTATCTGCCAAGACAGAGTAATCAGCCCTTAATAATTCTGCATCACTAGGTCTGTCAGATGATCCTGGGCCAGAAGGCTGAAAATCAGATGCTCCAATGTCTTGTAGTATAGGGACTGTCTGGGTGTTCATCGGTCTCTATAAATTGGCTAAGTTTTAGAAGCTATGCTTTGTGCTTCCCATAATTTCAGTTAACTCAGTCATTCTGGATTTCTGACAGGGTTGAAGACTTATAGTTTCATAGCCAATCCTGGCTATTTACTTTGAGAAAAAAGATCTGAGTGGATGGTTTTCAGCTGACATTCATTCTAAAGCCAAGAAAAAAGCCAGGTTCAAAACTAAGTGTTTTAGTCAAGAGAGAGGACAGAGGTTCTGATTAGTCAACAAAAGATGGACTTGGTATTAAGACTATCTTGTACCTCACTGGTACAAATAGGAATAATTATGCTCTAATTGTATTTTGAGAGAAAAGTTTCATTTTAACAGAAAGGGTGATATGTAGGAGGAGCTAAGGTAGATGGAGTAAGGAGAGGAAGAGGAGGAGTAAGGAGAGGAGGAGGTGAAGGAGAAGAGCTAGGAGACAAGAGACAGACATACAGAAAGAGAGAGAGAGAGAGAGAGAGAGAGAGAGAGAGAGAGAGAGAGAGA
>JANHMN010000001.1:127170509-127197803 GCA_030674055.1 Rhabdomys pumilio | reverse complement strand
TGTGTGTGTGTGTGTGTGTGTGTGTGTGTGTGTGTGTGTGTGTGTGTCTGTCTGTCTGTCTGTGTCTGTGTCTGTGTGTGTGTGCATGTGTGTGTGCGCATGTGCTTGTGTGTGTTAGAAACCTTAGGTATTCACCTGGAAACTCTCATTTTTACTGGCTGATGCTGGAAGGTGCTGTGCATAGTGCTATAGGAAAAAAGTAACCATCAGTCTTACCCAGATATGAACACTAAGAGCTGCCATCACGACTGCCCTGGCAAGAAACTGCCCACTGGTACAATAGTGGCCAAATCATTGTGAGATAAACAATTACTTCCTAATAGGGTTTGAGGTCTGCTCCACAAAATGAAATTCATTCCTAACACCATTATCAAGGCCCAGAACATGTAGCTTGACAGATTATAGATCTTAAAGGAAAATATACTACTATTATTCTGCTAAATGGAATTAGTATTAAACTTAATCTAAATGACATCCTTTTACCCGTAGGCTCGTGTATTTCTCAATCTTTACTTTAAGAAACTTTTTCTCTCCCTATAGGTGATGATTATCACAAAGACCCACAGCTAGTCAAGGTGCAGAGAATAAGAGACTGCAGAATTTTTAGCCATACATAGAACATTTATATTATCCAACCCAATTCCCAGGCTCATGGATCATTCTGGAAGATGGAGTAGAAAGAGTATAAGAGCCAGAGTCGATGACTACAAGGTAACAGTGTTTTCTGGACAAAGGAGGGTAGTTGTACATATGAATTCATAGCAATTTTTGACAAAATGAGTAAGAACTATGCAAGCTCAAGCCAGACAAAATCCCAGCATCAAGAGGAGGTAGTCCCCAAATCCCACCCCTAACTGTGGAGCTATTAAGCAGTTGATAATTGCTGGTTCAGGGTGAGTCAGTTTTATTTAATGTGTGGTCACTGGTGGATCAACCAACCACACTTCAGTGTAAGATCACACATCTAAAAGTATATGGGCGCTGGGTAGTAGTGGCGCACACCTTTAATCCCAGCACTTGGGAGGCAGAGGCAGGTGGATTTCTGAGTTCGAGGCCAGCCTGGTCTACAGAGTAAGTTCTAGGGCAGCCAGGACTACACAGAAAAACCCTGTCTCAAAAAAAAAACAAAATAAAAAAATAAAAAAATAAAAAAATAAAAGTATATGGGCAGCACAAATTGAATTTAATTTTTTTCTTTAAAGAATACAAATTTACATGGGTAGGGAACAGGAAGTAAATCAAGGCAGAGTGGAGGAGTTTATGCACTGCATAAAATAATCAAGAACTAATAAAGGATCATTAATAGCAGTTAAATTTATAAAGAATTCAAAATATTAGAGAATTAAAACTTAAGGAATGGGCAGTGAGAAAGGGGAATTAATGAGAACAAAGTGTACTAGTACATATGTATTCAAATGCCATAATAAAATCCATTAAAAATTACAAAAATGTTAAAAGGTGAAAAGCATAGATGAATAACAAATGTCAAATCCTCACCTGGAGAAAACTAAAGTTCTTTCATCTATTTGTAAAATAACGTACTCAGAGCATTTAAATAGCAATTCTTGTTACCAGTTGGCCTAGGGAGCTTATGGTCATTTTGGGTAGAAATATAAATAAGCCAAGTACAACTTCTCAATATTAATGGCTCTGAGCATTGTCAGCAAAATCAACTCTTCTCAGTAGCTCTGCTCTGAGCAGGTAGATCTGATAGCTACTGGCAGCTCTGTGGAACTAGTTATCCTGCCTCACTCATTATGATGACTCTTCTTCAATATGAACTCTTCTTCAATATCATCAATATGATATTGAAAGTCATCAATATGATGACTCTTCTTCAACATCTGGAATGAACCATAATCCAGACATGAAAGGCACACCTGTGAGGGATATTCTGTTTGGCTTAAAGTGGGTAAACCCACTTCTAGTCTGGACCTTTGAGGTTGGAAGACACAACTCTGATCTGGACCATGAGGAATGAAGACACAGGCTTATGATCCAGATCTTGAGGCAGGAAGATTACTTTTAATCTGGGCCACACCTTCTACTGGACATGGAAGAGAAAAGGTTTTTATCTTTGCTTGATTGCCCTCACCTTGCTAGCACATTCATTACTTCACTGGTATCTGAGCCTACCGTGGGATTCTAGCATATATAGAAGGCCAGCTGAGATAACCAGCTTTGTGGGACTGAACAATTACTAGAGCTTGGACTTTCTATTTATAGCTAGCCTTTGTTAAATTAATTGGCCTACAACCTGTAAGTTGTTCCACTAAATTTCATCTGTCTGTCTGTCTGTCTGTCTGTCTGTCTGTCTGTCTGTCTGTCTATCTGTCTGTCTGTCTATATACAGTATACCTCTATATATGTTATATGACATATATCTATCATATATTTGTGATATATATATATATATATATATATATATATATATATATATATATTATATGCCATATAGAGAGAAAGAGAAATGAACAGAGAGAGAGAGAGAGAGAGATTCATTCCATAAGTTCTGTAACTCTCGAGAACCCTGACTAGTACACTCTCTGACTTCTAGCTGCTGTGTTAGTCACTCCCCTCCAGCAACTGGCTGCTTTTAGTGCCAGCAGCCCAGTGTAACCAGATCTTAGTCTGGTAAGCCACAATATAATGGCATCAGCCAGAGTTAGAGGAGGTCTGCTTATTTAAAACAAAGAGTAGGCTCACACACTATTCTTCCCTCATTTCTGTAGCTGTGATAAAATGTCTTAACAAGGAGTAACTTAGGATACAAAGAGTTTAACTTACAATTCCTATTTATAGTTGGTTATTTCAGAGAAATCAAGGTAGGAACTTCAAACAGCTTAGTAACATCACATCCATAGTCGTGACTAGGGAAAAATGAATAAATAAATGTGCAATTGCTCACTTGCTTGTGATTGACTCAATTTTGCTACTTTTATATAGTTTAGGATCCCCTACATAGGGAATGATGCTACCCACAGTTGTCTGTGTCTTCTTACATCAATTAACTCACTTCCCTGATACAATGTAGACAATCCCTTATTGAAATTCTTTCCAGTTGATTCTAGGTTGTGCCAAGTTGACAGCTAAATCTAACTATCAAGTACATACAGTGTTCTGCCCAACTACAATCTTTCTGTTTAGTCATTCATGCCTGTGCTGTACTACTCTGCCTACTTTTCCTAGCTACAACGAATAAAGGTAGGGTCTGTCACGAACCTAAGTAGGGACATCTGAAGCTTCTGCAGAGTTGCAGTCATCCAGAAAGGATAAGGGGCTTTCATAGTGTTTGGTGAAAGGAAGACCTCGCAGTCTAAGAACAATATTTTCCCATTCCTTACAATCTAGACTATATATATTTTCTATGCTTTGGTGAATTGCTGTGCCCCTTCCTGAATATGGATTATAAAAAAATCCCAACATGTTTTCTCCAGCACACTCATTATTCACTATTAGTGAAATGTGTCTAATTATGGTTATCTTTAAATGAAATTCTTTGTTGATGGCATATTCATCAAAATACCTTTATTTATTTTATCACAAGCATTTTACTTATTTATGTTGATAAGCTGAGCTTTTCCTCTGGATCTCTCAAATGGAGACAGTGTCCATATTCCCACAATCAGGTATTTCTTCTACCGATTCACAATATTTGTTTTAATTATACTTCCAGTATTACTATCTCTTTTCATGTCTTTGTTGTGCTTTCATCTTTGTTAACCACTTTTTTTCATTTCAATAATAAATTTTTGTAAAATGTCATGTATTCATTACAGTTACCCAAGGAAGAAACTCCTCACTTTCTGTGAAAACGGCAGGTGTCCAGTGACAGTCAACAACACAGAGATAGTAATATTTTCACTGGTCTAACTGTGGCTACTTGTGTAATGATTTATAAATTATAGCACCAGTAGATTGTGGAGTTTGCACTTTGTGCTTTTATTAAGTTAATAATCTATTAAAGCAAAACAAAACAAAACAAAACTCCAAACTGATGTTGGGGGCAGAGGAGCTAAAATGCTTAGTCACTGAAGGTGATGCACTTATATATTTAGGTAATGGTTTGTAGGATAAAGAACTAGTAGCAGTTTGTACTTTGTGCTTTTTTAAAATTTTATTCAAAATAAATATATTCTGAGAATCTAGAATTGAGCTATTTTGCTGTGAGACTGGTTTATATAACTGTTGATACAAAAACAGCCAAAAGAGAATAAAATATAGTTCATTCTGGATAAATATGAATGACCCAAGAGCACAGATTCAGGTTACTGTATTCAAGTACAGTATTATTCAAGTACTATTCAAGTGCTATGTTAAAGTATGACTGAAATAATTTACTTGAGAAAGTTATAGAGCACCATGCTTATTAAGAAAATTAATAGTATACTGAGTTTTTTACTTAGATGACTGACCAAGCAGGCTAGCACCTCAGAAAGGCAAGGGAGTCTAGCAAGGTATCATACGGGTTTTTAAAGTCAAAAGGTTGAAATCACATCACATGGGTACAGACTGGGAGAGACCTTTGATCAGTAAAATAGATACAATTTGATCCTCTCCCAGCAGGGAGGGAGCAGACCTTTGATCTGTAAAACACTTCACAAGAATCCTTTTGTAGAAGTGAGGAGACCATTTGCTAATATGTAGGATGAGGCTGCAGGTGTGGGTGGGGGTCAGGGTAACCTGACCTTTCCTAAGCCACTTTATCTTAACAGCTTCATTAAGTTTGTATAGTAATAAAACACAGAAATACATAGGTGGGGGCTGGAGAGATGGCTCAGTGGTTAAGAGCACTAATTGCTTTTCCAGAGGTCCTGAGTTCAGTTCCCAGCGACCACACAGTGGTTTGCAACCATCTGTAGTGGAGTCCTATGCCCTCTTCTGGTGTGTCTGAAGACAGTTACACAATACTCACATACATAAAATAATTATATCTTTAAAAACTCAATAACTTAAAAAAATACATGGGTGGAAATGAGGCAAAAATAGAAAATAGGAAGTTACAATGACATAAGAGGAAAATCTCCAGAGAGATCTGGTCTTCCCTGTCCTACTCCAATTTACTATCTAAAATTGGCTACAGAAGCAATGCATGCTTTCCAAAACATACCTATTTTATGTTGTGTAAGATATATTCTTTGAATAATGTTAAGAGCGTGTGTGTTGGAAGTGGAATGTTTTTAATAACCTTTAGAGATGTAGGGTGACCAACACCCTAGTTTGTAAAGACACTTAATCATGACTCTTCTTAGAATAGCTCATTGACCACCCTGTTGGGATCTCCTTCCTCATTCTTGAGGAGTTGATGACCTAAAAGGTTCAGATGGACTGAAGCTCTGGACAGGAAAATTGACTTCACTGATAACACCTGTGGGTTGATAGGTTCTGTGACACTTCTGACTAGAAGATCAACAAAACCTCTTTGAGTGGTGTCTATGACTTCTAGACTGCAGGGTAACTGACCTGCAGGCGGAATCTTTTGTCTCAGCCCTTTTCAGTCTAATAAATCCCTCCCCATTTCCCTACTTTATCCAACCTGTACGGACTCAACTTCCTTATAGAGACTGTACTCCTACCCCAGTTGTTTGACTGCCCACATGGAGACTGAGCAGCACATCTGCTACATTTGTGCTGAGGGCCTCCGTCCAGCTCAGGTATGCCCATTAGTTGGTGGCTCAATCTCTGAGAGCTCCCAAGCATCCAGGTTAGTTGATTCTGTTGGTCTTCTTATGGAGTTTCTATCTCCTTTAGGGCTTTCAATCCTTCCCCCAACTCTTCCATAAGAGAGCCCCACCTCTATCCAATGTTTGGCCATGTGTCTTTATATCTGTTTCAGTCAGCTGCTGGGTGAAGCCTCTCAGTACACAGCCATGCCAGACTACTGTCTGCAAGCATAACAGAGTATCATTAATAATGTCTGGGATTAATACATGTGGGATGGGTCTCAAGTTTGGCTGATTATTGGTTGGATATTCCTTCAGTCTCTACTTTCTTTGTCCCTGAATTTCTTTTAAACAGGACAAATTTTGGATTGAAAACTTTGTTGGTGGGTTGATGTCCTTATCCCCCCACTGGGGGTTCTTGCCTCACTACAGGAGATGGCCTTTCCAGGTTCCACATCCCCACTACTGTGTGTCTCAGCTAAAGTCACCCAAATTGATTACTGGGATCTTCCTCCATCCCAGGTCTCTGGTACTTCCTAGAGATGACCCACCACCATCACCAACTGCAGTTTCTCCTGGCCCTCTGGTCTTTTTTCACATCTCTCCCCACACCTGATCCTGACACCACCACCCCCATTCCCCTCTTCATCTCCCATCCAGTTTCATCCTTTCTTCTGCTTCCTATGAGAATTGTATGCCCCCTTCTAAGTGAGATTTAAGCATGCTCCATTGTTTCTTCCTTCTTATTTAGCCTCTTTGGGTCTATGAGTATATCATGGGTATCCTGTACTTTATGGTTTATATCCACTTACCAGTGATCACATACCATGTATGTTCTTTTGGGTCTGGGTTACCTCACTCAGGATATTTTCTAGTTCTATCAATTTGCCTGAAAAATTTCTGATGTCTTTGATTTTTAATAGCTGAATATTATTTCATTGAGGAAATAAATTACATTTTCTGTATTTTTTCATTGATGGACATCTGTGTTATTTCCAGTTTCTGGATATTACAAATAAAGGTACTACTATGAACATAGTGGAGCACATGTCCTTGTGGTATTGTTCAGCATCTTTTGGGTATATGCCCAGAAGCAGTATAGCTTAGTCATTAGGTAGGACTATTTTTAATTTTCTGAGAAACTGCCAGATTAATTTCCAGAAGTTCGTAATTCTACCAGCAGTTAGAGGAGTGTTCCCCTTTGTCTGCATCCTCACCAGCCTGTGCTGTCACTTGAGTTTTTGATCTTAGCCATACTGGTGAGTGTAAGATGGAATCTCAGTGTCGTTCTGATTTGCATTTCCCTGATGACTAAGTACTTTGCACGTTTCTTTAAGTGCTTCTTGGTCATTTGAGATTCCACTGTTGAGAATTCTGTTTAGATCTGTACACCATTTTTTCCTAAAGGTTTCTTTGTTCTTTATTTGTATGAGTACACTGCAGCTGTCTTCAGACACACACTAGAAGAGTACATTGGGTTCCATTACAGATGGTTGTGAGCCACCATGTGGTTGCTGAGAATTGAACTCAGAACCTCTGGCAGAGCAGTCAGTGCTCTTAACCACTGAGCCGTCTCTCTAGCCCTGTACACCATTTTTTAAATTGGGTTATTTAGGTTGTTGGAGTCTAACTTCTTGAGTTCTTTATGTATTTTAGGTATTATCTCTCTGGCAAATATAAGGTTGGTAAAGATCCTTTTTCAATCTGTTGGTTGTCATTTTGTCCTATTGACAGTGTCCTTTGTCTTAAAGAAGCTTTTCAGTTTCCAGAGGTCCCATTGATCTTAGATCCTTAACCACTGGTGTTCTGGTCAGGAAATTTTCTCCTGCACCAGTGCATTTAAGGCTTTTTCTCACTTTTTCTTCTATTAGATTTAGTGTATCTGGCTTTATGATGAGGTTCTTGATCCGTTTGGACTTGAGTTTTGTGCAGGGTAATAAATATGGATCTTTTGCATTCTTGTACTTTCAGACATCCAGTTAGACCAGCACCATTTGTTTAAGATGCTTTCTTTTGTCCATTGTATGGTTTTGGTTTCTTTGAAAAAAAAAAAGAACAAGTGTTTATTTCTGGGTGTTCAATTTGATTTTATTGATCAACATGTCTATTTCTATACTAATCCATGCAGTTTTTATCACTATTGCTCTGTAATACAGTTTGAGATCATGGATGGTGATACCCCAGATGTACTTTTATTGTTCAGTATTGGTTTGGCTATTCTGGGCTTTTTGTTTTTCCATGTGAAGTTGAGAATTGCTCTTTCAAGGTGTATAAAAAATTGTGTTGCAATTTTGATGGGAATTGTATAGAATCTGTAGGTTGCTTTTAGTAAGATGACAATTTTCACTATGTTAATCATACTGATCCATGAACATGAAAGACCTTTCCACCTTCTAATATCTTCTTCAATTTCTTTCTTCAGGGACTTGAAGTTCTTGTCATACAGGTTTTTGGTTTTTTTGCTTGCTTCTTTAAAGTTACACCAAGATATTTTATATTATTTATAGCTATTATGAAGGGTATTTTTCTCTAATTTCTTTCTCAGTCTTTTTATCACTTGTATAAAGGAGGACTACAGATTTCTCCAATTTAATTTTGTATCCAGCCACTTTGATGAAGGTGTTTGTCATCTGTAGGAGTTCTCCAATAGAATTTTGGGAATCACTCATGTATACTACCATATCATCTACAAATAGTGATACTTTGACTTCTTCCTTTTCAAATCATATCCTCTTGATCTCCTTTTGTTATCTTATTACCCTTGTTAAAACTTCAAGTGCTAAACTGAATAGATAAGAAGAGAGTGAGCAGCCTTGTCTTATTACTGATGTTAGTAGGATTGCTTTAAGTTTCTCTCCATTTAATTTCATGTTGGCTGTTGGTACATTGCTTTTATTATTAGGTATACATCTTGTATCCCTCATCTTGCTGAGACTTCTAACAGGAAGAGGTATTGGATGTTGTCAAATGCTTTCTCAGCATCTAAAGAGATGATCTTATGGGGTATTTTCTTCTAGTTTTTTTATATAGTAGATTTTTTTTTTTTTTTTGGTTTTTTCGAGACAGAGTTTCTCTGTGTAGCCCTGGCTGTCCTAAAACTCACTCTGTAGACCAGGCTGGCCTTGAACTCAGAAATCCGCCTGCCTCTGCCTCCCAAGTGCTGGGATTAAAGGCACGCGCCACCACCGCCCGGCTATATAGTAGATTATGTTGAGTGATTTTCATATATTGAACTATTCCTGAATCCCCAGATTGAAGCATACTTGATCTTGGTGAATGATGTTTTTGATGTATTCTTAGATTCTGTTTGTAATTATTTTATTGAGTATTTATCTCAATGTTCATAAGAGAAATTGGTCTGAAATACTCTTTTTTTGTTGAGTCTTCATGTGGTCTAGGTATCAGGGTGACTGTAGCTTCATAGAATGAATTTGGCACAAAGCAAGCCTCAACAGATACAAGAAGATTGAAATAGAAATGCATTTTGTGGAATAGTTTGGGTAGTATCGGCATTAGCTGTTCTTTGAAAGTCTGGTAGAATTGTGGTCTAAAATCATCTAGCCCTGAGCTTATTTTGGCTAGAAGACTTTTAAAGAATATTGATATTTCCTTAAGGGTTATAAGACTGTTCAGATAGTTTACCTGATCTTGATTTAACAGATAAGTGGCATCTGTCTCAAAAATCATCCATTTCATCTAGATTTTCAAATTTTGTGGAGTACAGGCTCTTGAAGTAAGACCTAATGTTTTTTTTTTTTAATTTCTTCAGTTTCTGATGTTATGTCTCTCTTTTCATTTCAGATTTTGTTAATCTGGATATTTTCTCTGTGTTTTTTAGTTAGTTTGGCTAAGGGTTTGAGTGTTTTATTGAGTTTTTTCAAAGAACCAGCTCTTGGTTATGTTGATTCCTTGTATTGTTCTCTTTGTTTCTAATTAATTTCAGCTCTGAGTTTGATTACTTTCTGCCATCTAAGCCTTTTAGGTGGATTTGCTTCTTTTGTTTTTTGTTTGTTTGTTGGTTTGTTTTTGTTTTTTTCTTTTTCTAGAGCTTTCAGGTATGCTGTTAAAGTCATAGTATGAGATCTCGCCATTTCTTGGTGAAGGCACTTTGCTATGAACTTTCCTTTTTAGCACTGCTTTCATTGTGTCCTTTAAGTTTGGGTATGTTGTGCCTTAATTTTAATTCTAGAAAGTCTTTATTTTGTTTTCTTTATTTCTTCCCTGATCATGTGATTATTGAGTAGAGAGTTGTTCAGTTTCCATGAGTTTGTTGACTTTCTGTAGTTTCTGGGTTTTTGTTGTTGTTGTTTTTGTTTTTTGTTTTTTTTTTGGGGGGGGGTTTTTTTTTTTTGGTTTTTTTTTTTTTTTGGTTTTTCGAGACAGGGTTTCTCTGTGTAGCCCTGGCTGTCCTGGAACTCACTCTGTAGACCAGGCTGGCCTCGAACTCAGAAATCCGCCTGCCTCTGCCTCCCAAGTGCTGGGATTAAAGGCGTGCGCCACCACCGCCCGACAGTTTCTGTCATTGTTGAAGTCCAGCTTTAATCCATTGTGATCTAATAAGATGCAAGGGGTTATTTCAATCTTCTTGTATCCATTGAGGCTTGCTTTGTGTCCTATTATATGGTCAATTTTGGAGATGGTTCTGTGAGGTGCTAAGTCGAAGATGTATTTTTTTGATTGGGATAAAGGGTTCTGTAGATATCTGTTAGATGCATTTAGTTCATAACTTCTGTTAGTTTCATTATTTCTCTGTTTAGTTTCTGTTTTGAAGATCTGTCCATTGGTGAGAGTGGGGTATTAAAATTCCCCATTATTATTGTATGGGGTTTGATGTGTGATTTGAGCTTAGTAAAATTTCTTTGACAAATAGAGTGCCTTCGCATTTAGGGCATAGGTGTTCAGAATTGAGACTTCAACTTGGTGAATTTTTCCTTTGATGAATATGAAGTGTCCTTCCCCATTTCTTTTCATAACTTGTGCTTGAAAGTCTACTTTTTAGATACTTAGAATGTCTACTTCAGCTTGCTTCTTGGGTTCGTTTGCTTAGAAAACATTTTCTAGCTCTTTACTCTGAGGTAGCATTTATCTGTGTTCCTGAGGTGTTTCTTTTATGCTGCAGAATAATGGATCCTGTGTCACATAATTGCTCACATCCAATATGTGAGCCTGTGTCTTTTTATTGGTGAATTGAGTCCATTGGTGTTGAGAGATATTAATGACCTATAATTGTTTCTGTTGTTTTGATGTTAGTGGTGGTATTGTGTGTGTGAGATTCTTTTCTTTTGTTTTTGCTGTGAGATGATTAATTTCTTGCATTTTCTTGGGTATAGTTACCCTTCTTGTATTGTTTTCCTTCTAGTGTTCTCTGTAGGAGTGGATTAGTAGAAAGATAATGTTTAAAATTGGTTTTGTCCTGGAATATCTTGGTTTCTCTATCTATGGTGATTGAAAGTTTTCTTTGGTATAGTAATCTGGGCTGACATCTCTGGTCTCTGGGACCTTCTGGCTTTTAGAGTCTCTGTTGAGAAGTATGTGTAATTTTGGTAGGGCTGCCTTTATATGTCACTTGCCTTTTCCCCTTATAGCTTTTAATATTCTCTCTTTGTTATGTACATTTAGTGTTTTAATCATTATGTGGTAGAAGGCTTTTCTTTTCTGGTCCAATCTATTTGGTGTTCTGTAAGCTTTTTGTACATTTATAGCCATCTCTTTCTTTAGGTTAGGAAAGTTTTTGTTTATTATCTTGTTGAAGATGTTTTCTTGGCTTTTGAACTTGGAATCTTCTCCTTCTATTCCTATTGTTCTTAGGGTTGGTCTTTTCATAGTGTTTAATATTTCCTGAATATTTTACATTAGAAGCTTTTTAGATTTGACATTTTCTTTGACTAATATAATGACTTCCATTGTATCTTCTATGCCTGAGATTCTCTCCTACTTCTCTTGTATCCTGTTGGTGATGCTTGTGTCTGTAGTTCCTGTTCTCTGTCCTAAGTTTTCCATCTCCAAGATTGCCTCTGTTTGTGTTTTCTTTATTAATCAATTTTAATTATTTATATATGATCTATTTCCATTTTTATATCTCAAACAGTTTTATTCATTTCCTGTACTTATTTGATTGTAGTCTTCTGTGTTTCTTTAAGGACTTTCTTTATTTCCTCTTTAAAGGCTTCTGTTATCTTCATAAAATGAGATTTAAGGTCAAACATATTCTTGCTCTTCAGATGTGTTAGGATATCCAGGGCTTGTTGTAGTAGGAGAGCTGGGATTCTGATGTTGCCACATTGCACTGGCTTTTTTTTTTTCTTGTGTTCTTATGCTTGCCTTTAGCAACCTAGTTGTCTCTGGTACTGGCTTAGCCTGGCAGTCCCTGGGAGGAGCAGGCCTCTGGGACTTGTTATCTTAGTTGATAGCAGGCCTTCCAAAAGTCAGGCAGAGCTGTGGGAAGTATTGTTAGCTGAGTATTAACCTATTAACTCCCCTCAGTCATCCTTATATCTAAACAATTCACCTCCTATGACCAGCTCACAATTGCAATTATAAGAGAAGTCTTTAAGATAGAATAAAACAAGAAAATCAACTCATATTTTTCTGTACTTAAAACTTACTTAAATTTAAGCTTTGTGGGTCAGCAAGCTAAATGGATAAAGACAATTGCTGTGAAGCCTGCTAACCTAAGTTCACTTCCCAGAACTCACGGAAAGCAAGAGAACTGACCCTGCAAGTTCTTCAACTTTCACACACATCCCATGACACAGACAAACACACACTTATGCAGGCGCTTATACACACCCAAACACACACTCACACATACACACATACACACACACACACACACCCAAACACACACGTACACCCACACAGTACCATTGTTAGAATTTTTTAAGTCTTGATTAACTATTAAATTTTGTTGTAAGCCGGGCAGTGGTGGCGCACGCCTTTAATCCCAGCACTTGGGAGGCAGAGGCAGGTGGATTTCTGAGTTCAAGGCCAGCCTGGTCTACAGAGTGAGTGCCAGGACAGCCAAGGCTATACAGAGAAACCCTGTCTCGGGAAAAAAAAAAAATTGTTGTAAACTGCATTTTTCAACAATCAAACTTATAAAACCATTTTAAAGATAATAAAGTAAAAACCCCTCTAAGAGCCTGGACTTGCGTGGGCTCCACCCTTTTCATTGGTTTCTCCTTTTTTATTACTCACTGTGTTTAAGACCTCTGCTAAACATGCTCTTAAACAAACACCAACTCAGCTTAATGGTAGCTCCTATTAAAATCCTTTTCTATTGTAAGACAAAAATCTAGCTTTACCTGAGAGGAGTTCTTGCAGGGGATGGAGACAGGGGTGGAGAACCGAACTTTTCAGATTACTGTGTTCCACAGTGTCTACAGTGTTTTTGCTGTGATATGATTCAGCAACAGTGCATTGACTAATTGCAGCCTTGAATAAAACAAAAACTGAAGCAAACACTGAGCCTTGCCATGTACTTTAAATACTGTTGGTGGTTATGTACACTTTATTTGGCCAAATAAATCTCAACAAGAACAAAAGCCCCAGTCTCCTGGCTCTTCCAGATAACAGTTAAGCACTTTCTGAGAAGGAGGGTAAAGTCTTTGCCTGGGTCTGGGTCCTGGATCCAGAAAAGCTTTAGCTACTTCACAATTGTGCTAGAAGGTAACCTTCAACTCTGGGGTCAATCAAGAGCCATACATAGCAAAAGACTGTATGTTTAAGAAGTATCTTGGACAGCCCTAACCAAACCCAGAAGAAGGCTTCTCATGTCTGATACAGGCTGTTTGGTCAGGTGGTCTTTGGCTCTTTGAGGAAACGCTGTCAGCCTAAGTAAGAAGAATTTATTCAAACTATATATGTATGTTAATACACAGAATTATGCATGTTGTAGAATTTTTATGGGCAAATAACTAATAGTATGATAGCTTATGACTTTTGCCAAATCCTTGTTGTTATTTTACCCTCCCATCTCCTTTTTCTGTATTTACCTCCCTGACCCATCTCTAAAGAGCCTCCCTTTCTCCGTTTCCATGGTCAGGTCACTTAGACTGTGTTATTCTTCTTTCCATTGCTCCCTTTTCTTGCTCCCCTACTTCTACAGTTACTGGAGCATATGTACTCACATCTGACATCTTGGACCTATGAGCCTCCAATAAGAGACAATATGTGATGTTTGACTTTCTGAATTTGGGTTATCTCATTCAATGTGACCTTTTCAGCTCATTTACATGTAAAATCTATGATTCATTTTTCTTCACAGCTGAATAGTATTTCATGGTGTATATGTACAACATTTTTATCATTCATTCAATGATTGAATGGCATTTCTATTTCCTAGCTATTGTGAATAAAGCAGCAATGACTGAGCACATGGGATAGGATGTGCATCCCTTGGGCATATATCAAGAAGTGCCACAAGTGAGTCATTTGATAGCCTCATTTCTAGACTTTAGACAATTCTCTAAACTGATTTCTGTAATCACTTTACAAATCTGCAATACCACCAAGAGTGAACAAGGGTTCCCTTTTCCCCTATGTCCCTTCCAGCATTTGTTGTCAGCTGTTTTGATGATCTTTTCCATTTTGATAGGAGTAAGATGAAATCTTTAAATGAAATCTTTCATTTCCTAATTGCTAGGGGTGATGGAAAGTTTTTGAGATATTTCTTAGCCTTTCCTTTGCTTTTGAGAGGTCTCTGTTAGGTGCCAGGCCCATTTTCATGAAACATTTGGTTTTTGATTTGTTTCTTTGTTTGTTTGCTTTATTTGTTTTTAAGCTCTTTATGCATTCTAGCTAATCCTCTGTCAGATAAAGAGTTGGCCAAGATTCTTTTCCATTCTGTGGACTTCCTCTTTATCTGGCTGATTGTTTCTTTAGCTGTACTGAGGCTTTGTAGTTTTATGAAGTCCCAATTGTCAGTTATTGGCCTTAGTTCTTGGACAGAGGGAGTCCTAGTCAGAAAGTCCGTTTCCATGTCTATATCACATAGGGCATTTCTTATGTTTCCTTCAGTTTCAGTGTTTCTGGTTTCACATTTAGGTCTTTAATCTATTTGGAGAATTTGTGCAGTGATAGATGCAGATCTAATTTTATTTTTCTGAATATGGACATCCAGTTTCCCTATAAAATTTGCTAAAGATTGTTAGGCGTCCTCGTTAGATGTCCGCGCAGCTCAGAACAGACCACCACACAGTTGGGGGGGAAGGGGAGGTTTGTTCAGGAGATAGTGCAAAGGTAGGGGGAAGAAGATGGAAGAAGAAGAGAGGAAAAAGAAAAGTAGAGACCAGCCATGACCACGTGGAGAGAGAGGAAGAGAAGAGGGAGGGGGAAAGGGACAGAGAAGCTAGAGGCAAGAGAGTAAGAGGGTAAGAGAGAGTAAGAGATTAAGAGAGAGAGGAGGAGGCAAGCAGCCCCTTTTATAGTAGACCAGGCCTACCTGGCTGTTGCCAGATAACTGTGGGGAGGAGCATACCTGGCTGTTGCCAGGTAACTGGGGAGGTGGAGTTTAGACAGAATTTTCCCTGTTTATGGTTTTGTTTGGCAACTTTGCCAGATACTAAATAGCTGAAGCTACATATATTTATTTTGGAGTTTTTTGTCTTATTCCATTGATCTACACATCTGTTTTGTGGACCATACTGTTTTTATTACTATAGCTGTATAAAACAACTTAATATTGGGAATAAGAAACACAAGCAATGGAAGAAACTCCAATTTGTAAGCTGTCCATCTTGAGCCTGCTTGTGCAGCACTTGAACTCTGGTTAATAAAAATGCCAGGAAGAAATTGCCCTGGGCTGAGCCAGTCAAGGAAAAGAGGAAAAGTGCCTAAAATTATAGAGGTTATAAATTGCTCAAGTTGGCTGAAGTCATCACTGATCAATTCCTGTGAGCCAGGATGTCCCTTGCCAAATAAGGTAAGGGCTAGGCTAGAGCCATACTCCCCTCCCCCCATTCCCTGCTAAACTAATTTTAAAAACCAGCCTTCCAGCTCTCAGCACTAATCTGCTCCATTGGAGGAGTCTGAGGGTCCAAGCTTAACCTCTTTGCTTTTGCATACAGATTTGGACTCCTGGTGGTCTTTGGGGACCCCTGAAATCTGTGCACAACAGGAATGGTAATTCTCCGGTATTGTTGTTCTTGTTCGGGATTGTTTTGGCTATCTGGGGTGTTCTGTGACTCTACAGTCAGCCTGATTCTTTGGATTGGAGAATTGGAGGTATTTGTCTTAGTCAATGTTTTATTGCTATGAAGAGACAAGATGACCATGGTAATTCTCATGAAGGAAAACATTTAGTTGGGGCGGACTTACAGGCTCAGAGGTTTAGTCCATTCTCATCATGGTGGGAACCATGGAAGTGTAAGAATTCAGTTAAACTTAATTTTTAGTTAAAGTTAATTTTTAACTGCCTGCCCCAGGATGATTCCTGGAAGGAGCACATTCCTTAGTCCAAGGACACCTACTGGATTACCCTGCTGGATTAACATTCAGAGGAAGAAGGAATTAACATTCCTCAGACCACAGGGAAGAGAGCCCACCAGCATGTAGGGATTACCCAGAGCATGTAGACACATTCTGCAGGACGGACCAACCCTTGACACTTACAGACAAGGGAGGTCCTTGCTACCTCATTCTCCAAAGACAAATCACTTTAAAAGTCACACTGTACTGCCAATCATATTGTGCCTCATCACTGTTTCTTTAGTACACCTCTTAAACTGTATAAAAACTGCTCTTAACCTCAACTTAGGGCTCTCTTGCCTACAATGTAAGGTAGCCCTGGTGCTCCAGTATCATTAAACCTCATGTTATTGCAGCAAATCCCATCCGTGTGAGTTTCTGGGGGAGCACGTCCCCTGGTTTTGGATTTTACAGTCCAACAGCAGCAGGCAAACAGACATTATACTGGAGTAGGAAGAGTTCTACATCTTGATCAGCAGACAGCAGGCAGAGAGAGAGAGAGAGAGAGAGAGAGAGAGAGAGAGAGAGAGAGAGAGAGAGGTCGTGTCTCATTTGCAAGCCCAACAAACCAACCAGGAGCTGACTCCCATGCAATCACATTAGGGTCTTTTTATTTGAATTCCACTGACTCACGGGACAGTTTGGTGAAGCAGTCCCAAACTCTCAACAAGACAAGGTTTTATAAGAAATGAGAACAAACGAGGGGGTGTCGATCCTGGCAAGCAATTGAATGAGTATTGTAAGCAAATAGGCGGGTGCTCTGAAACAAGATCGTATATAATCACAAACAGTCTAAAAGTACATCTGGAACAATCAGACTAATCTTTGATTAACTGTTGCTAGGAAGTAGCTAAGGAGTAACTCTGGCCAGGGGCAAGCTGTAGGGTCAAATATAAAGCTTAAACAGATGAAAGATACAGTTAGGTGTGTCCTGAAGAGAAGCAGCTTAGGTGTGCCTCTAAAAGACTCCTTAGATAAGAATTCGGAAGAATAAAAAATTCCTGCCTATTTTAAGGCAAGTTGCTTGGGAGAGGTCCTGTGGAATTTGTTCTATGACCTAAGGTAAAGTCAGCTGGGTAGCCTTGAGCTACCCTACTGTAAAAGTGAAATGGTTCATCCTTACTGCCTTGGCTTGTAGCCCTGTACCCCATGACGGTGACATGGTTAAGTCTGCCAAGGGTATAACAGAGGAACTGGAAGATTTCTTTGATAAGCAATTGGACCTTTGACAAGCTCTCTATTTTGGCTTAGAAAAGCCTTCATAGAAGAGAGAGAGATTTTCTCTTTGGGCTTTCAGGAACAACAGAGAAGCAGCTGGCAGGACACCTGTGAAACAGGATTCTAGGAAGGAGAGCTAAGGAGCCTTCTTGGGTTTGGAGGAGCTCAAGGGAAATGTAGACTAATTGGGTAGAATGATATGTAGAGTGAAAAATTATAAAAACCATTTTATGAAATATATATAGGCTTTTCCTTTACTTTGAGCAAAAGAATGCAGGCTCCAGAAGGCAGAACTGAATGTAAGACTTCAGGCCTTCATTGACCCGAGATATTTCGGGTGGAGGGCATTATCCCTGAATCAGAGGACACTTGCTGGATTACATTCCTCAAGCCTCAGGGAAAAGAACCCACCTGAGGGTGAGAAAAGCCCAAAGCAGGAAGACACATTCCTGACCACAAAAAAATGCAAGTCACCTAGGAGGGACTCCGACCGGAGCAAGTGAGAAATAGTTTAACCTGAAATAGTCGGTAATAACATGGTAAGACTACATTCTTGAGAAGAATGAGTGTGCAGAGTGATTTTCACATGATCCTGTATCATTTAGGTTTGGGCTCCTCTGGAATGTTTTGATATTCTTATGTTATGTATCCTTGACAACTCCTCACCCCCCTTCCCACTCCCCTGGTTTGTGGTTTACCTCTTTAAAAACCCTCCCCAGACTGACTGGCTTTGTCAAACTGTACTCCTGTGCGAGTGTGCAGTTTGAACGCTGGCTGCCAGCTCTCTAATAAACCTCTGCTAATTGCATCCAGTAATGGTGTCTTGGACTTTGTGGGTGTTTGAGACTTCCCGAGACTTGAGTAAGAGTCTCCTGAATTTGGGGGCTTCAGATACAGATAGAAAGAAATTTCTAAAGAGCTAGCAGTTTAGTTGTAGCATCAGGCTTGCAAAAGATATTTTGTATATAGTTATGAAAATAGTTACCTCACTAAGATAGAATGGTTTTGCCTCAGTTTTAGCCTCCCATGTCTTTTTTGATGTAAATATTAGTTAAAATTTAAAGGGATAAATATTCTCAGTGGCAAACTTAACCCAACAAGTTCACACCTCCTGATGGTGCCACTCACTGGTGACCACCATTCAAATCTATAAGCCTATGGGGGCCATTCCTAATTCAAATACCACACCATTGATACAAGTTATGATTTGAATGTGTGTTAATTGTGATCAAAGTGTTGTTGATATTTGGTTGTGGTGTTCATGGTATTTTGTGTTTTAACAACTATGGCTTCACATTTCTTTCCACAGTGTCTCTGTTATGCTCAGTTCCTCTTCAGCCTCAAATATTGCTTTCTGTGTTTCCTTTAGGTTTTGTTTGTTAGATATACAACTTTTAGACTGTATGAATCATTGAAGGTTTTTCTTCTTTATTTAAGGCAGATGGTTTTGCTGGATATATTCTAGGTCAGCTGAAGAGCTCAGCTCAGGAACTTTGGAACACTTGCCTCCCCTACCCAGGGAGAAACTAATTAATATTCCTGGTCAGCTCTGAAACTTTGGAAAGGTCATGGGACATTTGCTGGATGGGAGATGCTGGTTAACATTCCTTAGACCACAGGTGAAGGAACCCACCTGTGGGTGAGGAAGGCCCAGAGCACATAGACATATTCCACAGGACCAACCCTTGCCACCTACAGACAAGGGAGGTCCTTGCCACCTTATTCTCTAAAGATCAATCAGTTTAAAAAATCACTCTGTTCTGCCAATCACATTGTGCCTAATGGCTGCTGCCCTAAAACCTGTATAAAAACTGGCCAAATGAGATGCCCCTGGGTCACTGTCTCTCCTTTGGGTGCAGGGCAACCCCAACACATTGGAACAATAAATTTCTCTTGCTTTTTGCATCAATTCTCAGCTCTTCATGGATGACTCAGGATGTCTCCAGTAAGCTTAGGTTCACAAGAGTCTTACACAGCTGTGATAGTCTTTTAAGGGTTAGAATATTCTTTGCATTTCAAATGAAATTCTTTGCATTTCAAACTTTCCATTGAGCTGTTTATTTTGATGGGTTTTCTTTTTATATGTGACTTGTATTTTTTTCTCTTACAGCTTTCAATTCATTTTCTTTGTTATTGAAGGAAGCTCAGGCCTCAACCTAAACATTAACTTATCCAGAGACATGCTCTGGGAGAAACACATTCCAAAGACTTACGCACATTCCAGGAAGGGCTCAAGATAAGAGGATTAAAAGGTCATCAGGAAGCTTGGCCCTTAGCCCAATAAACCTGGGTAAACAGGAGCTATGGTAATGTGCAAATATGAGTTGCCAAGAAACCGAGTGTGGGAGCAGCTGTTTGAGGTCAGCCTTTGTGGTTAGCATTGCCTAAGAGGTGACTGTAAGATTGTTCTTGTAAACTCTGTGAAAACTGTATAAAAACTGCTCTTAGCTTTAGCTCGGGGTTCCTCTAGCCTGGGTGGGGGGAGTGGGGGCAGTACACTGGAATCAATAAGCTTCTTGCTTTTGTATCGAACCCCGTGTTCATGAGTGTTTCTGTGGGAGCACGTCTTCCCGGTTTGGATCTAAGGGTCCAACATTGTGTGTGTTTAGTATTTTACCTGTGGTATGCCATGAAAAGTTTCTTTTCTGGTCTTGTTTATTTGATATTCTTTGTGCTTCTTGTTTCTGTATAGGTTTATCTTTCCTTCTACAAACACACTTTCAAAGTTGTCCTCTGACTTTTAACATATTTTGTGGCACATAGTTGTTTACATACACATATAATCACATACATAATAAAGAGAAATTGCAAAAGAAACAAATCTATATAACTCTAGATTCACCTTTCAATTTCAATCTTGGAATCACAAGTTGTCATTTAACCTTGGGTGTGCACACACTAAGCCCCACCCTCTAAGGCTGCATTACCCCTGTGCCTCTAGGGTGGTCTCAGGAGTCAAGGCCTGCTGCTCTTTGGCCTTGTAGAATAGCAGAATACCTTGAGCTAAACAGCAGGGGGTTGCTCAGGCATCTGGATCTTTTCCAGTTGGCATCAGGCACAGGTGTTGGTCAACTTCAACAGCTCTAGGAACAGTCTCTTAGTAGCCTGAAAAATCATTTCTCACACAAGAGGGACATTCTGGGTGTGGAACAAGGACAAGGGACACTCTAGCCAGCGCCAGTTCCCAGGGGGAATTAGTTTTTAGGGTTCTGTTTATTCTCTCTACCTGTCCTGAGCTTTGGAGACAGTACAAACAATGGAGCTTCTAACTAGTCTCTAATATCTCTGGCAATTCCTGACTTACCTTAGAAACAAAAAGCAAAACCGCTATCTAATCTAATTATCTCAGCTACTTGAAAGATCTCTATTTTAGGCTGTTTTCTCCTAGGTATTTTCTTATTTACTCTTAGTCTCATAAGCCTTTGCTTGCTGGCATATCTTACACTGTCTTATTATTTCTCTGGCCAAAAACCTGAGGTCCATTATACGCTTTAAATCTCTTGGCTGCTTGGTTGCACTCATATCTTAAGAGTCTATCTGTGCATTTAGCCTGGTAAGTCTTTTGTTTTCTGGGGAGTATAGTTCTCCCTTCTTGTGTGCACCATTGTCTCTTTTCCTCTCGATAGTAGCTGGCAGGATGGCTAGCAATCTGAGTTCTTTCTCTTTGTTTTAAGTGAGGCCATTTCTTAGGCCCACAACTGGAACAGGCTCTTGTATCAAGCCACTTGATCTGTCCAGTTACTGCCTCAGGCCACTGAGTCTCCTCACTTTTGGTGTCCTGAGCAATGAATATTTACAGCTGTTGGCTTCATCAGGGTTTCCTCTCTTGGTATATAGCCCTGTGGACATGGGCTGTGGCAAAAGCATACCTGCTGTTGATTTTTTCTTGTCGGCCCCAAGTTCCAAGGTTGTTCTCTGCACCAACGAGCCCAGGGTTGAGGAGTCAGCCCAGATGACATTTGTGTCGTCCATCACAGCAGCACCGGCTTGTCTCTGACCAGCATGGAGAAAACTGCTCCTGTCTGTAAAGCAGGTTACCTCGGCTCCCGGCTTGAGTCAGTAGGAGAAGCCTTTCCTCTACCCATGAGTTATTGTCAGCTAGTTGCAGCCCGTTGGGTAGGAAATATATCTGGGCCCCCATCCTGGGGAGTAAGTCTCAACCCGACAAAGGGTAGGAACAGTCTAGGATGATCATAAATGAATGGGATATCTAGCCCATCTCTTAATCCACCACTCTTCGGGGTAGTCCACGAATACATTTTGGTCCATTGACCTGAAGGAGGACCCTGTGTCTATCAAAAGTTGGGTGGCTCCAAGCCACCCCATCTATCTCAATAGCTGCCTTCACACAGAGCTAATATCTTCACCATTTGGGGTGTTTTTCAAGGCCTGGGATTTCCTGACCCTGGCTTCTATTTGTTAGGGCCCTCTTGGACCCCAAAGCTGGCTCCTTTACTTGCAATGTGCACACTGGTCTTTTTCAAGGAGTTTCTTATCTCTCTTTGATTTGAGTCCCTCTTCTCTGCTTTCTGTAAATTCTTTTCCTGTCACCTTTCTTTTTCTTCACCTCTCTCTAGTCTCAGCAACTTACACTAAACCTTTTATCTCCTCTTCTCTATTCCTTTTTTCTAGACTTTCTCAGCAACTTATATTAAACCTTTTATCTTATACTAAACCTCCTCATGACTTATCTCGTAGTCTCTCTAGCCTCTGAAGCCTTGTCTATACTGACAGAATGTCTAGAAAGTCTTGGGCAACTTATCTGATCCCTGCTTAACCTCATGTGCCTTGGTGAAAATTAGTGGGGTCTCATGTTCTTATACAAGATCTATCAACAGGATCTGGCGTGGGCCTTTGGGTGTCCCTTACCTTCTGTAACCTGCTGTTGACCATGGCCTGATCAATTGATGGGGTCCCCATGTCTGAGGGAAAATTCTTCCCCCCCCCCCCCCCGTATCTTCTCTTGCTCTTCACTCCTGAAGACCAGAACCTACCAGGGTCTTGTGGAAGAAAGGCTTTTATGGGGGGGGGGGGAAGGTGTTCCTCCACTAGATTTATCTAGGTGACTATATTGGGCACTAGATCTAGGTGCCTGAGGGATCCTGGCCTATCTATTGCTTTGATAACTAACTTACTTTTTACTGTAAATTTGTATCTGTACCAAAATGGAGGCCTATTCTTTTGACTCTCTGACTCGGGACAGCCTATAACTTTTTGTAGCAGGCAAACCTGTCCGACCTGTCTGACCTGCCTGCAGGCAATTTTGTTGGTTCAGAGTTAAGCTGGAGTCACGTCATCACCTTTTCTGCCGGTGATCATGTTATCTATTTTTAACTCATGATGTTTAACACAGTAGATTAACAACGGGTAACACACAATTTGCCAGGAAAACACAAAAAAACAACACAAATAGTTCACCTCTCTCACGGGTGGCACATAAAACAGATGATACAGACAGTTCTCGCCCCTACCACGGGCACAGAGACCAAGTTACACAATAAGGGCATAGAAAGACAGCCAGAAATCCACCTGCCTCTGCCTCTCAAGTAAGACTCCAATAACCAGACAACGTGGTCAGTCTTCACAGATTCAGATTTAACAGATTCAGACGACTTGGTCAGCCTATGCTAGACCAAGTCTAACAGATCCTAACACACCAGCAATGAACAACACAAAAATAGACACACTGCCATGAGAGCACAACAAGTGAGAGCACAACAACTGCTGTCCTAGGCTGCAGTGGCCATTACTGACCTTTTTTTTTTTTTTGCCCCATTGTAAACACACAAAGAGACTAACAAAAACCTGTCACAAATGCCAGTGCCAGCCGAGAGGGATTCCACATCCTCTCCAGCACCTAGATGAACCTCCAAACATCTCTGGGGGTACAGCAACTAGTGACTTCACGGCATGTCTGCAGTCACTTGTTTATCTCCTCCAGAGACAGAAACAGTTTACTGCCTCTCACGAGGCAGAAACAGCTGCCAGTCCAAACCGAAAGTGCACTTTTCAGAAACCAAATAATTCAGACAGACGGGCACAACTTAGAAACCAAATAACTCAGACTTAGAAATCAAATAACTTAGACAAACCAGCACACACACATGAAAAATTAGACGATTTAGACAACCTGGTACATGAGAAACCAGATAACAATTTCACACAACAAGCAGACAGACAGAAAACCGTGGTGTTCCCTTACCTCTCAGTGGGTTCTTGGATTAGGGTGGTTGCAAAATCCAGGACGAGCCCCCCAAATGAAGACCCCCAAATTTGGAAGACCCTTACTCAAGTCTCTGGAAGTCTCAAACACCCACAAACTCCAAGACTCTGTACCTGGATGCAATCAGCAGAGGTTTATTAGGGAAGAGAGCTGGCAGCCAGCGTTCAAACTGCACACTCTCGCAGAAGTACAGTTTGACAAAGCCACTCAGTCCGAGGAGGGTTTTTAAAAGGGGTAAACCACAAACCAGGGGAGTGGGAAGGAGGGTGAGGGATTGTCAAGAATACATGATCATAAAAATAGTGGAACATTTCAGAGGAACCCACCCTAAATGATTTAGTCATGTGAAAATCACTCTGCACACTCATTCTTCTCAAGAATGTAGTTTTTACCAAGTCACTGTACCTCACCCTGTCATTAACAACTATTTCAGGTTAAACTATTTCTCACCTGCTCTGTCACCGTCCCACCTAGATGACTTGCATTTTTTTATGGTCAGGAATGTGTCTTCCTGCTTTGGGCTTTCCCCACCCACAGGTGGGTTCTTTTCCCTGAGGCTTGAGGAATTAATATTCTTCCCGGGATGTATCCCAGGGCAGTGAAGGCCTGAAATCCTACATTCAGTTCCGTCTTCTTGGAACTAGTGAGCCTGTGTATATTTTATAAAATGGTCTTTATAATTTTTCACTCTACACTCATACTCTGTCTTCTGCTTGACTCATCAATCTGTAAGGCCTGCTTTTACGTTTTCTAGTTGAGTTGCTAGACTTTTCAATTCTGTTTTCACTTCAGTTTGAGCCCTGGTAAATGTTTCCATCTCTGATTGAATTTCTCAAGTCTTGGATTTTCTTCATTATTTCCATCAGTTTTATACTTGTGTTTTCTTGGGCATCACTCAGACATGTATTCTCTCTTAGCTTTTTCTTATTAATTCCATTGAGTTGGTTTTATGTGTCTTCTTTAAATGTGTTAATTTCATTGATGAAATGTTGATTGTTCTTTTAAATTATGTTTCCTAGAATTCATCTAGATAGTTCTCATTGGCAAGCATTTCTACCAAACTGGTAGTTTTTGAAGAGAAAAGACTGGCTTGATCCTGTATATTGTTTACTTTTTTGTGATGACATCTAGGCATGTGAATTACTTTTGTCATTTCTATTTCTGATATGAGCAGAGCAGGTTGGGAATGAAAAAAGGATGTGTGGGTGGAGTAGGCAGAACATTTGTGAATTGCTTGAGCAGAGTAAAGTTAAGCAGACAAACTGGAATGCAGGATATATTTGTGGTCTAAGGTGTAGGTATAGATCTGGCTGAGTGGAAATGTTGAATGTGGGGCATGGGAAGCCCCTATACTGTTGCAAACCACTCTGCCCCACGTTTGGGGGCCAAAGAGTCGGGGACTGCTCTGTCAATGTTGGAACCCGCATACCAAAAGCCTTGGGGGCTAAATTGTTAGAGCCCTCACTGCCCCAAGCTGCTCTGGTCCACGGGTTGGGGTTCAGCAAGAGACAGAGTGAGGACGGACTCGAGGAATGGAGACCAGACAGAGTGTGATTCAATCCCGTTTATTCTTCAGTCTCTCTTCCTAGTTCAAGTCTCAAGTCTTGTGTTCCTAGTTCCTAGTCCCTAGTGCCTCCAAGTTTTTCCTCCAAGTGCCAAGTGCCTAATGTCTAATGCCAAGTGTCTAATTCCAAGTTTTTCCTCCAAGTGCCAAGTGCCTAATGTCTAATGCCAAGTGTCTAATTCCAAGTTTTTCCTCCAAGTGCCAAGTGCCTAATACTAACTCCAAGTTGTATTTTCTCTAATGCCTAATTCCTACTCCTTTCTTCTGTCTGCCTTTCGCCTTTTATATGTCTCACTTCTAAGTCATGCCCTTAAGTCATGCCCTTAGGACTTTAAATCTGATCTCTAAGTCATGCCCTTAAGTCTAATCTAAATCACACATTTAAGTCTCTCACACCCAAGGGAAGATCCTGGCTATCTAAAGCAAGATGTTATCAGAGTGTGCTCAGCTGTTGTAGACTATTGTAATCAAGTCTCTGGTCAGGGTATATGGCTCAAGATGGCTGCAAGAATGATAGCCACCTTCCGTTGGTTCCCCACACTATACAGTGGGATGTAAATAGAGAGAGCCCTGGCCTAAATCTGGAGATCATTTTCATGTAGGTGGGGAAGGCCAGACTAGGTCAGAGCTCCGGATGTAGAATTGACTATCCCAATTTTTGTTTGTTCCTATCTATAATGACTACCACTGTAAATTGTAGAACTAACATGAATCCAATGGTATTTGGCATGACACTCAAGATGACTTCTTACCCTTAAATTCTGAACCTCCTTCCAATAATTTGAATAGGATAAAGACCATCAATCCATTCTTCCAAATGCCTATCTAAATCCTCTGGTACATTCAACACATTAGTAACTTTTTTTTGTTAAATGATTAACAAAAGTAGCTGTCTTAACTTGTTGTGTCACAGCAATTGCAGAAGCAGAGGTGCTAGCAATTAATGTAATTAATTAAATTTGTTATACCAGCAATAATCAAGCCTACTACCCTCTTACTTCTGCTTAAAGCCTGACTCATTTCTTCCAGAACTTGCAAGCTATTTTTAGAATACCAAGGTTCTGTGATACTCAAGACGACACTAAAACAAAATCTGGTTGATAGACCTCCATAACTGATATGCTGGATTTCAAAACACAAACACAATTAGAAGGTGTACAATCAATGCAACTTACATTAAATACTATAGAAGAAACAGAAGTATTTTAACTTAACAATTAAAAAAGCCTTAACACATGTGCTAACACTTGTTTGAAATCCAGATCCTGCCCCAACTTTATCTTTTACTTAACATAACATCGTAGAGAACTGCAGCTAATTTCCATATATGTCTCTGAAAATGTCCAGAACCAGACTTCCAAATGAGGACTGTTATTTCCAGTATTGGAGTGATTTCTAGACCAGTCCATGATTGAGTCTGAATAACTGGTCACATTTAATAACAATACAAGAGGCACTATAACTTCTCTTTTTGATTCTCTGTTCCACAAGGTCTAAGAACTTGAGGCAAGGCAGCTTGTCCTATGAGGAGTATAGGTAAGCAATGGTGGGACTTATGTTCAGTACAGCTTCCCAGTCACCATTGTCAGGGCACTCAGCAAGCTCACAGGTCAGCATCATTCTTTGTCCTGGCATCAGCCATCAGCATGTCTCAACCATCACTCTGAGGGCCACTATGTTCCTTCAACATCCTGCAGAAAAAACACAAACATGCCCTCTTCCCCATATTTAATACCTGATTAGGATAATGCCTATGCCAGTAAGTGGATCCTTCCCTTTCAGCTATGCATAAGTATGTCTAATTGTAGAGTACCATAGACACTCAGCAGAAAGTTCCTTGGCATCCAAATTAAAAAAAAAAAAAAAAAACTCTAAAATAAAAATAAAAAGAATACGATTTAAATAAATTTGTGGTGTACAAGGGTATATTTCCCCCTTTTTTATTTTATGAAGATATTGTTTTAAAGTTCCATAGGCCCAGTCCATAGTCTCCTGTTCTTGACAATTATAAAGAATCCTGTAATATGAGTAATGTTAAATTGGTGCTAAAGAGTCCCAAATGTTCTACTGCCATCGCCAGTTCCATTATTTGTTTGCTTGTTCGTTTTTCTTTATTATTATTATTATTATTATTATTATTATTATTATTATTATTATTA
>JANHMN010000001.1:127136881-127170499 GCA_030674055.1 Rhabdomys pumilio | reverse complement strand
TATTATTATTATTATTATTATTATTATTATTATTATTATTATTATTAGGTACTTTATTTATCTACATTTCAGATGTTATCCCCTTCCCCCTTTCCCCTTTTTCCATTCCCTACCTGCAGAACCCCCTTAACCCATCCTCCCTCCTCCTATTTCTATGAAGGTGTGCCCCTACCCACCCACCCACTCCCATCTCCCCTTCCTCAAATTTCCCCTCACTGGGGTATCCAGCCTTCAAGGGACCAAGGTCTTCCTCTCCCACTGATGCCCAACAAGTCCAAGTCCATCCTCCTCTACAAATACAGCTAGAGATATGGGTCAGAGGGATGTTTCTTACTGGCTTGCTTCCCCTAGCTTGCTCAGCTTGTTTTCTTATAGAACCCAAAAAGATGACCAGCCCAGGGATGGCACCACCCACAATGGGCCCTTCGCCTTTGATCACTAATTGAGAAAATGACTTACAGCTGGATCTCATGGAGGCATTTCTTCAACTAAAGCTCCTTTCTCTGTGATAATTCCAGCTTGTGTCAAGTTGACACAAAACCAGTCAGTACACTCTCTTACATATTGGTTCTATATGAAATAATAGGATGGTCTATGAAGTGTGCTCGGGAGAGGCCCCAAGGCAAGGGCTCCTTCCAAAGTAACTGCTGTCAGTCATTCATTGACTGTGAGTCATTTCCTTTTTCTGACTTCCTCTTCCCTGGTGGTAAGAGGTTGAGTTTCTAACAACAGAGTTCCTCAATCTCTGCTCAATCTCTCTCTCTCTCTCTCTCTCTCTCTCTCTCTCTCTCTCTCTCGTGTGTGTGTGTGTGTGTGTGTGTGTGTGTGTGTGTGTGTGTGTGTTGTGGTGGTGAGCTGCTGAGGATCAATCACAGGACTCTATGTGTGCAGCAGCAATTACACTGTCACTGACACTGAGACACATTCATATTCCCAGACCACTCTTATTTCTTATAGTCATTCAAGTAAGAAGACACTGACATGACAACATTCAGCTGAAATGTGCCCCTGCCTAAGTAAGATAAACTGACTTAAGTTTATATTTCTGGTGGTCCAGTGAAGGCACAGATGTTAAGAGCGTGAACAAAGCACAGTTAAAAATATTAACTTTGGGCAAAGTCTTAAGAAGTTTGGTTTTTTTTGTACCAAATGAAGACTAAAAGCATATTTTGTGATAAAATTTTATAAACTTTATTATTTAAAAAATGCAAAACAGCTGGGAGGTGGTGGCTCATGCCTTTAATCCCAGCACTTGGGAGGCAGAAGCAGGCGGATTTCTGAGTTTGAGGCCAGCCTGGTCTACAGAGTGAGGTTCCAGGACAGCCAGGGCTACACAGAGAAACCTTGTATCGAAAAAACAACAACAACAAAAAATGCAAAACAAACATACTCACACAAAATTAACCGGACCCAAAAGCTATGCATCTAAATTAACTTCAAAATCCTGAAGCCATGGAGCTTCACACTGGATTTTACATATTCAATATTGAATATATTTTATGAACCTATAATAAGTTGGAAAGCAGATTTCATTCACTGTCAAGAGTACTTTTAAACTTAATGTAAGCAGATTCTTTTGAACAGATTTTAGGAGTGTGGTATGTGAACAAGCTACTCAGTCACACAGATACACATACAACACACACACACACACCACACACACACACACACACACACACACACACACACACACACACACCCCTTAACCTGGCATCCTGGCTCTAGCTTTTATTTTCCCAGTAATTTGTTTACAAAAAGTAGGAGAGACATGTGCATGTCTCAGAGAGCACGCGTGCAGGCTGTGCTTCAGAGCACCATTTTGTTAAATTGCACCTGTTCTGCTATATTAAAGGACACATACATACGGATAAATGAAAGTAAAAAAATGCTGGATTGCATTTTAAATTTTGAACCAATTATAGATAAAAGTTTTAAATTCAAAAGTCCCCCCCCCCCCCCCCCCCGATTTCTGGTTTTGTTTAAAGGGACAGAGAACAGCTTGAAAGAATAGGGAATATGGTCGATGAAGTTGAAGGCTAAGTCAACCGCTATAATGAAGCCTGTGCATAGAAAGAGGACGAAGAAGAACACAAAGATGGTGACATGCAGGCACTGCCTCAGCCTCTCCACATGATGTAGAGATTAATTCTAGCTGAGTGGTGTTGTCAGAACAGACTCCAGAATGGCACAACACCGACAGTACCACCACCACCACCAAAAGTCAAACAGTTCCATTCCATTTCTTCAGGATGACTTAGTGCATTTTGTTTTCTTTTGCATAGAGAACAGTCTGTCTCTGTGGGAAGTCCTGCTGCTTATTTTACAGTTGAAGGCCTCTAGATTAAGCTATCCTTTTATATGGTATAATATTACTTCTATGTGATTCAAATTAATTATAATTATCATATGAACTACATTGCAGTTTGGCTGTAAGAATCCATACAGGTAAAAGATGGTGTCCTGATTAGTTTTATGTCAATTTGACACAAGCTAAAGTCATCTGAGAGGCAGGACCCTCAGTTAAGAAAATACTTCCATAAGATTTGGCTGTACACAAGCCAGCAGAACATTTTCTTAATTGTTGATTGATGGAGGAGGACCCAGGTTATTGTATGTGGGGCTAACCCTGGGCTGGTGGTCCTGATTTCTATAAGAAAGCAGGATGAGGATGCCACAAGGAACAAGCCAATTATTCATCTCACCTCCATGTTCTGTGCATCAGCTCCTGTTTGAGTTTGTCCCCTTTGAGTTCCTACTCTAGCTTCCTTCAGTGATAAACTATGATGTCAAAGTCTGAGCCAAATAAATCCTTTCCTCTCCAACTTGCTTTTTGGTCATGGTGTTTCATTGCAGCAATAGAAACGCTAACTAAGACCCACAGTAACTCTAAGTCTTTAACAGGTATGTGTGAAGATAAAATATCTTACATGAAGAAATCAGGTTTCTGAACATCAGAACTGTAATGTTTCAGGTCCTACCATCTTCTCACACTACTGTGAGTAATGACTGTTCCTGGTCGTTGACAGCACTCAGTCTTGGGGAGACAACTTCTTTTCTAGATTTTCAAGCAGAACAACAAATTCCATCTTCAGACATGAAGCCTTATCAGTATCCAAAATATGATCATCTTATTTCCTAACTACTAACCTCCATATAAATGGCATAGATATTTATCAATTTATTTGATTTTTTTTAATATTTGACAACTTTGGATAAAAAATGAATATTTCAGTCCTGCTTCTATGGTTGTTCTGAAATACTAGAAATGTCTTTTCTATTGCTTATAAAATAGCTCAAGCCAGGCAGTGGTGGTGCACCCCTTTAATCCCAGCACTTGAGAGGCAGAGGTAGGTGGATTTCTGAGTTGAGGCCAGCCTGGTCTACAGAGTAAGTTCCAGGACAGCCAAGGCTATACAGAGAAACCCTGTCTCAAAAAACAAAACAAAACAAAAAATAGCTCAACATGCAGAGTATAACTCTCAAAAAACATACAAAGGAGATAAAAATTTACTCAATGGCTTTGAATTTATACAATATGTGCATGAGATGTTGGTCTTTGGAGTAGTGCTGACTTCTGCAAAGGCTCCATTGATGCTCACTACATGAGTGGTGTCTGCTCCTCCTCAAGCATCGACTTTTCTCAGTGGATTATATTTCTTGCCTTGGTGGGGTAACACTTGTAAAAAGAAAGATAGTTTATTTCTATTTTAAATAATAACAAAGATTTGTTTGTCTTTAAGAAAACAATAATAGATCTGTTTAAACTTTTCCTTCTTGGAAAATATTGAAGTCATTCACTTTCATGCCAAAGTCAGGGTATATCAACTGAGCAAGTACCAAGAAAATAATAAGGAACACAACAGTGAAGCCAAGTAAGCCTCTGACACACAACAACATCATTGTAGAGAGCTATTTCTTGTCCTATAAAAACTATGAATTTGAGAAACCCTGTCTCAAAAAACCAAAGAGAGAGAGAGAGAGAGAGAGAGAGAGAGAGAGAGAGAGAGCACGAAAGCAAAGCAATCAATAAATACAATACCCCAAGACACTGGTTAGGAAGAAATGTATGCAATTTATTTCTGTCTCACAGACTGATCTTGTCCACAGTGAACTTGTTTTTAGGGCTATGATAATGAAATATTACTGACAGCTATTTAATTCCTAGTTGTTTTCACCATTTTATTTTATCATTTTTAAATGTAAGACAAAGAGTTGCTTTGTTTATTACAAAACTCAGGCTTGAAGATGACACAAGGGTCCAACCTGTGAAAATCAGACTGATGGCGAAGACCAGTCATCTTTTTATTCACTAGGGAACTGTATTCATAACTTCATTAGTTAAAATATGATAAAAAAGAAAGTATTCATCAGATGGTTTTTATATGATAATTTTTTTTAAATCCCACAGGAATTAGCACTATAATTTTAAAAGTTTCTTTTCTGAAAAAGTCCAGTATCTCTTTCTTTCTTTTTATGACTATTTTCCTTTTATTTTTGAGATATTAGTATAATCACATCATTTTTACTATTTTGTGATAGAAGTTTGGTGCTCTTCCAATGGCTTCACTTTGAACAAACCTGCATATAAATAAACACCAGGTACAAGATGTGGTCCCTGCTCTGTGGATAATCTCTGAATTTTCAAAAATAAACTGTTTAGGAAACATGGAGCCACTGGCAAGTAAAGTTTATAACAACTCCAGACACCTTTCTGTGACAGATAAACTCATCTGTTGTCTCTGTCCTCTGATGCAGAAGACACACCGATCATTTAAAATTCAGCCAGTGGGTCTGAAGAACTGAATCTTGAGTTATATCCATTTTTATTTAAATATAAATGTGCACATCACATGTGACCAACAATATTCAGAACTTGAGCTTGTGAAAGGCTGGTGGCTGCCTCAGAATGTCTAGATTTCCTGCATCTCCAGAGAGGTGGCTGCCAGTCTGTAAGAGTCCACTATTCTTTTTCACACCTGAAACTTCAGAGCAAACTCTGGGACAAGAAGAAAGCAATGGGGAGCATGACTCAAGAGTTTTTGATGTGATCTCAGTTCTGGGTAGTACTTCCTCTGGCCTCCTCCTGGAAAACTGAGGTCCTTCCAGTGAGTGTTCCTGGTCTAGCACCCCATCTTGTCTTCCTTTTTAATCACCTGGTCACTTCATATCAGGTGCAAATGGGACTCAGCCTAAAACTAGACTAGGGATCTTACTAAGAAGGCTTCTTACTTTGGCTCAGGAAAGTGGATGGCAGGAGAAGCATCATCATCCACCAGGAGGATAGTAGTCAGACAAACTACACTCCTTTCCGGATAGTAGTCAGACAAACTACACTCCTTTCCTTAAGATTAATGGAACAAGCCGGCCACTTGAACTTGGTCGTGAAGGAAAATCCACATCCTCTAATGTTTTGCATGACTTATATTAATGAAAAGAAAGAAAGAAAAATACTAAAGTCCAGAAGGTGGCATTTTATAAACCAACTTAATCAAGGTTAAAACACAATGAACAACTGTGCCAAATTTGTGTATTTGCCAATGTGCCAAATGCTTAAAGTTCAAGCAACTATTTAGACTTTTCATAATCTATATAGCCCTCCACATTTGCCATAGATTGCAGACCTTTTAGACATAGTCCCCTCTTCTATAGAGATCTTTTGTGGAGTCAGAGTCAATATTGCAGATAAAACTGCCATGGGAAACTAAGGAGTGAGGTGTCCTCTGTGCCAAATGACATGTTTAAGTTGATTGTTTTAAACTAGGGTGAAATCAGGATGGTTTTGGGGTGTAGTAATAAAGACAATTCCAAAGGTTTTTGTTGTTGTTCTTTACTGTTGAAAGAATTAGAGGTAAACTATTTAAAATTTGACTTCTCAGTTTTTAAGTATATTAATATTTTAGTCCTTGATACAAAAATTACAGGGGCACGCCTGCAATTCCAGCACTCAGGGGGCAGAGACATGAGAATTGGACATTCTAGGATAGCCTGGGAGGGGAGTGTTGGGGAGGAAGAATATCCTTTATTTTCTTGTGATTTAAGAATCAGTCTGGCTTCTGATACTGAAGTTCTCGTGTTGTTCACTGCTCTATGAAAAATGCCAGCAACAGACGCACATCGCCCTCTTCTGGACAGCGAGGGAAACACTGCCTTTAGCTTTGAAAGGCAGTCATTTGTAAGAAGCTTTCACCAGCATGAATGCAGTCCTCTTTGGAGTCAAGGTACTGACTATCTCAATGAGTGACAGCTCTACACACACCAGGAGTCTGTGCCCAGGAGTTTGCGCAGATGGCAGGGCAGCCATTATGATCTGAGTCCCTGTCCCTACTCTTATCCTGACAATTATGTCTTAAGACCCTGGGGAACGACTATTAAACTTCTGTAGGACTGAAGTTTATTGTTTAGAAAGTGAGAAAAGCAACACCTTGAGCTTATTTGAAGATGTTTGCACCCTACAGGATGCCATGGTACATGACCCGCAAATCACTTGTCTGACGGAGAAAGAAAGACCACTTGGAAGGTAGTGCACATTTCCTTGAAACAAATTGTGAGACAAAGCATGGATGTGTGTGTGTGTCACAGACAGTCATAACTGAAAACCAGAAAGCAGAGAAGACTCCTTTCCTGCATTAAGGGAAAGTTTATGCACATTCTCAGTGTACACATAACCTTCTGCTATTTACTTTTGTCTTAAACCTCATTTTTTTGAAACAAAATAAAGTACATTTTAAAAACACACTAATAAGTTGCATGCAAACTAACAAAAGCTGCCATCAAAGCATGAACTATAACTTTAAAGGTGTTAAGGCATACTATTTAATTCTTGCTATTAGTGAAAAATATAATTTCATTATCAAAAACATATATAGCATATTACAGTATACTATGGAAGCATATTGTATAAATTTCAGTCACTAGAATGAAAAATAAAGTCAAACATCTTTGACTGAACAAAATAGAAGAAAATTAATACAATAAGAACATTTTACAGTGAGAGAAAAAATATGACAACAGAGTTTTTAAAAACAAACTTTGAATGGGTTAAACTCTTACTAAACAACAAGACTTTAAGTAATTGGATAAAAAGAAAAATATGTCTTTCGAATTCTTAAGAGAAACCCACTCAAACTAAAAGAGGTAGAAAATATATGAAAGATGAAATGACTTAGATAAAGTAGCAAGTGGTGTTCTACTCATCACTAAGGCTGGATGTGAGTCCAATAAAATGTTAATTGACAAATGATATCACATGCAATGATTTGATCTGAATTCTATATAGCAAATAACCTATGAATTTGTTTTGCAGCAGCAGAGCATCAAAGTATATAAATCACATCTGCTAATAAGAGGAGAATTAGCAACAGTGAAAATGAAACTCTCCTGGTGATTCTTTATGCAGCCCTGCAACAAACTTGTGTTTTCATGTTATTTTTGATTCTTGTTTTCTGGCACCATCTAGTGTTTAGTAAACGCCACTGCTCCTATGGATGTGTATTTCCCAAAGAACTATCAAGCTAGGGAACATGAGGTATCTATTGACCCACTTTTCTGGCACCATCTAGTGTTTAGTAAACGCCACTGCTCCTATGGATGTGTATTTCTCAAAGAACTATCAAGCTAGGGAACATGAGGTATCTATTGTCCCAACAAGATCAGTGGGAAATTATGAAGAAACTTTGCTGCTCATGTAACCTTGGAACAGCATCATTATCTACATTAGTCACTCATGATGTTGGAAAAGACTAACGTCCACAGTCTAAACGGTTGCCCGGGCCTGTATTCTCTGCTCCTGCAATAGCCCAGGAGGTATAACAAAACCATCACCGTTTACTTGACCTAGTAAAGAGGAGATGTATGTTATAGTGTTTGCTGATATCTTCCCAGGGTACATAGACACCTATGCCACCCTGACTGGAATTTCAAAAACAACAAAACTTCCCCCTTTGTAGCTCAGCTGCCTCTGTATTAGCCAAGCAGAGGTCATTTACAGCTATAAAGTGTTCTTAACAGTTCTTGTCAAACAAGACAAAACTGCTCCCTAGTTTAGTCCTATGCATATAGTCCTATACATAAAGATAACTACCTCTCTAAAACGAGCAGTAGTATTTTTCTTTCTATCTTGAATTCCTCCACTGCTTTATTTAATTCAGACACTGTTAGTGTAACCACAAAAAATATTTTAAAGATCTAACTTAGTGATACTTTGAAGGTATTTACAACTCTCCTATGTTATGGTTAATATTGTTATTTTATTTTAGAGTTGATCTATATGTGTATTCTCATTTGATTTCAAACAAGAGATAAATAATATAAAAATTAAGCAATAGTGGGGCTGGAGAGATGGTTCAGAGGATAAGAGCACTAGCTGTTCTTCCAGAAGACCTGGGTTCATTTCCCAGCACCCACATGGCAGCTCATAACTGTCTGTAACTCCAGTTCCAGGGGATCTGACTCCCTCACACCAATGTATATTAAAAAATTTAAAACTTAAATTATTAAAAATTAAGCAATGGCTTAAAGACATTAGATTTGATAACAAATAAACCATAGCACTTAACATTTATAACACTAATGAACGCCACTGCTCCTCTGGATGGGTACTTCCCACAAATTCTAGCATAATGATGATGTAGCCATTCTGGGCTTTGAGGTCCTCTTCTATTTCATGGTTTAGAAAATGTTCACATCATGAAGATGGTTGAACTAAAATACTTTCTGAAAAAAATGTACACACACACACACATGTATGTATGTATGTATGTATGTATGTATGTATGTATGTATGTATATCTCATGATGTATGTCCTAGTAAAGAGGGATGGACTACTTCTTTTTTCATACGAAAATGCCAACAGTGTGGTGGGTATGCTCATGATCTAGTATTAGCTACTGCAGGAAGCTTGTGAGTTGAAGAGTCTCCTGGTTGCCATAGTGAAACAATATTCCAAAAACCAATCTGTATTGATTAATATTACTATCAACTTGACTGAATTTCAAACTTCTAGGTGAGTCTGTGAGAGTGTTTCAGAGATGTTTAACTATGAGCAGCACCAAACCATAGGCTGTGTATTCTGAACGGGATTAAAAGGGAGAAAGGAAAGGCAAGCTGAATGGTAGCACATACCTCCCTGCTTCTTGACTAGGGACACAACATTGCCACTACCACACCTTCCTTGATATGATAGACTGACTATACCTTAAACCAAGAACCAGAATAAACAGTTTCTTCTTCAAGTCACTTGGGTCAGGTGTCTTGCCACAAAAATGAGAAAACTGATGCAGAAAATCAGTGCAAAGGATTAGGGATATTTCTGTAATAAAGCTGTCCTTGTGAGTTGTAGGCTTCAGAAATTCATTTTCAGAAGAAATGTGGAATAATTTGGAGTTGTTGGCTAGGGAAACACAGAACTGCAGTAAAGTCATTCTGGTAGAAACCATCTTTTCCTAGCCCAATTAAACTGCTCTTCTCCCAGAGTTACTTTGCCCAGCTGCAGTCACACAGCTCCTGCACTGGACCAATCTAAGACAGGACAGATTCTTATATCAAACACTCAACCCAAAAAAGTCAGCCCATGGGCTCAGGTCAAACCACAAGGACAATGCAAATGAGCAAGAAGCATGTCTCCCGTCAAACTCACCTGTCCTATAGAAATATTCTTTAATAATATCTACACAGATGAAGCCAAAAATGCAGAATTTAAAACAACAATAATAAACATTTACCTAAAAATCTAAGGAAGTTGAATAAGACATGAACAAACATTTCATTGACCTCAAGGTGTTAAACAAGAAATGCTAGAGTTATAGCCAAGAAAATACAAATGCCCAACTCAATGACATGTTAAAGATAATTAAGAATTTGAAGCTGTAACTCAAAGCAATTCCATTAAAATAAAAAAATTCCCCATCCACTAATCCTTTTCAATACAATGCTTGAAGCAATAAGACAAGAGAAGAACATTAAAGGGATACAATTAGAAAGCAAATTCAAATTATCTCTCTTTCCATATGATATGATATTGTACATGAGATATTCAAAAAATTACACCAAAACTTCTAGGAAAAAACCAAACAGTTTTAGCAAAATGACAAAGTACAAAATCAAGTTACAAATATCAGGAGCTTTGTATACCCCACCACCAACACACAAGAAAAACCTATGGACACATATCATTCAAGACAGTAAAATACATTGAAATAAATGTAATTTTCAAATCTCTGAAGAAATAAATGAAATGAGACACTAGGAAATAGAAGGAAATCTTTTGTTTATGGTTTAGTAGAATTGATATTTTGAAAATTAGCTTCCTACCAAAAGTAATTTACAGTTTCAATGCAACCTGAAGCAAAATACCCACAACATTCTTCAAAGAAATAGAAAATCCTCAAATTAATATGCAATCATGAGAAACCCTGAAGGGGTTTCTGACTTTAAAATATATTGCAGAGCAATAGTAATAAAAACAATTCAACACTGACACACAAACATGTAAACCAATGGAATGAAATGGAAGGACCATGCATGAATACATGTGTGACAAGAGGCCAAAACCATACACTGGAGAAAAAATATCTTTGATAAATGATGCAGGGGAAAAATTAAATGCCTAAATGCAGAAGTATGAAAGTGGACTTATATCTACTAACTTGAAAAAAAATCATTGAAAGCACCAAGTAGATCAAAGACTTCCATTTGAAACCTAAATTGGTAAAAACTACAAGAAGAAAATACCCATAGTGCTCTACATAATATATACCTAAAATTATTTACCAGTATATATAGTATATGTGTATGCATATATATAGTATGTGCATGTGTGTGTGTGCAGCTTCAATATTCATAATCAAAGTGCTGGAATCAAAAGGAATGCAAGGAGAAAGTATCAACATAATAAAAGTGTCTTAGTGTTTTATTCCTGTGAAGAGACACCATGACCAAGACAACTTATTAATGCAAACATTTAATTGAGCCTGCTTACAGTTTCAGAGGTTTAGTTCGTTATCATCATGGTGGGAAGCATGGTGGCATGCAGGCAGATAAGGTACTGGAGGAGTTGAGAGTACTACATCTTGATCTGAAGGCAGCCAGGATGAAGCTGGATTTCACACTGGTGAGAGCTTGAGGATAGAAAATCTCAAAGTCCACCCTCACAGTGACATACTTCTTTCAACAAGGCCATACCTACTCCAATAAGGCCACACCTAACAGCACCATGCCCTATGAGCCAAGCATTCCAATACATAAATCTATGGGGGCAAAACTTATTCAAACTTCCACAAAAAGCAATACACAGTAAGCCCATAGCACACATCATCCAGAACTGAGAAAAGATCAAAGCATTTTCACTAAAATCAGAGTTTCTACTTCTGTTCAATATAGTCCTTGAAAGTTAGCTAGAGCAGTAAGAAAACTGAAGAAAATCAAGGGAATACAAATAGAGCTATTAAAATGAAATAAACATCTAGAAAAACAAATATGCAAGACCAGCAAAGAATCCCCTAATATCATAAAAACACTAAATGTACAGAGCCAATAAAGGATATTGGAAGAGCAAGCAAGAAAGAGCAAGTCACATACAAGGGTAAATGCTTTCAGAAAAACACCATAAAGCCAGCTCCACAGAGGATATTAGAAAAAATATATTGCCTTCTGGCTGACACCTTATTCTGAACCGTCCTAGAGCAGCTGGTAAGAATCGTCCCCCCACAACCCTAAGCCCCAGGACTTCAACTGGGAGCCTGGGGCACTCTGGACCCATCAACCACCCAAACCCCACCCCTCTGGGAAACCACTCCCCTCCTTTGGTCCTTTTGGCTGGGACAGACATACAGTAGGTCTGCTCCTGTGAAGACACCTTATCCTGAACCTTCCTAGAACAACAGGTGAGAACGCTCCCCCACAACCCTAAGCCCCAGAACTGCAACCTACCCAAACACCACACCTCTGGAATACCATTCCCCTTGCACCCTTCCCATGGTCCTTTTGGCTGGGGGAGATACCTGGGTGGTCTGTTCCATGAAGACACCATATACTGAACCATCTTAGAGCAGTGGTGGAACCATTGCACTCAGAGCAGCTGAGGAACCACTGCAGTTGGAGTAGAGGAACAACTGCACTCAGAGCAACAGAATTTTAGGATCCCAGAGGAAGCCTGAGTCGCAGGACCTCTTCTACCCAGGAGCTCAGGATCACAGGATCACAGATACATCTGGACTCTGAGAAGTTCTGACACAAACAAAATAACTGGAAAAACAATATCCAGTCAGAATCAGTGAGTGCAGGTAGCACTAGAGTTAACCAGATTTAATTCTATTCCATTGATCTTTCTGCCTGTCTCTGTACCAATACCATGCAGTTTTTATCACTATTGCTATGTAGTGCAGCTTGAGGTCAACTGGAGGACAACATGTAGAAGAATGCAAGTAAATCCATTCTTATCTCCTTGTACAAAGCTCAAGTCCAAGTGGATAAGGGACCTTCAGATAGAACCAGATACACTGAAACTAGTAGAAGAGAAGGTAGAGAAGAGCCTTGAATATTTGGGCACAGGGGAAAAGTTCTTGAACAGAACACCATTGGCTTATGCTCTAAGATCAAGAATTGACAAATGGGACCTCATAAAACTGCAAAGTTTCTGTAAGGCAAAGGACATTGTCAATAGGACAAAACAGCAATCAACAGATTGGGAAAAGATCTTTACGAATCTCACATTTGATAGAGGGCTAATATATACAAACAACTCAAGAAATTAGACTCCAGATAACCAAATATCTCTATTAAAAAAAATGGTGTACAGAACTAAACCAAGAATTCTCAACTGAGGAAATTCGAATGACCAAGAAGCACCTATAGAAATGTTCAGTATCTTTAATCATCAGGGAAATGTAAATCAAAACAACCCTGAGATTCCACCTCACACCAGTCAGAATGGCTAAAATCAAAAACTGAGGTAATAGTAGATGCTGTTGAGGATGTAGGGAAAGAGGAATACTCCTCCATTGTTGGTGGGATTGAAAGATAGTGCAACAACTCTGAAAATCAGTCTGGCAGTTCCTCAGAAAATTGCACATAGCATTACCTGAGGACCCAGCTATACCACTCCTGGGTATATACCCTGAAGATGCTCCAACATGTAACAAGGACATATGTTCTACTATGTTCATAGCAGCCTTATTTATAATAGTCAGGAGCTGGAAAGAACCCAGATGTCCTTCAACAGAGGAATAGATATAGAAAATGTGGTACATTTACACAATGGAGTATTATTCAGCTATTAAAAACAATGAATTCATGAAATTTTTAGGCAAATGGATGGAACTAGAAACTATCATCCTGAGTGAGGTAACCCAATCACAAAAGAACACACATGATTTGCAGTCATTGATAAGTGGATATTAGCCCAGAAGCTTGAAATTGGCAAGATTCAACTCACAGACCACACGAAGCTATGAAGAAGGAAGACCAAGTGTGGGTGCTTTGGTCCTTCTTAGAAGGAGTAACAAAATACTCAAGAGAGCAAATATGGAGACAAAGAGTGGAACAGAAACTGAAGGAGGGGCCATCAGGAGACCATTTCACCTGGGTATCCATCCCATGTGCAGTCACCAAAGGTAGATGCTGATGTGGATATCAGGAAGTTCATGCTGACAGGAGCCTGATATAGCTGTCTCCTTAGTGGTCTGCCAGAGTTTGACATATACAGAGGCAGATGCTCACAGCTAACCATTGAACTGATCAAGGGGTTCCCAATGGAGGAGTTAGAGAGAAGAGTGAAGGAGCTGAAAGGGTTGGTGGCCCCATGAGGAGAGCAACAACACCAACCAACCAGAGCTCCCAGGGTCTAAATCACCAGCCTGGGAGCATATAGCCTGGGACTCATGGCCCCAGCTGTATATATAATGAGTGGCCTTGTCGGGCATAGGTAGGAGAGGAGGTACTTGGTCCCCTAAAGGGTAGATGTCCCAGTGTGGGGGAATTTGAGGGTAGGGAGGTGGGAGTAGGGGGTGGGGTGGGGGTACATTCTGATAGAAACAGGAGAAGGAGGAAAAACATAAGAGGTTCCTGGGGGGGGAATGGGGTAAGGGAATAACATCTGAAATGTAAATAAAATATCCAATAAAAAGAGAATAAAAAAAGAATTTGTTTATATATATATATATACATATATATAAACAATATATATATGTTTATATATATAAATATATATAAATACATATATTTATATATATATATAAATTGTTTATATATATATATTGGTCTGAAGGGAATATAAGCACACCCAAGATAATACAAGTAGTAAATACTTGTAAAGAAAAAGACATCTAGGAAAATAGCACTGCAACAAAATAACAGAAATTAGTAAACACTATTCAATTATAATTCTCAAAATTAATGTTCTTAGTTCCCCAGTGAAAACCAGAAACTAAAAGATTGGATTTTTCTTTTAAAAAATTGATATTATTTTTTCCTTCAAAGAAACATATTTTACCATCAAGGACAGACACCACATTAGCTTAAAAGGATAGAAAATGTAAGCAAAGTAAATGGGGCAAAGAAGCAAGCAAGCAGCGTAACTATCCTAATCTCTAACAAAATAAACTTCAAACCAAAACTATAAAGCTATAAAGGGCATTTTATAATCATTGATTGAAAAGTCCATCAAGGAGATATTACAGTTTTAACCTCTACACACCAAACATAGAAGCACCTAGTTTCACAAAAGATCCAGTGGATCTAAAAATCAGAGATTGATCCCAATCCAGTGATTATGGGTGTTTCTGCAAACATTGCTTTTATTTTTTCAGATGAAATGATGAGATGAGAGCTGTACCCAAGGTGTGCAAACATGGGGCTTGGGTTGAGTCATGAGCATTTCCTTCTCTGTTTTAACTATGCCTATGCCTATGCCTATGCCTATGCCTACGCCTACACCTACGCCTATGCCAATGCCTTGAAACTTTAGACCTCCATACAATCTAATATTCCAAGCTGACTGATTCAATCCAGCTTTTCTTGGCTGCTGACTGAATTGCTCTGCCTGGCCTCATACTAACTTTGGCAATCTGTTCTAATCTTCTGGTTTCTTCTCATTTTCTGGCTCATTCTGTCTTCACCAATAAGTTTGTTCTCTCTACAACTTGTCTCTGTAAAACTGACCTGTTAAAATTTTCATACACACCCACCACCCACCATACTACTCTTTTTCTCTTTCACTTCTCTTAAGTAGCCTTTCCTGCTGTTCTCATGAGAGTTGGGCATATCCTATCTCTGACTCATTCTGTCAAATCTTTCTCTGATTCATCACTTTGTCTGCCCCTCAATTAGATGTCATTTCCAAACTGCTTCCTTCTACAAACTAATGTTACCTTCATTGTTAAAGATTAAAGGTATGTACTAAAGGAGTGTTGGCATTCTAGCTGGACTATATTCTTGGATATGATTCCTTGCCAGAGCATCTATGTTGCTGGATTAAAGTTCCTCTACAGACTTCAACACTCCATCAGAACAAAATTGTAAAGATAAAGAAACTCAGGAGCAAAATGACATCATAAATCAAATGGATATAACAGATATTTACTAAATGTACACCTAAATACCAAAAAAAAAATAAATAAATAAAAATACTCTTTTATCTCAGTAGTCCATAGAACTTTCTCCTAATGTACTAAGACAACATTATGAAATTGTAATAACATCTTACATACTAAATGACCACTAAAAAAATAAAAGTAGATATTAACAATAGAAACAAAAGAAAGTACACAAACTTATAGAAGCTAAATAACACACTATTAAATGAAAATTGGGTCAAGTAAAAAAAATCCAGGAGGAAATTTTAAATTTCCTAGAAGGAAATAAAAACAAAAACACTATATATTAAAATCTGTGGGTCACAATGAAGGCAGTGCTGAGTGGAAGGTTTATTTTCCACTGAATTTAATGAAACAATATGAGAAGGTAAATGCAAAGAGTCAATGTAACAGAGTTGATACATTGAAAAGATTAGCAAGAATGGCAAACATTTAGTCAAATTAGTCAAAAGAGAAAGAAGACTTTAGTAAAGTCAGAGATGAAAAGAGACATTTATCGTTAATGCTGAAGATATACAGAGAACAATAAAGGCATACTCTCCATAAATCGCTTAATTTTTATTATGTCCTGCCAAACAACAAAAGCATTCCTTTTTGTAAATTTTATGAACATTATTTCTTAAAGTTTCAATGATTCGGTTTCCAGTGACCCAAGGACATATGTCCAAAGTCAGATCTGGTTATTCTTGGGTTGATAGATGGTAACTGATAATATGAGTTTAGTAAAGGAAGCATCAGAATCCTGCTGATGCATTATGTATCTCATTGTTTGGAATGATCATGGCTGGCTTTTAACTGACCTCTCTTAAGTATCCTCTCCCTGCCCTGTGTTAGGGAACATAAGCCTTATTATCCTCTTACTGAAGTAATATTTTGAATTCTAGGCACCTAAATGTCTGCTAGAAAAATAACACCCAAGAAAACAGAGTCGAAAGGGAAATTCTTTAGTTAGCCTCAGGCTATCTAGCTCTCTCACTGTATTAAACTGTGACGATATGGAGAACTCAGAGAACTTGTCTGAATGTTGGTTTGGTATGTAACACCTACACTAGTGGTCTCAGCCTTCCTAATGCTGCAACCCTTTAAAGACAGTTCCTCATGTTACAATGATTCCCCAACCATAAAATTATTTTGTTGCTAATTCATAACAGTAATTCTGCTACTGTTATTAATCATAATGTGAATACTTTTGGAGATAGAGGTTTGCCGAAGGGGTTGAGACCCACAGGTTAAGAACTGCTGCTCTAGATTATAAGGTCAATTTTTCAGATAGGTCTCCAGACACAAAACTGATCTATTAGCTTTCAACTTTATATTAAAATAATTTTGTACAATCATATGCAGGCAAATTTCTCTTCTTTTACATTCAGATGCAGCTTACTATCTGTAGGTGCATAGACAGTTGCATAAATGGTGCTTTTCAGTACATACCTTTTTATAAGTGCAATTTCAATATATTTTATTACACTCACATATCTACATACTTGGTTCTTTACAGTAAATTTGTTTACTAAAAAAGTTGTGCTTGTAAGTTAACTTCTCATTGTTAAATGGATCATCAAATTTATGAAGCAAATGACTCCCTTCTTTGATAGAATGTACTAGAAATTCATGAAAATAAAAAGATCTACACCAAAATGCTCCATTTATCCACTGTAGCCAAAGTTTGACACTGTTTGAATTTCTGTAATAATTTCTGATGTCAATTTTAGGCAACCATGTAACTAATTTAGAATTACTTCTATAGTTTGAATTTTAATTCATTAAGGTAAGATTGAGTCTTGATTTACAAAAGACTCTAGAAAGAAATTCACTGAGAGTGCAGGGTGACTTTCACCAAGTTCTTGTTCATTCTTTCCATTCTCATTCATCCCCAAGAGATCATATTAAAACTAAAAATAACCTTAAAAGTCCTTCAGTCTTGGCAAATTCAAACACATGAAATTTTCAGTCTCTTTAAATTAACCAATCTCTTTTAAAAATCTAAAGTCTCTCAACTGTGGGCTCTTGTAAAATAAAAAATAAGTTTAATACTTTTTTACTTTAAGAGGGAAGAACCAGGCACAACCACAATCATATCAAAGAAAAACAAAATTTTAAAAGTGTAAATAACTCAACATCCAATATCTGAGATCCACTAAGAATATTCTGGGCTCCTCTAAGGGGTTTGGGTCACGTCCCTGGCTCTGCCCTCTGCAACGTTTGTAGCTTGTCTTCTCAGCTCTGACTGGCCCACTCTAAGGCTGCTGCTGTTCTTGGTGATTGTGTCATGGTACTGGCAACTCCAAAATGTTGGATTGTATTCCTGAAACTGGATTAATTTTCACCAATGGACTCTCTTGTGCTCTTTTCATAGAGCCAAACCTCAATCTCTCTGCATGTCCCATCACCCCTGGGCCTTCAACTTCTACTGAATGGCCTCGCACTGTGCCAAGCCTCAGTTGTATTTCATAATCCATTCATCCTTTAGAACCACCTGGGTAACTCTTACGCTATCAGGTTTGGCTACCAGTGCCTTGGCCACCTCTGGAGCACAGCTTCTGTGTACTGAACTCTAAGCAAACACTTTCAAAAACTTTTCACCTCAGTGGTTCTGGTCTCTTCTTAATTACCACTAATTTTTTAGCTCCTGTGGACCAGAATCAAATATCCCAGCAAAGCAAAGGCTTCATTTTACTAGTTCTTGTATCCTGTAAATCACAGCTAATTCTTCAGCCCCAGCTAACTAGAACCACAAAATCTAAATTTAAAATAGCAAGTGGCCCTGTCAGAGTCTTCGGATTTCTCTCTAAAACTTGATAAACCGCCATTGTCTGTCTGCATTGACCTCAACGTTATTACCTTCCAAGCTCCCACAGAATAACTCACAAAGTATTGAACACTCAATGACTATTTTTGCCCAAAGTTCTAAAGTAATATGGTTAGGCTTGTAACAGAAATATCTCATAACTGAAGTTTCAACTTGTCTTAGGGTTTCTATTGTTGTGATGTTGTGATGAAACATGGTGAAAATGAAAGTTTGGGAGAAAAGGGGTTTGTTTGGCTTACATTTCCACAGCACTGATCAGCAAAGGAAGTCAGGATAGTAACACATATAGGGCAGGAACCTTCAGGCAGAAGCTGGTACAGAGGGTTTGGAAGGCTGCTGCTTACTTGCTTGCTCCCCCCAGTTTGCTCAGCCTTCTCTTTTATAGGACTCAGGACTACCAGCCTAGGGGTGGCACCATACACAATGGGGCTGGGCCCTCCTCTATTAATCAATAATTAAAAAAACACCTTACAGGCTTAACTACAACCTGATATTATGCAGGCATTTTTTTCTTTTTACTTATAAGGACAACATTTAATTGGGCTTGATTACAGGTTCAAAGGATCAGTTCATTATCATCAAAGCAGGAAGTATGGCAGCATCCAGGCAGGCATGGTACAGGCAGAGCTGAGAGTTTTACATCTTCATCTGTTAGCAGAATACTCGCTTCCAGGAAGCTAGGACAAAGTCCACACACACAGTGACACACTTACTCCAATAGGACACATCTATCCAAACAGGGTCCCATTCTCTAACAATAGTGCCACTCCCTGGACAGAGCATATACAAACCATCACAGTACTGAATTTTTCTACTAGTGCCTGAATTTTTTTTTTTGATTTAGTATATTCTGTGGCCAACATATTCATTTCTTCTATCTTTTTTAATGTGCAAATCTTTATTGAATATTTTATTTACATTTCCAATGCCATCCCCTTTCCCCATTTCCCCTCCCTAGAAAACCCCTATCACATCCCCACTTCTTTTTGCTTTTATACTATTTTTTTAATGTTAATCAAAGGCTTTATAAGTTTCGTAATGCTCAATATCAATCAGAAGTGTAACCCAATACCCAACCTAGATATATCAACTATCTTTGACTGGCGGGGACACGCAAACATCCACCTCAGTGTCCACACCCCCTCTTGTCACCTAGCTCCTCCTCTCCTTCTCCTCCTCTCCTTACTCCTTATCTTCCTTTCCTTACTCCTCCCACCTTAGCTCCTCCTACATATCACCCTTTCTGTTAAAATAAAACGTTTTTCTTAGAATACAATTGAAGCATAACTATACCAACTTGTAAGGTACAAGATAAACCTAATATCCAGTCCATCATTTTGTTGACTAAACAGAAGCTCTGTCGTCCCTCCTAACTAAAAGACTTCATTCTGAACCTGGCTTTTTTTCTTGGCTTTAGAATGAATGTCAGCTGAAAACCATCCTCTCAAATCTTTTCTCTCAAAGTAAATAGCAGGGATTGGCTATGAGACTATAGGTCTTCAACCCCGTCAGAAATCCAGAATGACTGAGTTAACTGAAATTATGGGAAGTACCAAGCATAGTTTCTAAAACTTAGCCAAATTATAGAGACCACTGAGCACCTGGACAGTTCCTATACTATATAACGTTGGAGCATTCGATCTTCAGCCTTCTGGCCCGGGATCATCTGACAGACCAAGTCATGCAGAATTATTAAGGGCTGATTACTCTGTCTTGGCAGGTATAATCAGTTGACTATTCCGCAAGTGGGTCCTTTTCTGGACAGTGATTTGTCTGTAGATGAAAAGAGGTAATTCTTGTCTAGTGGCTGTCTTACCACAACTGGAGTAACTCCAAAGATGCTCAATTTCTTCTTAGAATTCAAGACAGGAAGCTGTCAGGAGCAGACAGGTCTCTAATCAAAATGGACATTAATACAGAAATGTTTGTAATGTCAATTCTGTGGACTTCTGATGTTTTGAAAACCAACTATCCATGTCTTGACTATTGTTTGTTAAGTCCTCTCAGCTAAATAAAATATAGAAAACACCCTAACAATAAACTCAGAGCCATGAATTTGCTATAGGCCCTTAACTCACAGGCTAACCATCTCAAATCGGTTTAAAAACTTAAAGAAGGACTGGGTCTAAGCCTTGTATTTTTAAATGTGCTATATAGGCACAATGTCTATGAGAGTAACAATATTAATCTCACTTTATATCAGTAAGAAGCTCATACCAATGAAAACCTTAAATTAGAAATCAAAGTAAATTTTGTACCATTTAAGAAATTATAACTTCATCTTAATAACAATTACACATATTTCTATGAATAGGTTATGGCTATGCAATAAATCCTAGCTAATCCTCCCTGTTCCAACAAAACCACTACTTTTCCATAGAAAGACAGCCCAATATTAACCACCTCAGTCCCCAAGCCCAGGGAATAGGGGCGCTGACTCTTCATTAACTTCTTCAAGCTGATTATGGGTGTTGAAATATTAGAAGAGGGGTAGGGGGAGGCGTAAATTGATGAGCCTCATCTGTGTCTTCACTGCATCCAGCTGGAATATTAGGACATCAGAGGTTCGAGCAGGTCTGCTCAGCTCACTTGATGAGTAGATACACCGAGGCTGTGTATTCTGCAATATGCAATTCTCAAAACAAATTTTAGTATCAAGATAATTTTTGTTTGAATTCTGGAATCTAGTCTTCTGGCAGCCTGCCTCTGTCATGTCAAATCCATATAATTCTGGGAGTTTCTATGAGGGTGTACTCCCACCATCCTCCCATTTTGACCTCCCTGCTCTCAAATTCCCCAACACTAGGGAATCCAAACTTTCAGGCACCAAGGAAATCCACTTCCACTGATGCCTAACCACTTACCCCATCTCCCCCACTCCAATTACTATGGGGGTGTGCTCCCACCATCCTCCCATTCCCACCTCCCTGCTCTTGCAATTCACCAACACTAGGGAATCCAAACTTTCAGGTACCAAGGCTGTCCACTTCCACTGATGCCTGGCAAGGCCACCCTCAACTACCTATACAGGTGGAGCCATGAGTCCCTCCCTTTGTGTTCTTGGGCTGGAGATTTTAGGATGGCTACTTCAAATTGTTTCTTAGGGCCATTTGCTTGAAAAATTGTTTTCCAGCCTTTTACTCTAAGGTAGAGTCTGTCTTTGTCACTGAGGTGGGTTTCCTATATGCAGCAAAATGCTGGGCCTCGTTTATGTATCCATTCCATTAGCCTATGTCTTTTAATTGGGGAATTGAGTCCATTGATGTTAAGAGATGTTAAGGAACAGTGATTGTTGCTTCTTGTTATTTTTGTTATTAGAGGTGAAATTATCTTTGTGTGGCTATCTTCTTTTGGATTTGTTGAAAGAGGATTACTTTTTTCCTCTTTCTAGGGTATAATTTCCCTCCTTGTATTGAAGCTTTCCTGCTATTATCCTTTGTAGTGCTGGGTTTGTGGAAAGATATTGTATAAATTTGGTTTTGTCATAGAATATCTTGGTTTCTCCACCTATGGTAATTGAGAGTTTTGTTGGGTATAGTAGCCTGGGCTGGCATTCGTGTTCTCTTAGGGTTTGTATGACATCTGTCCAGCATCTTCTAGCTTTATAGTATCTGGTGAGAAGTCTGGTGTAATTCTGATAGGTCTGCCTTTATATGTTACTTGGCCTTTTTCTCTTACTGTATTTAATATTCTTTCTTTGTTTTGTGCACTTTGTGTTTTGATTATTATGTGACGGGAGGTATTTCTTTTCTGGTCTAGTCTAGTCTATTTGGTGTTCTATAGGCTTCTTGTATGTTTATGGGCATCTCATTCTTTAGATTAGGGAAATTTTCTTCTATAATTTTGTTGAAGATATTTATTGGACCTTTAAGTTGGGAATCTTTACTCTCATCTATACCTATTATCCTTAGGTTTGGTCTCCTCATTGTGTCCTGGATTTCCTGGATATTTTGTGTTAAGAACTTTTTGTATTTTGTGTTTTCTTTGACAGTTGTGTCAATATTTTCTATGTTATCTTCTGCACCTGAGATTCTCTCTTTTATCTCTTGTATTCTGTTTGCTTGTGTCTATGACTCCTGATTTCTTTCCTAGGTTTTCTATCTCTAGGGTAGTCTCCCTTTGTGATTTCTATATTGTTTCTACTTCCATTTTTATGTCCTAGATGGTTTTGTTCAATTCCTTCACCTGTTTGGTTGTGTTCTCTTGTAATTCCTTAAGGGATTTTTGTGTTTCCACTTTAAGAGCTTCTACCTGTCTACCTGTGCTCTCCTCAAATTCTTTGAGAGTGTTATTTATGTCCTTCTTAATGTCCTCTATCATCATCGTTAGAAGTAATTTTAAATCTGAATCTTGCTTTCCTAGTGATATGGGGAATTCAGGCCTTTCTTGTATGGGAGAACTAGGTTCAAATGATGCCAAGTACCCTGGGTTGCTGATGCTTATGTTCTTGTGCTTGCCTTTTGCCAACTGGATCTCCTTAGTGCTACCTGCCCTGTCTCTGACTGGAACCTGTCTTTCCTATTATCTTGGTTGTATCAAAACTGTGTGGGATGGGTGTTGCTACTGGGGTAAGAGCTAAGGCCCAAAATCTGCTCAGACCAGGAGTGACTTCCTGGGTCCTAGTGGTTTCAGGTTACTCCCTGTATGGGGCAGGCATTGCTGTCTGCTTACTTAAGATAATGCCAGGGTTAGAGCACCTGGGAGCCCTGCTTCCTCTGGGTTCTGAGAGATTGGGGACTGCCACCCAGGATCTGCTCAGTGCTCAGGCCATGCAGGCATTTTCTTAACTGAGATTCTGTCTTCTCCAGTGACTAGTAGCTTATGTCAAGATGAATGAAACTATCCAGCACACCTAGTTTAAAAAAAAAACAAAAAACTTTTGCTAGGAAACCATTATGAAATGTCAACAAAATTCAATTGGAATAATAATAATAATAATAATAATAATAATAATAATAATAATATGCACAAACCTCAATACATACTTTTAAGAAATGACAAGTTTAGGACTGCATACAGCCTATGGCCTGTTGTTAGTGGACTGCCTCTGTTTATACTGAACCCACAAGGGTGTAATATGGCTCCTGAACCCAGCTCATTCAGTCTTCCAATGTGAATTAAAGACCTGTGGCTCTCCAGGAACCCTCTGCACCATCAGCACCGACTTGGAAGTAGGGAGTCATCTGGCCTCAAGACTGAGCAATTATAGTTTCCAGGTTCTCCAGAAGGAAGACAGCATTGCTGTTCTACATGGTTAATCAGACCATTTTATGCAATTCAATCTAACAAATCTTTTAAAAAGTAATTTAAATTTCATTTTTTCCCATATGGTTTTCTTTTGTCTTTATGAAGGCAGTTCTTTCCCTGGACTTTGGTGGAGGATGTGGGGCAGCAGCAGCAGGTCTAAGTCATGATGGGGTGTTTAGTCCTTCTGGGCTTTTTGAGACATATACCTGACTACCTTGCTATGAATGGCACAGCTCCCCGAATGATGCAACTTGACATAGAGCTTGGGAAGCACAGAAACATTGGAGACACATGCTTCAGAAATATCCCAGATGGCAGCAGGCTCTAAAATGCTCCCAGTGATGATGGACTTATTGATGTCCTTGCCTTTGGCATGTACCACTAGCTATATCTTGAAACCAGGACTGGAAAAAAGGTATATCTTTTTAAAACAAAAATCTATCTAGCCATTCTATTGGTTCTGTTCTCCAGAAAACCCTACTATAGGTATGTGCTTACCTTTTAAACTTTGTAACAAGATTTAGGGAAAAGATCATGTGTTATCACACTAGATGAACTTTATAAAAAATCATTTTCACACTGATGTCTCTGGAAGAGAGTGATTGAGACAATGCTTAAAAGGTTAAGTAATTCAGTTCAAGAGAAAACAAAATGAACAAGTACCAGAAGTTCCAACAGGCCAGTCACAGGATCTGAAAAGTTCCCGTAGAGCAAGAGCAGGCAAACAACCTGTGAGGCATGACCCCTGAGGGGATCAAATATCACATATCCTGCTTATTAGATATTTACATTACAGTTCATAACAGTAGCAAAATTATATGAAGTAGCAACCGAATAATTTTATGCTTGGGGGGTGGGGGTCATCACAACATGAGGTATTACAGGATCACAGCATTGGAAGATTGAGAGCCACTGAAAGCAGTGCACTGTTAGTAAAAACTACTGTAGAAATCTAGGCTTACCACCCACCCAGGACCCTGTGGCTCTGGGAAGGCTGAAAGAGACAGCCAAGTGCCAGGCCCAGGCCCTAAGGTAGGTGTAGTCCGCGCGATTTCCCCGCCAGCAGGAACTCACGCGAACACGCAGGATTCTATCGCAGCACGTGTTTTATTTTCCCAAGTATAGAGGAGAGAGAGGAGGAGTTGAACTTTTGCCCCACCTATATACCTTTTGGGGTGGACAATTATGATTGGCTGCTTGCTCAAACTCCCAGGTTTCCCTGCCACTGACATGCACAGTCCAGTGGCGGATGTGACGTCGGAAATTAGGCGTTCTCAAGTCGCTGCGCATGCGCGGTTTTGTTATTACAAGCACGGTCAGGTGTCAGCAAGGACAGCTTCCCACAGGTAGGTACCACTACAATGAATGGAGATGTGATGGAAAGTTAAGAAAAAAAAGAGTATGTGGTGGAAAGATGATAGAGAAAGTTAAACCAAGTGTTTCATCCACTGTGGAGAGGTGGGACTGGAGATGCAACTCTGGTGAGGAACCAGTGGATACGAGGAGTCTGCACAACCACTTGGAAGAACAGGCCCTACCCATCCCCAATACCTCATCAGGGTCTCACAATAAAGTTGGCCCTGGTGGTGGAGTCTGGGGGAAAGTGGATGAAGCCAGCAGGTGAGATGGCACCAAGGGCAGGAGAGCAGGAGAATTGGCCTCACTCCTCACAGTCTGTAGCACTTGGGAGAGCAGGTCTCATACCTCACCTGGGCAGCATACTAGAGCTGGCCCTTTTTGCAGGGATGCAAGTAAGCTGACCCTAAAAACAGGAGCTCAGGAGAGCTGTCCCTGCCCTTTGTCTCCTGTGTGGTGGCATGGGCACAGGAAAGATGCATCCCGTGCCTCATACCACTTATGACAGACAGGGAAGCTGGCCCTGAGAGCTGGAAAGCTAGCCTTTCCCCTCCCAGACTGTAACACTTGGGAGACCTGACCTTGAACCTTGCCAGGGCAAAGCAAGCGAGCTTGCCCTGCTGGTTCAGGCACAGAAGAACTGGTAGACTGACCAACTCAGTTTCTATTTAGGCCCAGATCCTGGGCTTTGAGTTTTCCAACCCTACATCTACCCCATCTGTGAACTGCTAGAGCATGTGAAGAAGCCAGTTCTTCAGAACCAAAGCTGCCGGATCTCTGTGACACAGGGCAACAGGATGAACCCCGGTGAGGTTCCAGTATTGGTAGTGGAGCAGGAGCCAGAGGCCTCAAGCCAGACTAAGGACTTATTGCAATGAATATTTGCAAGTAAAACTGTTTGGGCAAAAGGATGTACTGTGGGGCACACGATAGCTTCCATGCTAAGATGTTGCTTTGTTGTTTGGGTTGTTTTTTAATTTTAATTTTTTTTGTTTTCTATTGAGGGGAAGGTTGCAAAGGTAGATGGCAGATATGAAGAGATGGAGAGATAAATGAGATTGGGGTACATGGTTTGAAATTAATAAAGAATCAATAAAGGTAAAAAGTAAAACAAATCTAAGCTTATATATCTTGGGTCTAGTGAGGAAAGCCAAAGTGGAACTCAAGGTGGGAGCCTGGAGGTAAGAACTGAGTCAGAGATCATGGAGACATGCTACTTATTAGCTTGCTGCTTGAGGTTCATCTCAGCCCGATGTTTTATACAACCCAGAACTATCTGCCAAGGGATGGCATTACCCACAGTGAGGTTTTTGGATTGTCTGAACTGTTTACACACACACGCACACGCACACGCGCACGCGCACGCGCACACGCACACGCACACGCGCGCACACACACACACACACACACACGCGCGCGCGCGCGCGCATGCAGATATGCACTACAATACCTACATTATTGCCAAAGTTCATATACATATGCATATGTGTATATACACACATATATGTATGTATGTATGTGTATAGGTATATATAGTGGTATCTTTAATCACTGCGGATTAAACAAGCCTCTTTTTTTATGAAGTATGAAATTTCAGATCCTTGTTATAGCAATGCAAAATGGACTATTAATATTGCATACTTCAGAAATATGCTAGGAATTTAGTGACCAACAAGAATGGCAAAATGAATTTGAATTTTCATTTCAAAGAAACCCCAAACATGCAAACTTTGTTTCCAATTTCAGTTAAATTCTGGGCAACATAGAGCAGAGGTAGTAGAACTGAAATAGATCTGCCATCTAAGTTCTTTGGTGTCTGAGAACATACACGATGCTTTTTTGTTTGTTTGCTTGTTCATTTGTTTGTTTGGGTTTTTTTTTTTTTTTGAGACCAGGTCTTGCTATATAACCCTAGCTTTGAGTCAATGATTCTCTCTAGAGCTCAGATTATAGGAGTACTTATTGCATTCTTTTAAAGACCTATATCAAAGCAACAAAAATACAACAAATATATTTACTCCTATATTCCATAAACCAACAGTTCCCTGCAGCTACACTTTAAGAATGAATTGAGAATAACTTGCAAATATGCGGCCCATGTGGACTTCACCACAATAGGTGCTTGCTTATGTCAACATAGTGTAATAATCATCTAGGAAGTTAATACCAATACACTATTCTTACACTATTAGTACACTTAAATTTCAACAGTGGTCCCATTAATCATTTCCTCTTTCCTTCTGTCTTTCATAACCTCCTTTCTTCTTGTATTACTTTCCCGTGTTGGGATAGAACCCAGGGCTTCTTGTATGCTAAATAAGTGTTGTGCCCCTGAACAATACTATAATAGTTTTCTTTAACAGCATGACACCATTTCTGAGATGGGTGTGGTAGCTGATAACAATAAACATAGCTCTTAGGAGGATAAGATGATGGAGGGGGTTGAGTTTCAGGCCACCATGGGGACAAAATGATAACTTATCTTTTTCTTTAAAAAAAAAAAAAAAACCAAAGAATTTCTTATCAGAACCAAATTTAAGACAAAATACAGCATTTAGTTGTCATATATTATCTATCTTTCTTAATCTGAAGTATTTATTATCTTTCTTTCATGATCTTGACATTTTGAAGAACAAGGAAGTCTACTAATTCTTATGATCAGATTCAAGTTATATGTTTTTTCCAGGAATAACACAGAAGTGGCCCATGTCTTTCTTAGTGTATCCTATCAGGAAGCATCACTAGTCACACTAACTCTGACTCTGATGATCTCATTAAAGTGCAACTCATGTATATGTTAAATTACTGCTTTTCTATATGTAATGGGGCTTGGGTCATTCCTAAAGCTAAAGGAAAGGGGCAGTCAAGAGTTTCTGTGTGTAAGGGAAATTGGTAGGCTCTGCTACTTCATCTTTGCAGAAATCACATATAACAGAAAAATGTTCAAATGGAAATCTGAAAATGTTGGTGCTTCAGCTACAAAACAAAGAATCTGTAACTCTGAGTTTTCTGGAGACAAATAGTAAAGCCTTCGAGAAACAGCTATTCTCCTGCCGACAGCAGCTCCAACGGAGCTAAAATGCCAGAAAGACGAGAGTTTCTATGATGCTTTGTGTATTTGCTTACTGTTGGATCACTCTTCAGAAACTCTCTGACAGGATGATAACGTCTTGTGCTATTAGTCATACTTTACAATCAAAAGAACACATATGCCTGTGTTAAAACTATGGGTCTTGGCTTCTAGCTACTTAGATTTTTGAGGGGAAATTCTATTGAAATTGTAAAAGTTATTTGATATATGTTTGTTTGTTTTCTGGAGTTATAAATGTAGTGCAATGATCAGGACATTCATAATCTATTCTTTCCCAGGGTCCTATCTTATAGAAGAGGGTACAATACGCCTTCTTCATAGCTGCAGTTACAGGAAGACCTGTTCACATTGTCATGGCCTTGGTGATGGCTATTGTTGCTATCACCTTTACTACATCCGGAGTTAGCTAAAACCCAAGAAAGTCCGATACGTTTTTGAGGAATTTTTTAAATTAAATCATTTGAAAGGGGAAGGCTTACTTTTAATGCATATCTTTGAGGTAGGAAGATATACCTCTAACACAGATTTTTTAAAGTGGAAAGGTTTACCTTTAATCTGGACCACACCTTCTGATGCCAGTTTATATAAAGGTCATGAAAGAAGGAACTTCTCACTTTTCATGCTTGCTCTCACTCTTGCTAGCAAGTCTATTCTTTCACTAGCATTAGAGACAACTTCTTCTTCTTCTTCTTTTTTTTTAGAAGTCAAAGTTTCTTTATTTTCAAATGATATAATTGTATCTACAAGTGACCCTAAAAGTTTCACCAGAAAATTCCTACAGCTGACAAACATTTTCAGCTCTGGTTGGTTGGTATTGTTGCTCTCCTCATGGGGCCACAAACCCTTTCAGCTCCTTCAGTCTTCTCTCTAACTTCTCCACTGGGAAACTCTTGATCAGATCAGTGGTTAGCTGTGAGCATCTGCCTCTGAATGTATCAGACTCTGGCAGACCTCTAAGGAGACAGCTATATCAGACTCTTGTCAGCATGCACTTCCTGCCACTCACATTGTAAGGGCAAAATTTGAAATGTGCAGCTTGAAACAAAAACAGAAATTCATGGTCAGCAAAGACCACCAACCACTTATTACAATTAGCCATAATAATAATATAACCAGTTCCTTCAGGGGCAGAGTGACCAAAGATGAAAGGACCAACAAGGACATACCCTGACATGTTTAGACAAGCCCAAGTGAGTGATGGGCCACCTGGTGCCTACTTCCCCCCTCCCTGTCCAGGAGGTCCAAGGATTCATGGTCAAAGATAATTAGTCATCCTGCCAGCTCACATATAGCCACTTCTGCAAGTTGCTGATGTTTGAAATATCCAATCATATGTAAGCTCGCCAAACTTTCCCACCTTTCCCTACCCCTACCCATAAATAGCCCAAACCTCTGGGGCTCGTGGTCGGATCCTCTATCTCCTGAGATATGTTCCAGCCCAAGGGCCCTTGCCATTAAACTACCTTATGCAGTTGCATCAAGGAGGTCTCTCGTGTGTCCTTGGGTGAGCGCCAGTCTGGACTTGAGGGAGGGTCTCCTCAGGGGTCTTTCAACATCAGTGTCTACCTTTGGTGACTGCACATGGGATGGATACCCAGGTGGAATGGTCTCCAGATGGCCCCTCCTTCAGTTTCTGTCCCACACTTTGTTAGAGACAACTTCTTTAGGATTCTGACTTACAATGAAGACCAGCTGAAATACACAGCCTTGTGGACTTAACAACTACTGGATTCTTGGATTTTCCCTTCATAGACATCCACTGTTGGACTAGCTGGACCACAGCCTGTAAGTAATTTTAATCAATCTCATATATACAATAAATCCCATGTATATATTCTTTATATAGATCTATAGTTATACCTAAACCCATATCTATATAGATATATTCGTTCTGTAAGTTCTGTTCCTCTAGAGAACTCTGGTAATACTGTAGTATTACCAGTATGATGCTGGTTATATTCTAATGCTAAAACTGGTTCCTCAAGATGTGGTTACCCACCCTCCCTGACCGATCAGATGCTCACATACTCAAATGATGCTATGTGAACCTTTTCCAAAATTTAACTGGTCAATAAAACATCTGTGATTGGGCAGTGGAAGGAGTAAGGTGGGACTGGAGATTTGAGAAAAGGTTGAAGGTAGAGAAGAAGAGGAGGAAGACAGAGATCTCAGAATGGAAAACGGGAAATGTATTGCTCTGGGAGAGATGCTATGCCTATATTTAAACAGGAAAAGAAAAAGCTATGGGTTACTTCCAAGTTGATAAAAATCAGACATGGCAAAAGGAAACACCCTGAAGATCTTGGCTATGGACAAGAAGGAGATTGACAAGATAAACAAAATAGGTAATGTATACACTGATCTCTTTATACAGGGACAACTCTGGGACTGGTTGAGACTTAAACAACTATTTGCAGCTGTGATAGTTTGTATATGCTTGGTCCAGGGAATGGCACTATTAAGAGGTGTAGGCTTGTTAGAATAGGTCTGTCCTTGTGGATGTGGCTTCAATACCCTCATCCTAGCTGCCTGGATGTCAATCTTCTGTTAGCTGCCCTCAAAACAAGAGGTGGAACTCTCAGCTCCTCCAGTCCCATGTCTGTCTGGACACTGCAATGCTCCTGTCTTGATGATAATGGACTATACCTCTGAACCTGTAAGCCAGCCCCAAATAAATATCATCCTTATATGAGTTGCCTTGGTCATGGTTTCTGTTCACAGCAGTAAAACCCTAACTAAGACAGCAGCCAATAAATCTTATCGGCTACAAAATTCTTATAACTTATTATTACATATCATCTTTCAGATGGCATAAATGGAAATTTATATTGCAGTTTGATTATATGATCAAATTAACCTCTAAAGAAAGACAGTCATCTTCCTTTATTGTTCTTCCTTAATTGATCTGTGCACCCTGCGGTTTCCATATAAATGTTTTTATGGAGCTAAAAATTGCTTGTAAGGCTTGTATGTTGCAGAATGAAAGACCAGAAAGACATTCCTGACAGGATTCATCCTAGAGGATGCTGAAATGCTGGGACCTGCTGTTTCAGCTCTCTGCTTGATTCTAACTCAACTGCATTGAAGCTTTTTCCTCTAAAGACTTCCTTCTAGGACATTTTCAGATCAGCTGGCTTGGTCATCCAGCCTTTCAGACTGTTACAATCAGAACTTCAGCTTAGCCATGAACTTTCTCTGCACACAGAGACTGGACAACAAATGATGCCAGCTTTCTTTTGACAAAACTATTTTTCCAACTTTCTTTTGGGCCCCCAAAAGAAATGATTTGTCATGACTCAGTGGGAAACAATCATAAGAAGACTGTCACTGCAGTCCCTTGAGCTGGAGTGGATGGTTTTGCTCATTATATGAGTTATAGATAAGTTGTCATTTAAGGGAATGATTTATAAATAAGTAATCAAATAAGTGATCACGGGACTTTGTTTATTGTCTTGCTTGTTCCTTGACTATTTGCATCTATTGTATTGCTAGTTCTTCAACCTAGATCAGACCTTAACACTTGCATGTAATTAAAATGATATAAAAACAGATTAGGAGAAAAAAAAAGGTTTAGTCCCAGTCCTTTTAATAGCCACTATCACAAACTGTTTAGGATAATTAAATAATGCAAGCCAATAGTCAGTCAATCAAACTCATAGTCAAGTTAGATATTAATCTGGATTATGACAAAATATAGATCTTGGGTTGTACAGATAATACATAGCTGGAGACAGGCAATGTTTCCTTGTTCAGATATGCTATGAATAGATAAACGGTCTTCAATGGCATCAGAGAGCTTCAGAATATGACATTTAAAGTTATTTCATTAGTAAAAGGTCTTTTGACTATGAGACAGGTCTGCTCCTGACAGTACCCTAATTCTACATCAAAGAAGATGAGCATCAATAACTTCCATGTGGAGTTGCTTCAATTGTAGCAAGCTAGCCACTGGGCAAGAAATGTTCTAACTTCATCTGCAGACAAAATGCTGTCCAAAGAGCATAAACAGATACAGGATAACTGACTGCTAAGCTCTGCCAAGACAGAGTGAGCTAGTCCTTTATAATCCCTGCTTCATTTAACGTCTGTCAGATTTTCTGGAACATAAAGCTGAAGATAGTTGCTCCAACATTATAAAAATGTTGGGGACTGTCTAGGCATTCAATTGTCTCTGTCATTTATTTATTTTTTGGAAGCTATATTCCTGTGCTTTCTGCATACTTAAGTAATATTTATTCCTTCTCAGGTCTCTGATGGGGCTGAAGATTAGACAGTTATAGTCTCATAATTAAACTTAAGTTGTTTAGCATTTAAAAAGATGTTCTAGATATGAAAAGATGTTTTTAGGACGGTTATACAAGTTAAAATAAAAAATGATTTAAATACAGAATATAAACTCATTAAGATAGGATAGATGGTTAAGTACCTTATCTAAGCTAATCTAATTTATATCTAATAATCTTCATAATTGTTTCATAATAGTCTATATATATATATATATATATATATATATATATATATATATATATAATTACTATAAGAGAAAGAGCCTTTTTAATTGGACAAAAGTTGGGGGGGAAATATAATGGGTTGGTCTGATGCTGCTTTTATTCTAATGCTAAAACTGGTTCCTCAAGTTGTGTCTGCCCCATCTTAGTTAGGGTTTTTACTGCTGTGAGAGGACATCATGACCAATATAAGTCTTATAAAGGACAACATTTAATTGGCTTACAGGTTCAGTCCATTATCGTCAAGGTGGGAGTATGGCAGTGTCCAGGCAGACATGGTGCAGGCAGAACTGAGAGTTTTATACCTTTATCTGAAGTCTGCTAGCAGAATACTAAGTTCCAGGCAGCTAGGATGAAGGTCTTAAATTTATGACCACCGTCAACAAGGCCGCACCTCCTAATAGTGCCAGTCCCTGGGTCAAGCATATACAAACCATCACACTCCCTAACTGAGCAGATGCTCACATACTATAGTAATGCCAGGTGAACCTTCTCCTCAATTTAAATGGTCAATAAAAGAATATAGCCTGTGATTGTGCAGTGGAAGGAGTAAGGTGAGACTGGAGGTTTGAGAGAAGGTTGCAGGTAGAGAGGGAGAGGAGGAAGATGGAAAGGAGGAAGCTGCCATGGACCAGAACTTCGTGGCCAGGAGAAACAATAAGTAACAAGGGGCTTTATAGCTAGAAAACAAGTTAGAATAGCCCTAGATCTGCCCAATGTAGGTCTTTGCCTTATATATAAAATATCTGAATTTGTGTCTTTTATATGGGCTTATTAGAACAATAATTCCAACAACATAATACACCCCCAGAGAAACACTGCTTAACAAGGGAAAGTCTTTTGAGGTCAGTTTACTAGGACCTTGAACAATGGTAACTGATTTTTCTCTCAGTTATTAAAGATGAGAGATGGGGGGGGGGGGGGGGGGGGGGGGCAACCAAACTAAAGATATATGAAAAAAAAACCACAAAAAACCTTACTACTTTAGAAACTAACTAAAAATATGAGATATATATATA